>CM041782.1:147144878-147744878 GCA_023374045.1 Limonium bicolor
GAGGTCGTCTCCTTTGATCGGCGTAGCTCTTCTGACAACTCTGAGCCACAAGCAGGCGCTCTCTGATAGTCTGTATCTTCCCCACAGCATCCTGAACCAGGTCTGGTCCGACCACGGCCCTCTCCTTCAGATCATCCCAACAGATGGGTGATCTGCATCTCCTGCCATACAAGGCCTCGAACGGGGCCATCCCGATGCTAGTCTGGAAGCTGTTATTATACGTGAACTCTATCAAGGCAACGTGCTGATCCCAGCTGCCTCCAAAGTCAAGTACACATGCTCTGAGCATGTCCTCAAGGACCTGATTCTTCCTCTCTGTCTGCCCGTCTGACTGAGGATGATATGCTGAACTGAAAGACAACCTCAACCCCAAGCCTGATGCAAACTCTACCAGAATCTGGACACGAACCTCGGGTCTCTGTCAGACACAATAGAAGCAGGAACTCCATGAAGGCGTACGATCTCGTCCATATATAACTGAGCCAGGCGATGCAAGCTGTAGGTCTTCCTGACTGGCAAGAAATGGGCACTCTTCGTGAGTCTATCCACAATAACCCATACGGCGTCAAAACCTCTCGAAGTCTTAGGCAAACCCATGACAAAATCCATGCCGACACTCTCCATTTCCACTCTAGAACCGGAGAGATGAAGCAGACCCGCTGTTACTGATGCTCCGCCTTGACCTGCTGGCAGGTCTAGCATCTGGACACAAAGTCAGATATATCTCTCTTCATATTGTTCCACCAAAAGGCCTCTCGAAGGTCCCGGTACATCTTCACACCTCCTGGGTGTACCGATACGGGGCTCCATGAGCCTCCTGCATGATCTCTCGCCTCAAGGCATCATATGCAGGCACACAGACGCGGTCTTTAAATCTCAAACTACCGTCCTCTGAAATTCTGAACTCGGACTCCTGACCAGAAGTAATACTCTCTCTAATCTTACCCAAACCGGCGTCGAGCTCCTGACTGGCCTTGATCTGGTCGATCAAGGTAGGCTGAATCTGCAACGCTGCCAACATCCCAAACCTCTCTGGATGGATGACCTAAATACACATACGCTGCAACTCGAGAACAGACCTCTACACCCCAGACAAGGCACAAACAGCTCCAGGTGGACCCCTCATACTGAGCGCATCAGCAACTACATTCGCTCTACCAGGATGGTAGAGGATCTCCAAATCGTAATCGTGCAACAACTCCAGCCACCTCCTCTGCGTCAAGTTCAACTCCTTCTGAGTGAACAAGTACTTGAGGCTCTTGTGGTCCGTATATACCTTGCACGCAGCTCCATAAAGATAGTGCCTCCAAATCTTTAACGCAAAAACCACAGCAGCTAACTCCAGATCATGGGTCGGGTAATTCCTCTCATATGGCTTCAACTGACGAGAGCCATATGCCACTACCTTCCCATGCTGCATCATCAGAACGCACCCAAGTCCTTTATGGGACGCATCACAGAAAACCTCCAGTCCGTCAGTACCCTCTGGAAGCGTCAGAATCGGTACAGTCGTCAACCTCTTCTTCAGCTCCTGAAAACACTGCTCACAGGCCTCGCTCCACTCAAACTTCACATCCTTCTGCAGCAGACGAGTCAAAGGAATCACTAGCTTGGAGAAGCCCTCCACAAACTTACGATAATAGCCCGCTAATCCAAGGAAGCTACGAATATCTCCAACATTAGTGGGCCTGGCCCACTCTGTAATGGCTCTAATCTTCTCCGGGTCCACGGAGATACCATCCTGGAGACAACATGTCCCAAGAATACCACCTGATCCAAACAGAACTCGCACTTCTTCAGCTTCGCATATAGTTCCTTCTCTCTTAGAGTCTGGAGAACAGTCCTCAGATGCTCCTCGTGCTCCTCAGCACTCTTGGAATACACCAAGATGTCATCAATAAACACCACTACGAACTGGTCTAGAAATGGCTTGAACACCCGGTTCATCATATCCATAAATACAGAGGGCGCATTCGTCAAACCGAATGGCATCACTAGGAACTCGTAGTGTCCATAACGAGTCCTGAAAGCGGACTTAGGCACATCGTTTGCCTTAATCCTCAGCTGGTGATAACCCGACCTCAGATCGATCTTCGAAAACACCTTAGCTCCTGCTAACTGGTCGAACAAGTCATCTATACACGGGAGAGGATACCTATTCTTAATGGTAACCTTATTGAGCTCCCTGTAGTCAATGCACAAGCGCATGCTACCGTCCTTCTTCTTGACAAATAACACTGGCGCTCTCCAAGGTGACACACTCGGGCGAATGAAGCCCTTGTCCAGCAGCTCCTGCAACTGGACCTCGAACTCCTTGAGCTCAGCAGGCGCCATGCGGTATGGGGCCTTAGAAATGGCTGAGTCTCAGGTGCGAGCTCGATCGAGAACTCCACCTCTCTGATAGGGGGAAGCCTAGGTACGTCATCCTGGAACACGTCGGGGTAGTCTCTGACCACTGGTATGTCCTCCAGCTTCGCATCCTTGCGAACCCAGGGATGTAGCACATATATCCCTGACATCCTTTCCTCAAATGGCGAAACGCCTGCATAGCTGAGATAACTGGCGGCGAGCACGGGAGTCCATTCCCTGCTACAGTCAAATGGGGCTGGCCTGACTCCTCGAAGGTAACTCTCGAAGCGGCACAATCAATGTGGGCATGGTGCGCAGCAAGCCAATCCATGCCGAATCACAGCAAAGGTAGTCATCTCCATCGGGATGAGATTAGCACACAGAATCCTATCCTTTACTAGCACAGGACTATCTTTACACACAGAGTTTAACAGCATAAAGAGTTTCCAACTACAGGGCTATGCACACACAATTCCACACTCAAGGGCACAACAGGCAGGTCGAGCTCACTCACTAACTCAGCAGGTAAAAAAGAGTGAGTGGCTCCAGAATCAAGCAGACAGAAAATAGAGCGAGATGACAGCTCGAGAATACCTGTGACAACTCTGTCAGTGGATCGGTCTCTCTCTCCCAGCCATCGCATAGACTTTGGCCTGGCCCTGGGGCTTCCTCTGCTCAGACCGGTCTCAATCTCTGGGCTCTGAAGCGGATCCTCCAGTCCCACCTCCTGAGCTGCCTATGCTCCTCTCAGCCTGAGGGCAATCAGCAGTCCTGTGGTCCAAGGAGCCGCACTTGAAGCAGGCTCCTGACTTCTTATAGCAGTCTCGCCCTCTATGAAACTTGCCACAGGCCTGGCACTTCGGGGCGGATGACGACAAGGATGATCCTCCTCTGTCTCTCGAATGGTCACCAGGGTGGTCTCCAGTAGACTGCTTCTTCTGAGAAGCAGACTGATCCCTCCTATCAGTGTCGTCGGACCTCTGCTTCCTCTTCTGGTCCTTCCCAGACTGGCGACCCTTCAAGTCGGCCTCCACCAACAGGGCAACGCCTGCTACGTCCCTGAAGGTCTTGTGACGCAGCGGCGTCACAGCAGAACGGATGTCGGGCCTCAAACCACTCTCGAACTTCCTGGCCTTCCTATGCTCATCCGGCTCAGGTGCGAACTTGGACAGACTGATGAACTTGCGCACATACTCCTCCACGCTCATGTCTCGACGCTGGCGCAGCCGGTTATACTCCAGAATGCACTGGTCCTTGTAAACATCGGGGTAGAACTGTTTGTTGAACTCCCCAGTGAACTGGTCCCACGTCCATGGCTGTGGGAACTTCCCCATAACTGACCTCCACCACTTCTTGGCCTCGGCCTTGAATAGGAAGGTGGAAAAGTCCACCTTCTGCTCCTCTTCTAAGCCCATAACTCGCAGCAAGTCCTCCACCTCAGTCAACCAATGACTGGCCTCTAGGGATCTCCAGTCCCATCAAAGGAAGGGGGCTTCAGCTTCATAAACTCCTGGAGCGCCTTCACATTCCGGCCTCCAGCCTCAGCTCTGGCTGCACCGCCACCAGCTGGTCCTCCTCCAGGGGCTCCTCTAGCTGCAGCTGCCTGCAGCAGCTGAGTCATAACTGCTGAACCGCCTCGGCGACACACCGCCCTGGAGTGACTGGAGCTCTTCGTGGCGGCATTCTGAAAGTCCAACAGCAAGCGGTTAGACTCAGACACTAGTACTGACGTTTCTGACTGATTGGCTAACTTAAAATCCCAGCAGATTAGAACCCAGAGCTCTGATACCACTAAATGTAACACCCCAAACACTAGCTTTGGAGTTAGGGGTATTACACGCCGCGTATTGCTACTTAATAACGCAAGGCTCTAATATGCAAACACAAACAAGCAAATAAAGGCCCAAAACAGAATACTTATATAAAGTATTGTCAAAGTGTTGTTAAAACATCCCAAAAGTTAATACAAATCCCACAAACAAAATAACAAAAGCAGAAGCTAACTTCAGATGCCCAAAGGCTGCAACTCAAATACAAATATCCCAAAGAATAGAATAAAACAATAGCTAAACTCCTGGATCTGAACAAAGTGACCCTCGCTGATCAATCTGCAATGTTAGATAAAGTATGGGAATGAGCAAACAACAATGCCCAGTAGATGACTAAATTCATCAACCAGCATGCTCAAAACATTTAAAGAATATTATCAAATTAGAAGGAGTCGAAAGGAATCCATAACCCTGTCAGAAAAACAGAAGCAGAGGTCCACTCTTTAAAGGACTAAATAGAGTTAGAGACAGACAGAATCAGAAAACAGAACGGGACACTAGTTGATCACAGCATACAAACAAAACGAGCAACAACTCGTGAACAGAACGAGGAAACCTCACTCGTAAACATAACAGGTGGAACACCTGTGAACAGAACGGGGAACATCACCCGTGAAACTGAAGGATATCCTACATAGTGCGCTACGAGACAGCTAAACCAGCCATCCAAGGGTTCAGATACAGAGATAACTAGGTCCCAAAACAGAAGCTTAAAATCAGATAAGCATATGTGCAACCATCGCACCAGAGAGCAGATAGAAAACTAAGAAATCAGAAGGGGATCCAACCCCGTAAAAGAAGTCACAGAACTCAGAAGCTTGTTGAAGGCTTTTAAATCAGATAACACGTAACCATGTGCTCAAACATGTATAAACAGATAGTATTTGGAAAGAGGAAACCAACGCCGCAAACGGCACTCAAAACAGAGCTCAAACGAGCAAGTTATGGCGAAAACGGAGAGGGGTCCAAACTTGTGCCCTAACTTCGAAGCTCGGACACAAGCTCAGACTCAAATCAAAGGGGAAAATCAAGATGTCTGAACTTCGAAGTTCGGACTGAAGTTCGGACAGTTTTTCGGAAAATTTACGTGGTGAAGTCTGAGCTTGGAAGCTCGGATTATTTCAGAAAACAGGGGTGTCCGAACTTCAAAGTTCGGACTGAAGTTCGGACATGCCCCGAACACGAAAATACAGAAGCTCAAAACATGCTGTCCGAACTTCAAAGTTTGGACTGAAGTTCGGACAGCGCGAAAAAATCCAGTTTCAGAACAAAAACAGACGCGAACAGAAGCTTCAAACAATGCCAAATTGTCACAGAAACCCAGAGTTTGTAGAAAAAACAACCATGGGGGTTTTACACAATCAAAACCACATTAAATCAGAGGAATCGAGCACCACAAACGCAAGACAACCCAATCACTTAACAACAGTTTAAACACCCCATGGGTGAACACACTAGCTGAATCCGCGAGCCACCTACCTCAGTATACAGCAGACGAATCCCGAATCAGAAACAGCAGAACCAGAATCCCGGAGAGCAAACCGGCAACGAAATCCAAACAAATGCAGTTCCAAGCTTCTGACCAGAACACAATTGCAGGACAATTCCCAAATCAGAAAAGCAAAACTAAAACCCGAAACTGAAACTGAAATCCAGAAACTGCAACACAATCCTCACCTGAATCTGTGTACGGATTTGCAGAGCACGCCAGCAGTAGATGAATTCGATAGAGGAGTCAAGAAGAACCGCTGATTCATAATCAGATTGCAGAGGATGAATTAGAACATGAAATTCTGCACAACTGAAGAACTGAGAGGGGGCTAAATACTATACCTTGAATGAAATGCGAATTGCGTCGGAGAAGATGAATTCACAGCAGAGATTCAGAACCCGGACAAACACAGCAGCAGTCGACTCTTGACAGATTGAGAAGAAAGGAAAACGTTGAAGAGGAGAGGGAGAGCAAGACGTCTGACAAACTGATCGAGGGTTAGGAATACTGAACGTGATTAACAACACGATAAGAGAAGCTTTAATATCTCTTAATTGATAAAAATAAAGCCTTTACCAGAAAATAAATAACGAATGACCTCCACGCCCTGGACTTTAATCCAAAGGACTTTCATGTCCTGAATTTAAGCGAACCAACAAAAAGTACACTAGTAGAAAAAAGATTTTTAATGATGACGTTTAAACCACGGTTAAATGGGAAACCGTGGTTTAAAGTTTAAAACACCACGGTTATGATAGCAACCGTCATTTAAAATACACACCAGAGTGCATATACTACGGTTTTCGGAGAACCGTCGTATATAGGTTACTTATATATACCACGTTTTTCAGGCCAACCGTGGTATATAGTACACGCCAGAGTCGATATACCACGGTTCTTGGAGAACCGTCGTATATAGGGTTTCTATATACCACGGTTTTGTTAAAACCGTCGTTTTTAGTCGTGGTCACAAAACTTAAATGACGGTTCCTTATTAGAACCGTGGTATATAGTCTCCGCGGGAATTCAAATTTTCGCCGAAAATTAACGCGGCTCTTTCTCTTTCTCTATTATATATATTTTCTCCTCACTCTTTTACAACCTACACTGTCGAACAAGGATGCTCTGCAACTCTTCTCCTTCTTTTCTTCTTCTGCGCCTCTGTAATTTTTTCAACCACCGGCGAACATGCATGCTCTTCGCCATACTGGAAACAAGGAACACATGCTGCGGCTCTGTAATTTTTGCAAACCTAACCGGTGAACAAGGACATGCTGCGCCTCTGTAATTTTGTGCAACCCTAACCGGCGCTTCGCCCTCTCTCATTCTCTTTCACGGTAATTTTGCAACCTACCGACGAACAAGGAACATAATGTAACTTCACTAATTTTTTTAGCAACCCTAATACACAAACAAGTAACATACATGTTCTGGCCTGCTCATTCTCTTCTGTTTGCGGAGAAATTACATTGAAGGCGGCGGCGTTTAATCGCCGGTGAACTGGGAAAAAAACACAGACTATAAACCACACGGTTTTACATATAACCGTGGTTTATTGTTGATTATTATAGACTTTATACATGGTTTTAAGTAGAACCATTTATAATGCACTATATACCACGGTTCAGACTCCCAACCGTGGTATAAAGTTAGTGAATGCTCGCGGGAGAAGGGGTCTTAAACGACGGTTTCGACAAACCGTGGTTTTTTCGCTTACTTTAAACCACGGTTATGAACCGTCGTTTATCTCAATTTGTGAATATACGACGCGAGCATAAACCACGGTTCCTAACCGCGGTATATAGGCAAAATAACCGTGGTTAAAAACATTTTTTCCACTAGTGTAAGATTACGACGAAATAAGTTATAACGAAACCTTGGGTTATAACATCCTTACTTCTCGTTCCACAACCGATTTCCAATGGGGTTATTGATACACTAATGACCAAATACCATGAATGGTAATGAGCACCAAGGAATTAATAAAGTTCTTGCAACAACCCTAAAATAAGAGGGTGTTTTAATTTTAGAAATTAAGAGAATTTACCTTCTACTTCCCAATGGGATGTTTGGGAATAAAGGTGGGCAAGCTCCAGCACTTAATGAGGGTTCAAACAAGGTGGGATGAAGAGTAAAAATGGGGTTCAAAACAGGGGCAAAATCGGTTACAAAAATACAAGGAAAAAGAGAGTTTTTTGAGTTTTTCTTACCATAGAACATACAAGGGGCTGTCTAGCTTCAAGAATGAGTGGTTTCCTCTTCAAAAATGAGCTACACCCATGGAAGTCAAATGTGGAGTTTGAAGATTTTGAAGGGTGGAAAATGATCTCCAAAGCAAGGTGAGTATTTTGGTGTATTTTGTTTTTGATTTTGACTTGCTTTAGTAGAGGAACAAGGAAGGAGAAGAGTGGAGTTGGGGGAAGCCTTGTAAATCGCCATTAGAGGAACAAGGAGCAGAGAGAGAGCTGGAAGGGGGGGATCGGAAGGAAGAAGAAAATAGAGAAAGAGAAATGTGTGAGAGGGAAGAAAAGTACTTTTTTGCTTTTATGCTTTTGTCCTTTAGTAAATAGTGTAGAATAAATAAGAGAAGGAGGGGGGGGGGGGGGATAAAACGTGGGCTGTCTGCTTCTCACATAAGGGAAAAATCGTATTTTGATAAAGTAGAGAGGAGGTGGCACATGGTCATTAGCAGATAACACCCATAAATCCCAAACTGTCAGTATTTAGCAGTCCGGGTCCGGTTTTCGGATTTTTCTCGTTTTAATAATTTTAATGGTCCTAGACCTTGATAATGTTTAATTATAGTATTATGATTGACTATAAATTATTATTAAGTCCATTAAACCCGTTTAAATCACATTTCCCGTGGTTTCTCGAAAAAAACGTGCTTTAAGCTCTTTGGCGTTTTGCGTTTTTAATCCACTATTTGGATCAGTTTCCTTCGGGAATTTTCCCACATGTTCTTAGGGACTAACTAAATCCTAGGAATCCATTTACACACCCTATTTAAGGTTATATACCCACTATAATACATAACACGCGTTTTTACGTTTGTGGCTTTTACGCGTTTTCTTTTTCTTTTAGGTTTTTATTTCTTCACTAATGATCTTAACGACTTAATTAGCCTTCAAATATCATAATTAAATAATTAATTAACATATTAAGGTTTGGGGTATTTCAGTGGCATAGCCCTTTAGACCCAGGGAGGAAGGGAATCACGAAAGCATTTTTATCTATTAAGGAGATCAAGTTGGACATTGATGGGGTAGCTAACCAACTTCCCTCCTCCAAGTCCTTAACTAGTAGAGATCATTGATTCCTGAGCTTTATTTACTCCTTGTCAAAGAGGAGCGAGATGGGATAAGTGTGTGCATTCTCAATAGTTAAAGGAAGGGGATAGACACACTGTGTTCTTCTTCAACAGGGTCCAAGCCATGAAGAGGAAAACACCATTGCTGAGTTGCTCGATGAGCAAGGAGTTCGTGTTTCAGATTAGGAAGGGTGTAGAGGATATGGCTAGGATATTATTTGTCTACCTTTACCAATCCTAAACCCAACCTATAAATTGGACATCCTTGTTGGTGTAAAGGATAAATTTTTTGATGACTGTAAGGCCGCCCTTGCGGAGCAATTCACTAGAGAAAAGAGCATGATTTCTCTTAGATAGATGCACCCAAATAAGGCCACGGGCCAGATGGCATAAACAGAGTGTTTATCAATCTTTCGAGAAGATCATTGGGTTGGATTTTGTTACTACCCACCAAGTCCTTAATACAAACATCATGCCGCCTGAACTAAACCATACACTTATTGTTCTGATCCCAAAGAAGTTTGGTGCTTCGACTTTGGCTGACTTTTGACCAATCTCGTTATGCAATACCTTGTACTGAGTAATTGCTAAGGCCCTTGTCAACCGAGTAAAGAATATTGGGTATGGTTATTTTTTAGGAACAAGGGGCTTTTGTTCAAGGAAGGCTTATACTTGGTAATGTGGTGATCACCCATGAACTGCTTTATATGATGAGATCCTTGAAAGCGTCAAAGAGGGGGAATTTTTCTCTCAAGCTTGATATGGAAAAAGCTTTTGACAGAGGTGAGTGGTATTTTGTTACTGGTATCCTAAGAAGCATGGGTTTTGGGAAGACTTAGACCGAACCACGTGGGTCAGTTTTCTGGGTCGGCCCATTCCAATAGCTTAGGATGAGCCCAACTGGCCCACCTGGGTTGGTCGACTCCTGACAGGCCAGTTTTTCATTGAAAACTTCTTGAAATATCCTGTCGTTCTTGATCCACTTCCCAAAGTATTGAATCTTGCCCAAACATCTCTTTCACCTCACCTCAAAACATGCTCAAATAAGTTTTTTTACCTAAATTATAACAAAAAATGTATAAGTTCACCTATAATAATGAAATGCTCTATAAAGTGGTGAAATGGATCATCAATTAAATGAAATAAAGGTGAATAAAGACCTTTTTTATATAATTAGCTGAAAATCTAGTAAAGGTAATATGAGGGTTCAAGTGAATAAAGACCCTATAATTACATTATTTCACCACTTATCATATTTTCATGAGAGATGGTCATGTTGGTTGAAAAGTGTATCTCCATAGTCTCCTATACGGTGATAATTAACGGTAATCCAGGGCACACCTTCCTTCCTTCAAGAGGATTCTAACAGGGAGACCCTCGTTCCTCCTTTTTACATGCTACATGAAGGCTCTATCTTCTTCTCTAAGGGCTGAAAACTTCTTGGCTCTTATTGAGGTATCTCCTATAGGGGACTAGGCCTTGATGTCATGAGTTTGTTCTTCGTCGATGACTGTGTCTATCAGAAACCTTCTAATCAAAGTATTAATGTTGGGAAATCGGGGCTCATGTTCTCCATTGGTGTGCCTAACTACATTAGAGAGAAAATATCGAGTGTTATGGATCGAGGAGGTTAACGACTTAAGTCTCTACCTGGGCTTTCCAAACAAAGTCTATACAGGAGACAAATAATCAACTATATCCAAGATAAAGTTTACAAAATAGTTCAATCCTGGGAGAAAGTGGTATCCTAAGCAGGAAGGGGTATCCTTATCAAGTATATGCTACAAGCCATTCCCTCTTGTGGCATGGGGGTAATTTCCATCCATACTCTTTAATCCGAGAAATCTAGCGCATCATAAGGAATTTTTGGTAGAACGGGTCTTTGAATCAAAAGGGTATTAGCTGAAAAAGTGGGACATGTTATGCAAAAGCCAGGATGAAGGAGGCCTAGGTTTTTGTGAACTAAGATGCTTCAGTGATGCTCTACTTACTCGTCAATTATGGAGAATCATGCAACAACCTAACCCCTGGTATCTCACCTCCTAAAAGGTAGGTACTTTGACTCTCCAGTTCTCCTTGATTCACATTTGGGAAGTTGACCCAGTCCAGTTTAGAGATCTCTATGGAATGTTCTTTATATTATTCATGAAGGAGGTCACAGGGAGTGGGGATGGTTTGTCCATTCATGTCATGAACAGATGACTCCTTGCCTAAGAACAATGGAAAGCCATGGGAATGGTATCTACCTCAACATGTTAAAGGTAGCGGTAAGGTCTCATGGCGCAATGAGCATAATCCTCCTACTTAGAATGAACCTAAAATTAAGGAATGGTTACATCATGATGATGCTTGCCTTATCCTTCGCATGGTTCTTCCTAACCCATCTTGCCAGGATAGATGGATGGGGGGAAAGCAAAGAATGGTGTGGTTTTTTTAGTTAGATCGACCTTTCATCTGGCATGTTCCATTAAGTCTCAATCTAACAGTTCAATATCGTATGGCAACTCGATAGGCTTAGCAATGAAGAGGATAAAAAGTGTGGCCTTCCTTAAAGAATTAACTTGTTTGCTAGGAAAATTCTCCACAATATCTTGCCTTGCAAAGCAATCTTACACCAGAAATACAGGATAAATCATCTTGAGAATCAGTGCTCATTCTGTGGTGATATTGAAATATATTGCACGTTCTTATCGCTTGCCCTCTGGTCTATCAATGGTAGGCACTTGAACAAGTATACCTACCGAAGAGCTAACTAGTGATCACACTATAAGAGATTGGCTAGTTAATTTGTGCTTCCACAAGAACTTAAACAATGTGAAGAAGGTAATCTAGAACGCCTATAAGCTATGGTTACAAGATACCATACATTTACAGCACGAGGTGGTTCGATTTTGATCAATTATGGATCATGCAGAGTCCTTTCTCTAATCTACCAGTTCTAGCAAAGGGATTTTAATCAGCACTAATAATTGTGATCAGGCTGTGAACCATACGTCATGTGTATCTATATTGATAGAAGCATATCTAACTATGGCTTTGGAATGGGGTTATATGCTATGACCTGCAAGGCCTACCTAAAACCGTTGGTATTAAATTTAGTGAAATCTCTTGGGCACCTCAGATAGCCAAAGCAAAAACATCCCTCTTAAGCTTAAAAGTTGCAAAATGACTTGGCTCTCCATCCATCTAAGTCTTCTCTGATTGTCTTTCCATAGTCAACTCTCTCAATGGATCTTTACTAGTATAGATAATGTTCAATTTATTTTAAACTATGTTATTCGTCTACTTGTGACTTTGATCTTGTCTCATATAGCTAGAGACTCGAATGTGGATGCACATGTCCTAGCAAATATGGGCGGGTGCAACTCTTGTGTGGATGTCTGGATAGGAGACATCCCTAGTTGTATCTAAATATTATTCATCACTAATAATTTGGCCTGATAATTTTGACCCAAACCCAACATTTACGGGTTAGGGTCTTGATTATTGACCCATTTATTTTTTGGGTTGGGTTAGGGTAATAAGTAAATTTTGTGGGTTGGGTTTGGGTAAAAATCCAAACCATGACCCAACCCAAAAATGTATTTCTTAAATAAAATAATAAAAATATTAATGTACATATATATGTTATTTTAAGACCAAACTATGTCTTAGCCTTGAGTAGAAATATTTTACCAATCTACCCAAGTCAAGTTGGACTATCCAACATTTAAAAATGTCACACTTCATTATGTTAATCAAACAAATGACCTAACAGCTTTGTGTATCAACAAATATTTTGAGATATTTTACTTCACATCTTAGTTGTTTTGTTTGATTCAACCAGTTATGCAGTTGTTGATGTGAAGATAACTACTTCACGATGTTTTTTTGGTAAATGATATGTGTTTTTGGTTTTGTGTAAATGATATAACACAATTGATATGTTTTGATGATGTAGAAGGGTGAACAAAAGTAGAATCACTAGTAGAAAAACAGTCTATTTTGGCGGTTGTGAACCGCCGAAATGGAGTGCGCCGAGATAGGTGTGTTAATCCTATCTCGGCGGTTGTTAGCTAACAACCGCCGAAATAGGTCTTTTTTTAAAAAAAAATCGATTTTTGCTTTGTCTTCAACCTCTCAACAGCAATTCCAGTGATTTTTGACACGGAGACGCAAACACAAGTATGAATAGAGGCGCAGAGATGTATGTAGTTCCAGTTATTTTCAACATAGAGGCGCAGACACAAGATTTAAGATAAATTCGAGTATATTACCGGTTTGCCAGAGAGAATAAGATAAGTTCGAGTATATTACCGTGAGTCAAGAGATTGCTAGCGGCGGCGCAGAGCATGTTCGATTCCTTGTTCGCCAGTTAGGGTTGCAAAATTGACGTGAGGCGTAGAGCAAGTTGTTGCTCGCCAGTTAGGGTTGCAAAAATTACAATGAGAGGCGCAAAGAATGAAAGTTTGCGAGCATGTATGTTCCTTGTTTTACAGAGAAAAAAATATAAGTTCAAGTATATTACTGATTTTGGAAGGAACAGCTTCAGCCCCGTCTTCAATCTGGTGAGCGAGATGTAATAGTTCGACGACGAGCAGACACAAGAAAGAAGAATGAAAGCGAAGCGCGGAGCCTTGTGAAATTACAGTGCGTGAAGAGAATGTAGAGAGAGAGAAGCGAAAGGTCGGAAAAAGAATGCGGAGGGGCGGGAATTTGAAAAATAGATGAAAAAAAAACCGGGAATGCGAAAATAGAACTGAGAAATTGCCCTATTTCGGCGGTTCCTAGCTAAGAACCGCCGACATAGGTGTCATTATTTAGACACGGAATTTTCATCGACCCTATTTTGGCGGTTGTTAGCTAGAAACCGCCGAAATAGGTATCTTTTGACCCTATTTCGGCGGTTGTTAGCTAGGAACCGCCGAAATAGGTGTCTTTTTTTTAGACACATTTTCAGGGCCCTATTTGGCGGTTGTTCTTACAACCGCCAAAATAGGGGCGCCGAAATAGGCCTTTTTTGTACTACTATATATATATATATATATATGTATCTTTGTGCATGATATTATACATCAAAATATTTATAGTACTTTATGTCTAATAAGATCTAGAAGTATACTATATTTTTTAAAAGTGGTCTATTAAATGTTATCCATGAGATGTGATTATATCAATTAAATATTTTAAGTACTACTGTCCAGGGAGTGTCAAAAGTGGTTTATTTACTTCGAAAAGTACTCTATATGTAATGTGATGTTTATGTTAAGTGTAACGATGTATCGTAAGCTTAAAAATGAATGAGTGGGTTGGGTTAGGGTTTAAGAATTTAAACGGGTTGAGTTAGAGTCATACTTTTTCAACCCATCTATTTTTTGATTGGGTTGGATTAATGATATTTAAATGAATTGGATTATGATTGATATCAACCCGATCCATCGACCCAAAATCAGGTATACTAATAATAGTGTACTTTGACTTAAAAAAAGAAGAGTAAATTACTCGGAACCCCCTTGAGGTTTTGACATAATACAGTTAACCCCTTAGTGTATCATCATTATTGGTAACCACCTTGAGGTTAAGGTATCTTTGATTACAAGCCCCCAAACTATAACTCTATTATCATGAAGTTAACTACGTGTTGACCTGTCAGCTTAATCACATTAATAATGTTAGGATGGACAACAAAACTGCTTAATCAACATCGTCTAACTTTTCTTATCTCACTTCAGATGTGTTTTCAAGGTAGGGTTGACATTATTAGGAAACCCAATTTTTGGCTACAACCACATGTAGCTATAGATAGCTACATATATGTACATGGTCATTGAAAACTGTACATGATAATTCAACAAACTGTACTGATGTATATTACATGTACGCAGTGAGAATCTGATTTCTGAATTGTACTAAATGTACATACTAACTTTAAAACTGTAAACAAACTTATAAAATATGTACATTATACTACACAAACTGTACCATGAAAATGTAGCCAAAGATGGCTAATATGGTGTAGCTAAGACTCATTGTTAGGAAATAACAATACTGATTAAGTAGTGTTTTTTGCCTAGATTGTCATTATTAATGTGATCAAGCTGACGGGTCAGCATGTTGTTAGCGTTTGATAACAGAGTTATAGTTCAGGGACTCATAGTTAAAAATACCGTAACCTCAAGGTGGTTACCAATAATTATGATAAACACAATGAGATTAACTGTATTATCCAAAAACTAAAGGAGTTCCGAATAATTTACTAAAAAAAATGGGTTCACCATTCTTAGAGAAAAAAAAAAGAAACGGAAAAAGGAAATGGGTTCAACATAAGCGTTAATCACCATCGACGGACGTGGCTGTACTAGGCCTAGCTTACAGCTAATTAGCAGCTCAATCCATCACAGCCAAACCACGCGGGGGCGGCCACGCTCGTCTAAAATTGTACTACTACTATTATTTTGTATTGCTAATTTCTGAGGTGCTTCGGTTCTCCATCTAAACAAACAGAAGTATCCGTACACTTTTGAGGATGGGGTTGAAATCTGAGCCACAATTGCCAGCTCACCTCATCTATCTCTTTTTCCTAATTTGACCGTTCTTCTTACACTCATCCTCTGTTGCAACTCCCTCTTACCCACCCATCCCCGCGTGCATCCTACACGAATCCCTCAAACTCGCTCGTCTATTTAAATACTTCGATCATCGCCAGTCTCTCACTACCACATTCTTTCCTTTCTCTCGTCCACACTCGAGTCTTTCAACCAAAGAAAATCACTTATACGGAAAACTAACTGACCATATCCCATACCACACCAAGCACAAATTCATCTATCAATCCATCTAATTCATGGCAGAATCAACAGGTCGCCGTGGTTGCCATCAGCAGCCAAGCAGATTGCAGCGTCGAGCACCACCGACGTTACAGATAAACAGATCAACGGATTGGAACGTGGCGATTCCTCTTCTCTCCCCTCTCGCTTCCTCACCGCCGTCGAATCTGACAGCTGAGATAGAATCGCGCAGGGATCTTTACCTGCAGGCGGCAAGCAGGACCAGTGGTGGATCAGATCAATCGACACAATCTGCGGCGACTGCAGCTGCGTCGTTTAAGAAGTGGCAGAACCCCGCCGCGCCGTTCTACTACAATGCCGCCCCGATGATGGCTCCCTTCGTCCGCGTCAATGGTTCATTTATATCTTGATCCTTCATTTTGTTAATGAGCTGTATAGTTAGGTTGGAAGTAGAATTGAAACTGAATGCTCCCTTCGTTAAGTCTGCCCGGATAATTTCCTTAATGATGATTGATGCTTTAGATGAATGGCCGGAGCTCTGCTTCGGTCAGTATTGGCCTGAGCTCTGCTTCGGTCAGTATTGATCGCCAGTGAATTTGAGTAAACTGAACTGATGTAGAAAATTGGACTTCAAGATAGATGAGTGGTGGTAATCTCTCAATCGATCTGTCTACTCTCTGTTCATAGAATTAGAGCTTGTAATCAATTCCAATTTGATACATCTCCAATAACTACACCGACCAAGAGGATTCTGTCAATCAATACTCTATGAAGTTATATGACAGCTATAGATTAGAAATCAACAATGGGGGGTGTGTTGCCTACAACTAATACGAGCAAGGAAATTTTACTTCTTAACTGAATTTGATAATTACATGTAATTGGTGTGTTAGTGGATTTAAACAAGGACTTAAAACAATTTAATTTGAACAACAAAAAATGTGTATATGGATTTATCCACAACACAGAATTTAAGTTAACATTGTTTAAGTAACCTTTCAAGCGAGAACTAGACTTAGAGTTTGTAAGTTAGATCTTAATGATTACGAAAGTAAGTACGTCAACTATGTGCTCTCATTAAATCGCTAGAATACTAAAAAAATGCGAATTAGACCTAGCGCCAGTAACACCTTCTTTGGTAGCACTATTTTTATATTTTTGTGAAATTTAAAATGTTTGTACTTTATTAGATATAAGTCTAAATAATATAAATTTTATACCGACATTCATCATAATTCGAGCTCTTCAAATTAGACCCAACATAATATGTTTGATAAATTTAAAATTTTATTTATTTTGTATGTACATATGTTTTAAGATTCATTGTGAAAATAAATAAAATACATAATTTTTAGATGTTTTAATGGGCTAGCTTTTTCCGTAGTGTTAGTCATCAAAAAGTTGTGTGGGTTAGGGTCATCTTTTTTATTGTGTGGTGGTTAATAGTCAAATCACATTAGCCTTCATTTGACGTTGTTAGCTTCATAAGTGAATTTTAAGTGTAAGAAAAGTGAATCAAAGGTTGTTAAAAGTGAATCAGAGTTTTTTAAAAGTAAATCATAGGTTTAAGAAAAGAGAATTTCATAAACAGATATTGTTTAACTAAAGTGAATAAGAAGTTTAAGAAAAGTGAATCAAAGGTTATTAAAAATTGAATCTAAACCCTGCACTACAAACCCTAAAAATTTATTCGACATTTTTTAGCTTTCCGAGGGCGGTTTTTAGGGTGTGTGGTGTAGGGTAATCTTTCTAAAGTTGTTCTATACTTTATTATCGTCACTAACTCGATAGTTTTTTAGGGTTTGTGGTTAAGGGTTTATTAAAAAGTGAATATTTCATTTCAAAAAAAGTGAATCACATGTTTAAGTAAAGTGAATCTTTTATTTAAGAAAAGTGAATCTTACCACAAACTTATGCGAGAACAATATGAATCCTTCGTTAAGAAAAAATGAATCTTTTGTTTAAAAAGAGTGAATCAAATGTTTAAGAAAAGTGAATCTTACCACAAAGTTATGCGAGAAGAATATGAACCTTTCATTTATTTAAAAGTGAATATTTTGTTGAAAAATAGCTAATCAAATGTTCAAGAACAATGGTATAATTTTTTTTATTTTTGCACGTATATTTTGTAAGTTATAACATTTTGAACAAAAAATTTATTTTCTCTTCAATAACAAACACCACATCCAGCCCCTAACTCTCGTACATGTGTTTCCCCTTTATTTGTTTTATTTTTCCTCCTTTGCTTCTCTTAATTTTAATTGAGCCAGTAATATACTAACACATGGCACTGAAGCCATACAATAAGGTGTAGCTAGCTCCATCTTATCCTAACTATTAAAATAAGTCACTAGAGTAATCAGTGGTAGATTTTTCTTACCAGTTTCCTTTCAATTTAACTACATCAAACCGAAGTTTTCATGAGTTTGGTTTTTGTCATCTGTTAATGGAATCATGCATTAAACCACAATTTCTAGTTTTCCAATTTTTCATAATTGTGTTACACGACCTATATTGATAATTAAAGAAAGAACCGAAAAAAAAAAATAAAAAATAACCCATATTTACAAAAATATTCCCGTTATTAACCTCATCCCAAAACTTATTCTAAAATAACACTCCCGGACAAGAGACGATTTCACTAATTCTAGAACTTGAAATCATCTCTTCAAGAGACGACATCACTTAACCCTGCACCACATCATTCGTTGGCTCAACGAGATGAAGGAAGAAAGAATCGTCTTTACTGGAGACAATTTCCCAATAGATAGTCGGGCACACCTATTACTAATAAATTGGTTTTACAAAAGAGGATTTCATAAAAAACTGAAATCGTCGATTGAAAAGACGATTTCACTGGTTCTAATAACTCGACACCTTCTTTCTCTTCTTCCCCTCCTCATTTTCTTCTTAATTCTAAAATTATATAGAGAGCATCTCTCTTACGCCCGTGATTTCCAGCGCGCCACCACCTGGTTGCCAACCTATTTTTGCCGCCGGAAGTCACTGGAGCCGCCCTTAAATAATTTAGGTATTGTTAGGGAATTATGGATTATGCTTGAAAATTATAAATCCCTAGTGCATTGTGTATATTAGTGAAATGTTGAAATGTGTAGAGATGGGTAACTATAATTTGTAGATTTTGAATTTGGATTTTTGAATGTTATATAAATAGTTCAATGTTCCAGATGTGTAGCAAATTTATATTATAATTTGGATGATTATTGTACTCATGTTGTTGGAATATTATTGGTTTGAATTATATGATTTCCCAAATGAGCGTTAGTATTTTCGAATGGAAATCCTTGAGTTAATAGGTGGATATGTGATTTATTGTGCCTGTTTGTGAAATTATCATATTAATTGATTGTGGTTGTCTACAATCAGCCAAATGATTGGTGATGTTGGAAATAAACCTGTCATGATGTAATGGTGTGTTTAAATAGGTGGAAATGCCTACCTTCATCCAGTTTTTATGTCATGTTAATGGCAAAATTTTGCATGGGGTAAACGGAGCTGATTACGAGGGTGGGAAGAAGAAGCTCTTCTTAGTTAGTGTCGACACCAATTATGAGCAGCTTATTGCCCAGATTGGTAGTCATTTTGGTATCAACATGTGCACCCACAAAGTGAAAATGTCATAGAGGATGGGTCAGTCAGTGAATGACAGCTCTACGAATTGGATAGTTATACCCATTGAGGATGATGAGGATGTTCAAAATGCTATGTTCTACTGTTGGGGTGGAGGGCCACGAGCGGTATTTTATGAGTTGTACGTTGAAGTACATGAAAACCAGCCACCTTAAACACTTCTCACCTTCTCATATTTTCAACACCACCTGAAAAACCAAAACCCTTTGCCTTCTTCATATTTTCAACACCAAACATAAATCATCTCAAACACTTCACCTCCTCAATGATCCTCCTCAAAATGAAACCTCTTTACATACACAAAATCATTCTTCATACCCATTACCCATTGAAGATCAGCACCAACATGAAGTTAGTGAAGAAGAGAGGATGGATCAATTTGATGATGATGGTGATATACGTGAAGGCTTTGAGGAAGACAGAGATAAAGGGATTCGGTGGAGGTTTGTCTAACAATTATGATGATTATGATGGTGCTAATGACGACACACCATTTGATGTTGCTAATGTTATGGTCAATACCACCACCGGGGGCGGCAATGCATCTCTTGTCCATCCATACCCGTTCTACAAATCCGTAAGTGGTAGTGGTATTATGAGGTGGGAGAAGAACAAGAATTGAAACTAGGAGATTGAAGCTACAACGATGAATTTAAAAAGGTATGCTATTCCAGACCAAATAGGCACTGATAAATGCAATGAAAAGACACCATAGTATCCATCATCGCTCGTTTGTGGTGAACTGGTCAACCACAAAGTTGTGGGACATCTAGTGCCCAGCTGAAAATGAGTGTCAATGGAGATTGCGTGCTACGGTAACAAAAAAGAATCCTAGTTCTTTTATGATCATTGTTGCTGAAGGTCCGCACACTTGTTTAAACTCCATCTTGAGTCACGATCATCCATATCTTGACTTGAGATTCATGGCTTTCATATTCACCAAATATGTCAAAGAAAATCCCTACATCAGAGTTGGTAATCTCAGACAGTGATAGAGGATTATTTCCAGTATTCTGTCAAGAGGAAGAAGGTTTGGGTATCAAAGGTGAGAGCTATTAAGATGGTGTATGGTGACTGGGATGATTCGTACAACTTGCTACCTCACTTATTATGGACCATTTTACACATAAACTAGGGCACAAAGGTTGAAATTGAGTGGCACAACACTGATCCTGGTTATGGTATATTCAAGAGGGTCTTTGGGTGTTTAGACCTTGCATTGTAGCGTTTAAACATTGCAGATCAGTGATATGCATTGACGGCACTTTCTTGTACGGGAAGTACAAACACAAACTTCTCGTCGCATGTGCAAGTGACACTAACAACACATAGTGCCTCTTGCATTTACGTTGGTTAACGAGGAGTCATACGCATCATGGTCCTGGTTTCTGTCTTGTCTAAGGGTGCATGTCATATCGGCCCGCGATGACAGATCTCCCATGTGTTTGATATCCGATCGTAATGTTGGGATCCTCTCTACTGTTGATCGATCAAACTGGGTGTGGCAACCCGGGAACGTGCACTGGAGGTATTGTGTTCGCTATGTGAGTAATTTCAACAAAGTGGAAAGAAGTGCAACACTGAAGAAGATGACATCAAGAGCAGCACTAGCGTCACAACCTCGTAAGTTTGATATTTGCATGGCTGAGTTGAAGAGTGCCAGTGTCACAGCCCCTGACTTTTTTGACAGTATACCGAAAGAACAAAGGACATTCGCACAAGATGGTGGGCATCAGTTTGGTATGATGACTACAAACTTGAGTGAGAGATATAATGTCGTCTTGCTTGGTGCTAGAACCTATCGATTGCTGCATTGGTGGAGAAGACCTTCTACAGCCGTGTCAAATATTTTGACACCAGAAGAGGTCAAGCATCGGCAGCTGCTGCTAGATGAGAAGTATATGCTGGTTGGGCAATAGAGAAACTACAACAATGGTATTTGGTGAAATTAAGCAAAAACTCAGTGTTATCCTGTGTAATTTTAAAAACATAGTGGTATATCGTGTATTAAGAAAAACTCAGTGGTATTTGGTGAAATTTTCCTAAATTTTTTTTAGAGATATCCGACTATGTTTCAAAAATAGATAAATTATGAATTAGAAATTTTAGAGATATTGTGAATTTTCCATTAATAGTACATTAGTTATTGAGTGTGGTTAATCGGAGTATAAAATAAAAACGTAACTTACTCCCATTTATTACTTGATACGACCGATACACTTGATAAGATTACACACATCAAAATAACTATAAATCAAAGGCAAACTTTAAGAAATGTCACAATATTTTTGCCTAATTCATGAAATGCCACTCCAAAAAAGAAAGTCACGAAATATCACTATATTTTTGTTAAAAGTCCATAAAATGTCATTATATAATTGATCAGAAGTGAAAAAGACAAAATATCCCTATTACTTAAAAAAATACTTTAAAGTTCACAATATGCCCCTAGGTGTTACGAAATTCACTAAAATTCTCATAAAAACAAAATACTATAAAAAATATTGATAACTATAAAAAAGCATTTTAAAAGTTTAAAAATAAATAAAAAATAGGGAAAATTACATCCCCCACCCTTCAGGTTTGACGAATTATCATAAACCACCCATGAGGTTTGCATATTTAAATTTCCCACCCACAACCTTTTCCCCGTTTGACACCCGTCATTTTTCCCCTATTCCGTTAGTTATGTCCACGTAGGCTCCACGTGGCATTGTCTCAGTGGGTTACTCAATTGCTGACATGTCAAGGCAATTGAAACCTAATCCCCCCACCCAATCCCTCATTTCTTCCTGTTCAATGTTTCTGAAGAATTGTTCCCGATTCTTTCTTCCCGACTGGTTCTGCTCGTCGCACCACTTCACTTCTTCGATTCCTCGCTGGTGCTGGTGTAGCGTCGCTGCTCTGCCTTCGTACAGTCGTCGCTATCCTCTGGTAATGGGAGTCTGAAACCTCTTCAATGCGTTAACCCTAGCGATTTGGTAATCGATTTTCTCGGTTGTTCTTTGCTCTGAACATTCGCGCTAGACGAAGTGCTAACCCTAGCTCTTCTCTGGTTCTTCGAATCTGAACCTTTTTCAATTCTCGAGTGGCTTTTGTTGTTGGTTTTTTGCTCTGGTCATTCGCACTATCCTATTCGATGTTGGCTTTCGATGTTGGTGTACTGGTCTTGGCTTTCGATGTTGGTGTACTGGTCTTGGCTTTCGAGGTTGGCTTTCGACTTTGAAACCCAGTTCAATGTTTGATCCCACTTGGCTTTTGATGTTAACCCTAGCGATTTGGTGTTGAAGCAATGTTGGTGTACTGGTCTGACTGTTGTTCTCTCTGATTTGAGAAATCTAGACATTTCTCATATGGGTTGTACATGTAGCTAGTATTCCCAATGTTGCTCCTGTCCAACTGAAATAGAAAATTGAAATTGCTCCACCTTCACATGTCATATGATGGTATTACCTTTTATGCGATGATGATGGGGCAACAATCCTCGTTTGAGCTCGTTACTGTTTTCTGCTCAACTTGTGTTCTTTTGAATGGTGAGCGTAAGCTATGATCCGGTACTGACTGCAAACTAGTGTACTGAGTTGGGTCTGATGTAGGCATGTGTTGCTGATTTTACTTAGTTTTTTCAGAATTATGTATTCTGATGCTCGGTGATCACTGTTATGATTCACAACAACCCTCTTTGTGATACCATCATTTTGATGTTTGTTTGTGTTACAGTGGTTCCATTTTATCTGTCTATGGTCTGTTGAAGCAATGTTGGTGTACTGGTCTGACTGATGTTCTCTCTGATTTGAGAAATCTACACATTTCTCATATGGGTTGTACATGTAGCTAGTATTCCCAATGTTGCTCCAGTCCATCTGAAATAGAAAATTGAAATTGCTCCACCTTCACATGTCATATGATGGTATTACCTTTTATGCGATGATGATAGGGCAACAATCCTCGTCTGAGCTCGTTACTGTTTTCTGCTCAACTTGTGTTCTTTTGAATGGTGAGCGTAAGCTATGATCCAGTACTGACTGCAAACTAGTGTACTGAGTTGGGTCTGATGTAGGCATGTGTTACTGATTTTATTGAGTTTTTTCAGAATTATGTCATCTTCAAACAACCGAAACAGTGAAAGCCTCTTCACATTTGCCAATGTCAAGTGCACCTGCAAAAGGAATGCTCGATTGTTCATTGCTTTGACATGTGACAATCTAGGAAAACTTTTCTACCGATGTGACTGTCCTAACGGAATCTTTAAATGGTGGTATGAGGTGGACATGAATATGCATCTGCTGCGTCCTGACATTTACAGTGGTGAGGTGAACTCCAATGATCCCAATGCTGATTTGATCATTCAAGAGCAAATACGACGACTAAGAGAGGAGCTAATGGAGCTAAAAAATGTTCTTCAAAGGGATAGGATTGAACTGAAGGCCAAGTTGAACAAGCTTGTGATTCTCTGTTATGTAATAGTGGTGTGATTGTGTTGTTGTATTTGAAATTAGAATAGCTTGGTTAATCTGTAATAGTGGGTGTGTGAATGTAATTTGTACAATGCGTATTATGTAATCTGTAAGCACAATTTATGATTGGTTAATGAGTAGTACCGCGTTTGAACTTTAAACTCCAATGTTCTATCCGAGCACTCTACTTATTCTGAACATCAATATACTGCAGGTTTATATACTGCATTCTGAACATCCAGATACTGCAGGTTTATATACCGTAGGTTTATATTTTGCATTCTAAACATCCAGATAGCACAGGTATATATACTGCATTCTGAACATCAATGTACAATTAATGATTCAAGCTGTGGCCTGCTATGTTTCAGTGAAATACCCCAAACCTTAGTACGTTCTTTAAACATTTAAATATGGTATATTAAGACTAAAAAGAGTCTTAGACAATAGTAAACAATTTAAACCATAGAAAACACAAATAAGTACCTTAAAGTCAATTAGGGCTAAAATGTGCCCTAAGCTTGGGAAAAACTTGATTAAGACCTAGTAAGTTTATCAAGACTTCATTTAGGTGTTAATGAATATAATAAACCAAATACCAAAGAAAACCAAGCTTGAAACAAGTTAAAACACAAAATGTGCTTTAAGGAGTCTTAGAGCACATTTTTGAAAAATTGTCTTGTAAATGAGTTTTGAATGGCTAAATGTCCATCATTACTCTTAATTAATATGTGTACTACTTAGTATCACATTTGGAAGTCTATATCAATGGGAAATCAAAAATTTCACATCTATGTGCCTTGTTTTAGTGAATAGTAACAAAATAAGCAAGTTTATAACATATGTCATATAAGTGTGACAATTGGTCAACAAAGATTAAAAAACCCCTTGTTATAATATGGGGGCCGGTTTCTTAGTGACTCATCACACTTACAAGGAAAAAATAAGCTAAGTAAAGAGTTAAAGTAAAAGCACTATTTGCTTTACTACTTAAATATCTCCAAAAGTAAACTTATCTTCACTTCTCATTTCCCTCTTCATTTCCCACGCCTCCAAGCTCTCTTCTATCTCTTCTTCATTCTCCATTCACGGTTTTGCAATAGTACCACACACAACTCCATCTTTGACCTCTTGTAATTCCGAGCTCACTTTGCCAAATCAAAAACAAAGACCACCATTCTCTTAGTCTCATCAAGCTCTTCATTCCTATCTTCTCAAAATTCCAAGAGCTCCATTTTGGTGCCAAGAGGAATCTCCATGGGAGGAGCTTGAGCTCATCTTTTCACATATTATTGTTCTCCTTTGCTTCTAGGTAAGGAAACTCAAATAAAAACTCCATTTCCTTCATGTTTGTATGTTGACCGAGAATCACCATTGATGGGGTTCTTTGTATTGCTTTGTTCTAGCTTCATTCCAACCTTTCATGGACTAGGAGGAGTCCTCTCTTGCTACATATCCAAACTCTCTTTTGTATCCAAGGTAAAACAACTATCTTAATGTTTTAAAACAATGTATAATCTAGGGTTTACAATGAGATGAAGCATAAAGCTTGTATACTCATTTTATCATTTGTATAATGTTTAGAAGTAGACAAGTAACTAAAAGCCTTGCCGATTTAGTCAAGGAAACAAGAAAGAAGTTGTGAGGAAAATAGGTAAATGTGCTAACCTAATGTGGTTTAAAGTCTTAGGAGAAATGAGCTTATGTTGCTTATTAAAATGATCTAAGGAGCCAATGGTGAATGACTTAGTAAAATGTTCTCAAGGAGACTAGTAAAAGGGCATATATGTTGTTGAGTGTATTTGTAGGTCAAAGGCAAATATATTGTGGAAATTCAATGTTTATGGTTTGTGCAATTTAAGGGCCTAAGAGCCATGCTATTTAAGGGCCTAAGTGCCATGCAATTTAAATTATGTACTATATTGTGATGTAGTGCTAAATGAGTGAAGTTTTGTGTATAAGAATGTGCTTGATGGATTTTAGTGTTCTTGATTGTTTAATGGTGAAAACAATGTGTTTTGGTTTAGTAATGTTCTAGGAGAACCCATGTCGAAATTTAGATAATGTATAAGAAGTTTTAGGTGTCTAAAATGAGTTTTGGGGAGTAAGGAAGTGTTTTGAAAGGTTAAGTGCTTTACTAGTGAAAGAAACATGCATTAAGGTATTCTATGATGTAAAAAGGACTTAGGCAATGTTCTAGAGGATTTAGAATGCAAAAGAATGTTATGGGACATTTCAAGATCATGGTGAGATTGTGTTTAGGACTTGTGCAATGTTGGTGAATAAGGAAGAAAAGATGCTTGGGAGATGAGGTTGTAGTGGTGAGAAAACATTTGGGAATAGTGGAAGTTATAGGTATGAAACACCACATAGAAACTTAGTGAAAACCATTATAAGTGTAAACCTTTTTATAAGAATTTGTGTAATGCTTGAGGAGGATTTTAGTGAATGATTTAAGGAGTTTTAAGGAGGTCTTAAGGTGTGTTTGAAGTGCCCAAATAAGGGTAGGACATACTAGGATATATGAGGTGAAGTTTGGAGTTAAAGGGGCAATGAAAAATAAGGGTCTGGAGCAGACCGATCTTGCGACCGGACTTGCCAAGATCGGTCGAGCCCAGTTTACCCTGCGAGAAATGGTTTCTGGAATGGACCGACCTTGGGGACCGGACTTGCAAGGTCGGTCGGGCATGGATTTTTAGTACGGATTGAGTCTCTGGAATAGACCGAACTTGGGACCGGACTTACAAGTTCGGTCATGCCTAAATTTTTGACGTGAGTGAGTCGGGAATCAACCGATCTTGCGACCGGACTTGCCAAGATCGGTCGGGCCTGAATTTTCAAAGGGAAGAAACTCTCAGGAATAGACCAAACTTGTGACCGAACTTGCAAGGTCGGTCGGAGTAGAAATTTTAACGGTAATGTGTGTTCTGGAATGGACCGACCTTGTGTAAGGTCGATCGGTAAGTTCGGTCAGACCAAAACTTGTAAAAAAAACAAACAAAGTGTGGCTTAAGTAGTTAACCCTAGGGGGCATAATGTAGGTAATCAAGGATAAGTATGGGAATTAAACGTGCCATATAATCATGTTAAACACTTAGTAAATTTGAAGTTAAGTAAGTAATTAACCGACATTCTTAAACATGTATAGGAGTGACCTACGGTGGAAATCAATCGAAGCAAGGACCAAGGGATAATGGTTTTCTGCAGTCTGTTGTCTACCGGTTTACAACCGGCTTGGTTGTTGTTTGTTTTCTCTGTGTGGTTACGTTATAAAGCTAAATCATGTAATGATTTACAGTTGTTCATATTATTGTGATGTTATGACGTGACTCATTTCCCTTGTGTGTGTCTAACATGACTTATCTACTTGTTTCTGTACTGTTTGTTAAGTTCACTGTTGAACTTCTAACAAGCGCTAACTGGAAGTGAGGAATCCGGTTGTCCGGTCATGCATGTAAGTTTAAGAGTAGATTCTGTTCAGATTCGATCTGTATGTTGTTAAGATGTTCTCCTTTATTTGGCGTTCGATCTCCGCTAGCTTCCTCAAAGCTTACCTATTCTTCTTATGATCGGTTTGTGGGAACATGTGTTTGTGTGGTGTGTTCGGGTCACAATATCCGAACCATCTGTGACTTAAGTTACTCGTTCGACTAACAGAACGGTAATAAGTGTGTAACAAGCTTAACATGAGAGTGAACCTTCTCTAGGCTTCTTGTGTTGTTTAATAACCTTCTGGGTTTGTTATTGTGGAAAATGAATCCACTGTGTATGTGATGTTGTGCTATGCAATATTGTTGATATGCCATAGTATATGTTATGTGTTAAAATGAATGCCATGTCATCATGACATTAGTTGCGCGTATCCGGTAGCCGATGGGCTGCGCGTTAACCATACCAGCCAAGGGTTGCTGACCCCCTCGGGGGCTCCATATTTTTTACTGCAGGATGAGGATCGAGGAAGCGGAATGGTGTAGATTCTAGGCTGCAGAATTACTTTTGATTATTTTGGATGTTGAGCCCGGGATGCACCTGTGCTCCCGTGGCGTGATATTTTGGTATTGTTCGTGTTACAGTTGACAGTGGAGGTCATGTGTACAGTATACAGTGGCGGTTTGTATTAAATACTTAGTATGTTGGTTATGTATATATATGTGTGGATGTTAGTACCTAATGCTCGGGAGTCTGATCATCAGACCGGTACACTTGTATTTATTCTGCCTTGTTAACCACGTGAGTGGTTGACGGCGTTGTAGCACCGAATCGTTTAGTTATTGTTTAGTTATTTTTCCGCTGCGATTTCATTTAATGTTAAGTGCGTAGTAGGGGTGTTACATTCAGTCACTGATTCAAAGTGGCAGCAATTATAATCATTGAAGTTGTTGTATAAAAACACACTCTGTTACCAAAACTTTAATCATTGAGAAATGGTCTAGATTTCTTAAATTGATAGAACAGCAGTCAGACCAGTACACAACCACAGTGTGCGCCTGCTGTTACATCAACCGAACAAAACAGCATCATTTCACTAACTATTAAACACCATCACAAAACCAACAATAATTTCATTCATTAAGTCACTAGTTTGTTTCCAAAAAAACAAAATACACCGACAGCTGTTACATCAACCGAACAAAACAGCAACACAACATCATTTCACTAACTATTATACACCATCACAAAACCAACCCCAGTTCAGTAGCTATCATGCACCATCAAAACCAACTAAATTCGCTAGCCATCACACACCAATACAAATAAAGCTAAACAAAAAGATCTTGATTGTCTTCATTTCATCTCATCCACACACCCTTCAGCGCAAGTTCTAACCTCCCTGAAACAAAAACAAGTCCTATTTCAAGTCATTACACATCAAATTTTGTAGGACTAAACACAGAAAGTGTAAGAATAGACATACCATGAGATCGTTTCTTCCAATCTCCTCTTCTGAGTTGTTTCTCGCCCCTTTCTTTTTTTCTCTCTTGCAGTCACTAATGTCCCCTGCAATGTGGAACCATTTCCAACACCAGTTTCGGTGGCAGCAACCAGCCCCTCCCCTTGACCAACCCCTCTATTCACTTGGGCTGAGCATGTCCTGGAATTATGTCCCCTCTCTTACATCTGGCACATGTCACATGGCTTGATCTTTTAGAGACAGGCCTAGCCTCACCACTTCCTTCTTCTATTCTTCTTGGGCCGACCAGGTAGTTTCCTAAGAAATAGTGCTGCCAAAATCTTTAACCCTACTGGTTCTGGCCACAATGAGGGGTCTGGGATTGAAGATATAGCTAGTGTGTATGTGGAGGCATACATGCTCAAAGAGAAATAAGAATGTTAGAATTGATCCTTATCCATTCTCTTCCAGTTCAGTATTGCACAAGCATGCTTACAGGTATACCAGACTGATCCCAAGCCATGCATCACAGTGTCGATCTCTCAGGTTGACAATGTAATGTCTGTTCAAGTCTGTCACCTCAAACTCAAACTCGCTGCTTGCTGTATGAGCGCATCTACTACCAGCCTTGATGTTCTTGTACAACATCTTCCTTGCGTAGGGGGTGATCTTTCCACTCATCTTATTTATCGATTCCCTCCTTCCATTGATCTTCTTCATCAAAGTGCGCCTTAGGCTTTCTAGCAAAGAAAATAGGGCTGCTCCTAATTGTAGACAACTTGCTGTTGAATGACTCGACAAAGTTCGAAGTAATCTCGATCACTTTCACTTCTTTCGGCATATGGAACCTCACCCACAAGTTGTACTCCACTTCTCTCAAGTACATATACGCCCCTATGGACGTCTCCTCAATTTTCTTCATAACCTCTCGCAGCCCAACTGTGGTGTAACATTGTGATGCCTCCCCAAAACAAATTACGTAACAAAGCACCTAATGATAAAATCATGCTAAATAGTAAGAAAATCTCGTGAAGAATAGAAACAAAAATAATAGATAATTGTGTATTGGTTAATACCTGGATGATCCTTCTTGAAGTTAGCATATAAATGCCGGCAAATTCTCCTGGTCACCTCAGGCAACACAGCATCAAGTGCTGCATCGACACTCTATTCGACAAACACTTATAAGCCCACCATTGACCAAACAACAATAAAACAAAGGAATCAATCAAGTGTGAAATGTTACATATTACCTTTTGACGATCAAATAATTACCCATTTTTTTCTTACGTCTTCATCATCAATAACCTCAAGTTGCTGAAGAAGTACGTCCAAGTCTCCGTAGTCTCACTTGCCACTACAGTAACGCTACAGGAATATGCCATTGTTCCCATCAATTGCCACTGCACTTAAAAGCACCCCTCCGTACGGCCCCTTAAGATGGCAAGCGTCTACACCAAGAAATGGTCTACAACCCCTGAGAAAACCCTCTTTAAGTGCGTTGAAGCAAATAAACAGCTTGCTAAATCTAGGAGGCCCATTGACGTATTCTTGGAATTTGAGATCTATGATAGATCCTGGATTTCTCTCAAGGGCTATTTTGGTGTACTGATGTAGCCGAGCATATGATTCAGCATGGTTACCTTGAAGTATTTCATGGATTCTTTCTTAGCCCTGAACACTTCATGTAGTTAAACCGTAACCCCAATTTTGTTAGTATGAAATTCTGTATATTGGAAGGGGACAAGGAATTGTTAGCTCTCAACTCGGGCAACACCTTTCTCATGATCCACCTCGATGTGGCAGCAGGGTTCTCGGACAATCTGGAGCAAGTATGCTCAGCTCTTATTGTCTTGATCATGAATGTCACATTATCAGCTAAGAGAGACGCATGCAGTCGCCACTGACAAGTGTCAGGTTATTACACAACACGGTGTATTTCCATGGATCATTTGCCACCCTATGCAAGTCTATCCCTTCTTGTACATCGTAGTCTTGCATGACTTCTCTGAAAATGTCCTTGTTTAAGACATTTGACGAGGTTCCAGTTTAATTGTTCCATCAGGCTGAAATTCAAATGTTTACCATTCTTAGGTATTGTTCATCTCCATCAACACCTTCATCCTCGTCACCTGAAAAGCACCCACCCTCTCTGATTAAACCTAACTCTTCAATTATCCAAGCATCATCGTCATCGTCATGCACCGAATCAGATCCATTATCTTCACCCGAGCTAAAACCATACTCTTTATCAGATTTTTTCCCAAGAGTCGTCTGAGAAGTAAGGAAGTGGGTCATCAGTTGGTTCATCAGTGTTTCAATGCTTTGATTTGCTGGGACAATTGTAACCCATGATTCACAGATGCCCTTGTATCAACCATCACATTATCAGTGCCACTGTTATGATTGGATGCAACTCCTTGACTGGAGAAAGCAGGTGTGGCTGATGCAATGGGCTGAACAGAATCAGACGATCTTCCAGTAACTAAATCAGCCTTTGGGTTATCATTGGAGCTCGATCCATAGATGAGATTAAGACCTCGTGGCCTTTTCTTCTTCTTCCTTTTTTGTCACTATTCTGAGTTGTAGACGGACCAGGTGGTTGATTGAGAGTTTCAGTATGGACATGTGGTGTGGGCTGATTTTGTGGGGGACACAATGTGGGCAGATTTGGAGTGGGCTGATTTGTTGTGGGCTGAGAAGGTTGTGTATGCGGTGGTGGTGAAGTAGGACATATCTCATCTTGGTCATTCAAACAAACTATGTCATCATCATCTAATTAAAGATGAGGCTCGTTCATGGTGATCAGGCCTCTCTCTTTTATCCGCATCTGCCAACCACTTTCTGAATGCGGACATGAGTTCTGTATCCTTGTCTCCTTCTTCTACTACCACTTCAATCAATTCCTTTCCAGAGAACAACGCAAGCATATTCATAAGTTGTCTTTCACACCCTATTTCTATCTTCTTTTGACTTTTTGGGTGTCTGAAAAAGAACATAGGATGTTGTGGTGCTGTCACGCTGCTCTCTTTCTTAAGTGCACTAAGACAATCATCCACCAATTCAATACTTGAATACCGGTCTAGATCGAAGGGCATTTCAACCTTGTACTGACCATTCGTATAGATAACGTCAAGATAGCATTCCTCCATCACTGCCAAACATACTATTAGCAACCAATATGACCAACATAAAACTAAGGGAACAACACACAAAACAAACAGAAACAAGCATTCTCTGTCTTATCTCAACAAAAAAACCAAAAGCAATGGCATCACCAGGCTCAGTAAATTACATACCAAATCGCTAGGGTTAACATCAACAGTCAAGTGGGATCAAACATCGAACTGGGTTTCAAAGTCGAAAGCCAAGACCAGTACACCAACATCGAAAGCCAACATCGAATAGGATAGTGCGAATGACCAGAGCAAAAAACCAACAACAAAAGCCACTCGAGAATTGAAAAAGGTTCGGATTCGAAGAACCAGAGAAGAGCTAGGGTTAGCACTTCGTCTAGCGCGAATGTTCAGAGCAAAGAACAACCGAGAAAATCGATTACCAAATCGCTAGGGTTAACGCATTGAAGAGGTTTCAGACTCCCATTACCAGAGGAGAGCGACGACTATAGGAAGGCAGAGCAGCGACGCTACACCAGCACCAGCGAGGAATCGAAGAGGTGAAGTGGTGCGACGAGCAGAACCAATCGGGAATGATTCTTCAGAAACATCGAACAGGAAGAAATGAGGGATTGAGTGGGGGGATTAGGTTTCACACTGGTGGAACGGAAGCCTTTAATGACGGTGGTTTAATCACGGCTTTAACAGAAACCGTAAATAATATGAAGGCCGGAGTTAATTAATGACGTTTATTAAATTAACCGTAAGCAATAATCGATCGGAGGTAGGCGCGCCTTTTTTAGGACGGACTTTAGATGACGGTTATTTGTGAAACCGTAATCTAAAGTCCCGTGTTGACGCGCGCTTTACGGTCAACGGACTTTAGATTACGGTTTTACTAATAACCGTCATCTAAAGTCCCCGCCCACTGATGGTCAACGACGTCGTCTTGACCTGACGCCAAATATTTCCCGCATTATTTGATTTTTTCGACGCCGCGCGTAATCTAAATTACAGTGAACGACGTCGTCTTACCAGCTTATTTTAGATTAAAAATAACTTTATATTAATGTGTTACATTTGTTTGATCGAATAAGACTCATGGCTCAATGGCCGTGGGTACATGAGTCAACACCATCGATCTTGAGTTCGAAACCCAGCATAGGCCAAATAATTTTCGCGCTATTTTATTAATTTCGTTACACTTTAGATTACGGTTCTTTAGGAACCGTCATGTAAAGTGTGACTTTACATTACGGTTTTCATGTAAACCGTAATCTAAAGTCCTTTTAACTACAACATTTGCCCGTTTACTCTGCACACTGTACTTACAGTAACTCTTCTTCTCTTTCGCGCTATCTTCCTCACTGAAATCGCCTCCTCTCTCCCGTCACCTTGCTAACGGCCATCGCCACCATCGCTCCCACCACCTTTGTCACTCCCATCGCCGCCGGTCACCACCCATCTACCACTGGTCTCACCGTCGACCTCTCTATCGCGTATTGGGTATGCGATCGATTGATTGTCGTTTTTTTCTAACTTTGTTCATATACATGCATTTCGATTGCAAGTTCTAACTTTGTTCATATATTTGTGCCCAGATTCACAGTTAATTGCAACCTAGTTCGTGGGCTGATTTCTACACTACTTGCCCACTTCGGTGCTTAGTAACGGTAATTTTGCAAAGCAAACTGTAAACTGCTGTATTTATTTATTCTTAGCATTTAGTATTACAATTAATAAATAGTGTAGTTTTAAAAATGCTACTACTTAAAACTGCCACAGGAAAGAAAGTAAGTTCAAGTATATTACCGATTCCTGAAAATAGCTCATTTTCAACTGCTCAATCTGCTATGCCAGATGCTCTCTGTTTGATTCACAATCTGTGACAGGAATCAACAATGCTATTGTTATAACCACCAGAAAGAATAAGATGAGTTTCGGTATTTTAATGGTTCTAGAATGACTAGTTTCAGTCCTTCAATCTGAAGTACTGCAGAGAAGGTCATAAATAAACTTCATTTATAGTAGAAGAAGATAAGTTTATGTATGTTACTAGTTCTAGATGGTGCGTGCAAATTTGACTTTGATAAAACTGATTTGGAGACGTTAGAAATATAGGGGAGATGCTGTCGATTTTTTTCCGCGGTTTAGCTAGCATTTAACCTTGATTTTTTGATGAATTCTAATGTTGTCGTTTTTCATTTATGCATCAGGACTACGACTTTATTTTGGCTTCCGACCTCAACCGTCTTAGCATCGGCTAATCGTCTACCAGAGGTAAGATTTACATATATACATATAATATTTGACAAACTACCAAACATAGTTATCCGCCCAAGATATACCTAATAGAGGTATATCTTCGGCAGTCCCTGTCGGGACTGTCCATGATTGTTAAATCTCACACCTAGGGTGTGAATGTGTTTTTAATTGTACTTTATTGATTATTTCAGCAGTATCTCTTTATTGTTCTTCGAATGCATATATTATTGATTAATATCATAATATCGTGCATTTGAAGAACTGTAGGGAGATGCTGCCGAAATTTTCAATAAATTACATATTAAAAACACGTTCACCGGTGGGATTTAATACTCATGGATGGATTTAGGTTGATAAGATACAAAAGTGTAAAGACTCTGCCACGGGTGACGGTATGAAATGGCTGCCTTCATATAAATAGCTAGAAGGAGATGGAACGTTCGTGGATTTACAGCGGAAATTTGGACGACAAGTTTTTAGAAGGAGTTGATAAGTTATGCACGGTGTTGGCGAACAATCTGAAACCTACAGACAAGGGATACATATTTTGTCCGTGTATCGACTGCCAAAACAATCTGAGATATCGCGGCGTTGAAACAATTAAGGAACATCTGATCCGCCGCGGTTTTACAAAAGATTTCCAAGACATAATCCGATGGCATGGTCAGAGTGCGTTCGATGTTATTAAGCCTGACGAAGGGGATAATGGTCAGGCAAACACAGAAACAGAACTTGGAGATGATACAGTTGCTGGTGACCCAGAAGACGTTACAGGGAACGTTGAGCCAGATTTCTGGGATGATGACATTGAGACTATGCTCGAAGATGTGGAACGACATTACTCTAAGAGCATCTACACAGACAAGCATGAAAATTTGTTGGATTCATCCAAAACACCGTTGTACCCCGGGTGTGACCCTACAAAGTTAAGCAAGTTGAGTGTCGTCCTCAAGCTATTCAACTTGAAAGCGAAACATGGCTGGAGCGACGTAAGTTTCACTGACCTCCTGGAACTATTGAAATACGTTCTTCCGGTGGACAACGTTTTACCAACGACTACGTACTCAGCCAAAAAAATGATGTGCCCAATGGGTATGGGGTACCAGAAAATTCATGCTTGTCCAAATGGTTGCATGCTGTTTTGGAAATCGGATGAATTTGCTGAAAGCTGTTCAGCATGTGGAGCGTCACGGTATAAGAAACAACAAACTCACATCAGCGGTAGTAAGAAAGGTTCACCAGCTAAGGTACTGTGGTACCTGCCCATCATTCCAAGGTTCAGACGTTTGTTCTCCATTGAGAAAGACGCAGAGAATCTTCGGTGGCATTCAGTTCACAGGAAAAAGGATGGCAGATTAAGACATCCCGCTGATGCACCACAGTGGAGAAACATAGACGTAAAATTTCCTGAGTTTGGTAACGAACCGAGAAACCTAAGGCTAGGCTTGTGCACGGATGGGATGAACCCTTACGGTACTTTGAGTAGCATACACAGTACCTGGCCTGTGCTTTTGTTATTTACAATCTACCGCCATGGTTATGCATGAAACCAAGACACATCTTGTTGTCTTTGTTAATATCTGGTCCAAAGCAACCGGGCAACAAAATTGACGTATTCCTACAACCTTTGATAGAGGATCTACAACTCTTGTGGAATGAAGGGGCTACGGTTTACGACTCATTCAGTAAAGAGGACTTCAATTTGCGTGCCATGTTGTACTGCACAATCAATGATTTCCCCGCCTATGGTAATCTTTCAGGCTATTCAATCAAGGGGGCGTTGGCGTGTCCGATTTGTGGTGAAAACACTTGTAGCATTCGCTTGAAACATAGTGGGAAAACCGTGTATATGGGCCACCGAAAAATGCTTCCAAAAGGACATAAGTATCGAAAGATGGCGAAAGAGTTCGATGGGAAAACTGATCACAGCATGGCGCGCCAGCCTTTGACAGGTACAGAGATTTACAAAAAGTTGGATAATATTGTGAACAACTTCGGGCCGCCAACCAAAAGTGGTGAAAAAAGTGTCTGGAAAAAGAAATCAATATTTTGGGAACTAGAGTACTGGCAGCATCTGGAGGTTAGACATTGTATCGATGGGATGCATGTCGAGAAGAACGTGGGTGAAAGTGTCACTAGCACTCTTTTGAACATAAAAGGAAAGACAAAGGATCATTTGAAAGGAAGAAAAGATTTAATTGAGTTGGGCATACGCACAGAGCTTGGCCCGCAAGAACGTGGAAAACGCACATTCTTGCCTCCTGCCTGTCACACTCTGTCTAAAGAAGAGAAACATAGTCTATGCAGTACCCTTTACAACATCAAGGTACCATCAGGTTACTCCTCAAACATAAGAAACCTAGTGTCCATGACAGATTTCAAATTAGTAGGAATGAAATCTCACGATTATCATGTCCTACTTCAAGAATTTTTGCCAATTGCACTACGTGGGATCTTGCCGGATGCTGTCAGACACACAATCACAAACGTCAGTGTCTTCCTCAAATCCATTTCGTCTAAGGTTCTTGATGTGGACACTCTGTCTAAATTACAAAAGGATCTTATTGTGACAATGTGCCAGCTGGAGATGTATTTTCCTCCATCGTTCTTCGACATAATGATACATCTCCTCGTGCATCTTGTAAGAGAGATTCTGATGTGTGGTCCTTTGTACCTTCGCTACATGTATCCGTTCGAAAGGTACATGGGTGTCCTGAAGAAGAAAATGAAGAACCGTCGTCACCCAGAGGGTAGTATTATAGAGGGCACTATCACAGAGGAAGTTGTAGACTTCTGCACCAATTACCTAGAAGGTGTCGATACCATTGGACTTCCACGTTCTAGACACGAGGGCAGATTGAAGGGTGTTGGCACGGTTGGAAGGAAACTGAAAAGAATTGACATAGACACTCTTAACAAAGCTCATTTAGTTGTGCTAAGTCATCTTGAAGATGTTGAACCATACTTTGATGAACACTTGTGTGTTTTAAGAGCACAATATCCAAACATGAGTGACGTTAGACTACAAAATGAGCAGAATAGGACATTTGTCCGATGGTTCAAAGAGAGAGTGTTGTCCGATCAGTCCACGAATGTGCCTGAACTGATTAAAGTAGTTGCATTTGGACCAAATCTGGATGTAATTTCTTATGAGGGGTACGATGTCAACGGATTCACCTTTTTCACAGAACGTCAGGATCAGAAGTCAACGAATCAAAACAGTGGTGTAGAGCTTGAAGCTTATCAAAACTTATATGACATCGGTGTCGTGGGTCATAGTCCTGTCTCGGTACAACAATCATATTTCGGTGTTATACAAGACATCTGGGTATTGGACTACAACAGCTACGAAATGTGTGTTTTCCGCTGTAACTGGGTTAACAACAATCATGGCTACCGTGAGGAGGAGCATGGTATGAAACTGGTTGATCTGTCTAGAGCTACTCCCACGGTTGAGCCATTCGTTGTTGGGACGAAGGTTAAGCAGATATTTTATGTAACTGATCCCTGTAATCCTAGATGGTCTGTTGTGCTTAAAGGGAGAAGAGGAATAGTTGGTGTGGATGGTGTGGTTGATGAGGATGAGTATGATGCAGAAGATGAACCTCCAACTGTTCCTATTTCATTGGAAGAGGCTGAGGTCACAGGTCATCGTGAGTATATACGATCAGACCATAACGAGGGAATGTGGGTTGAGAGATAATGGTGTATGTAAGTTATTACTATAAAAATTTATATGAAATTAACACTCTTTTATTTATTGCTTGTTTATGACCATTATGAAATGCTTAATTTAATTCAAATTGTATTTCAATCCTTGCAGGCATGGCTGATCAGGACATGGCTGATGAAGAGTTCGATTTATTTTGTCGTGAGGAGGAGGAAAATGAGCAGCAAATGGTACCGGTCCCATCTACATCTGCCGCTGCTGCTGTTGCCCCATCCACATCTGCCGCTGCTGCTGTTGGCCCTTCCATGAGTGCACCTTCTACGAGTGCTACTCAGAGACCCAGAGGTAGAGGTCCGACCCGTGGGTTGAAACTGCAGAAACCGGATCAGATTAGTCTTCTGTGGGACCAGTATGGGAGGTATGGTGGGGGCAGCAGGTCAGAGTTCGCTAGTATGCTAGGGACTCTGGCCAGATCACATTGCTGCATCAACCACACATGGAAACAAGTCCCGGAAAAAGTAAAGGAGACCATCTGGAAGAAGGTGCAAGAACGGTACAAGATCCCAGAAGAAGTGAAGAAGACCGTTCTTTCTTTGGTGGCCGGCAAAGCTAAATCATTCCGCCACTACTTGGTTGAGCATTGGATCAACAGGGTGCCCCCACGTGAGCCTCCGCCGTATGTTGTATACAATGGCATGATAACTGAAGAGGAGTGGAAGGAGTTCGTTGAGCGGCACGCCACCCCCGAGTTCAGGGTATGTTTGTGTGTACTCTTTTCTTAATTAATGCTCATAATGCTTTATCCCTGATTTTCTAATTAATTTCCTGTTGTACTTTCTTAACAGCAAGTACAAGAACAAGCACGCAAAACCGTGAAGCTAATCTCTACCCCCACCACCACATGGGACGAAGGGGATATGTGGGCAGCCTCGAGGGATGGAAAGAAGCTGGTTTGCTGACACGGAGGAACGAGGATGGAAGTGAATGCCCGATCGAGGATGTCTCTGAGGCGAGGAGGGTGCAGATGTACATACTGGGACGCCAGAAAACGACCAGCGAAGGTCAGAGGATATTTCCTAATGCTGCGATGGAACAACTGGCAAACCAAATTGTAAGTATTTGAAAGTAGCTGTTGAATAATTTACTTATATACTCAAGTGTTTGTTGATCTTAAATCTCGTCATTAACTTCTTTGAAAATTGGACAGTACGATGCGGCACAGAGAGGAGAAGTGGACTTACACGCTCCTCCTTCTCAAGACGACGCGCTGAATCAAATGCTTGGGAAGAAGGATCACCCGGGGCGTGTTAGAGGATTTGGGGGAGAAGTACGTCAGAAGAACGTATTCCCGCCATCTGCTAGGAAGGGTCAGATGAGTGCTGCTGAAGTCGAGGCGATGGTAGAGCGTAAGTTCGCTGCTGAGCGCCAAGCTAATGACGAGAAACATGCTGCTGAGCGCCGGGCTATCGAGGAGAGGCTGCAGGAAGCGTTGAATGCGATTGCACATGCGACTACTCAGCAGCAGCAGCTAGATCCTCCTCGAATGTCTTCCTCGTCTAGTTGTGCTCCGGCCGCTGACCCGTACCCGTTTGCCAACATCCAGGTTAACTTTGTTTAACTATTTTTCTTCTAAAATAAAGTTATTTAAATAGTATTAGATTGGACTCACTTATTTATTTCACGTATTATCTCTGTTTATTAAAGGAGCAAAAAAAATGTCGTCTCCAAATACCATTAGACGGGCACCCTGTAGATGCGGCCTACGGGACGGTGTTGCCATCAGGTCCACTCACGCTCATCAGTTTCGTACGTCTACCCCCATTCTACGCGCGTGTGACCTTGGACCTGATAGTTGATGGATTTGAGCATGCATACCTTCCGATGGCGATTGACAACAAATGCACGCTGATCGAAGCGAAGGGAGACATATTGCCCTGGCCAGCATGTTATATTGTTGTCACCGATGAGGTAAGACTGTTTGACAACCATTTAGTATCTAATAAAATGCATTATTTAGCATTAAGTGTCTAATCTAATCTATTATAGATCCCTGAGCTTCCTCGCCGCGTAACCCGGCCCAGACTAGAAGAGACCAGCGCGCCGGCGAATCCTGAGATCCCTGAGGTTCCTCGCCGCGTATCCCGGCCCAGAGAAGAAGAGATCAGCGCGCCGACGAATCCTGCCAGAAGGGTATGTTCTAGATAAATGTTTAATGTTACTATAATAATCAATTAGTAATTATCTTTACATTTATGCTTTATGTTTGTGTGTGAAGGGTAAGAATCCAGTGAGTCGGGGTGCGAAAGGTAAGAATCCAGCGCCCGTCCGGGGTCGCACCAGGACTTCTGAGGCGCCTAAAAATAAGCTCGCACTGCCACAAAAACTTGTTAATGTTTTGGGGGCCAAGCAGATGAATCTCTACGACAAGATCATGGTGAAGTCATCTCAAACTAACAACTTCATGATGACGCTTCCAAAGTCGATGTTTCACTACGAAGAAGATATGATGACGGCAATCAACTTTGAGGACATCAGAGAGATGATGTGTGGAGATTATCTGAACATTAACATTATTCAAGCTTATCTAAAGTAAGTGTTCTTTCCTCATACTGTAAAAACATATAGAATAAGTATCTATGAAGTTGCATTGGCTAACTTTTTATAGTACATGTGATATAATAGATGTCTGCTTGAGAGATGTGTTGAGAAGGACATGACATGCGTTACTGCGGTGTGCCCGGAGCGTTTATCGTACGACAATGTCACTAGGGACCCTGGGAGGTTTTGTAACTACATGATTCATGTCTTCAATGTTGTTGAACAACAGAATAAATTATTCATTCTAATGCCGTATCACCAAACGTGAGTTCTAATATAAAATTACATACTAATTAGCTAACTTTGTTACCTTCATTTCTCATTTCATTTTGTATTTGACATTGTAGCCACCACTGGGCTTTGTTTATATTCTGCGCTGCCACCGCTACTCTGCTTGTTCTAGATCCACTAGGGCAGTGGAAAGAATTCAACACTGAAGACTTAATCAAAGAGTAAGTTTTTATTACTATTTAATTGTTTGTAAGTTTTTTGAACCAAAATTAATGTACTTGTTCATTTTGCTAAACGCTTTTGTTAATATATGTAACAGTTGTTACAAAAAAACCCCTCAGGGAGAGTTTGGTGATTTGACCGTCGATTACATCAAGGTTTGGTAATTCATGTATTTCATTCGTGCTGCTATTATCTTTGTACAATTGTTTTACATTTGTGAATTTTGGTGATTTAGTGCCCTACCCAAAAGGATTCTAAGAGTTGCGGGTACTACGTGATGCGGTATATGTACGAGTTCTGCGGGTACTTCCCAAGTTTTAAGAATGATATTGACAAGGTAATACGAACGCTGTCTTGTATTTAATTCTTTCGGCAGATTTTTTGTGTCTTTATCTTAATCTCATTATGTGTTCCATTCCTTTTCTTGTTGCAGATTAAAGAGCATTATGCCAGATTCAAGACTTATGCTCCTGCCGACTTGTTGCATGTCAGAGAGAGCATGGCAGCCATGTTTATGAGAATGGAGTGGTAGACTAGCTAGCTGCTGCTGTAACATATATTTTTTTTTAGTTGCTGCTCTGATTCTGTTAGTTGCTGCTGCAACAGATTATATTGTGTAACATTATATTTTTTGTTAGTTGCTCTGATTCTGTTTGTAATGAATTATGCTAGCTGCTGCTGTAACAGATTCTAGCTGTTGTATTGAATATTTTTGTTGCAATTGTGCGCAGAAATGAATTTGCAATTGTTATCTCTGTTGCAATTGTGTAACAGATTGAATATGTTACAGATTTTCGATCTGGTGCTTTATTAGATGTTATCTCTGTTGCAATTGTGTAACAGATTGAATATGTTACAGATTTTCGATCTGGTGCTTTATTAGAATGAATTTGTGTTGTTGGTATTTGATTCAGGTGGTTCAATTGTGCAGTTTCTGCCCTCTGTTGCTTATCTGTTACAATTCTGTCTCTGTTGCAATTGTGTAGATTTGTAAAAAAATAAAATAAAAAAAAAAATTACACTTTAGATTACGGTTCTAACAATAACCGTAATCTAAAGTCCTTTGGGCGCGCGCGCCAAAACACTTTAGATTACGGTTATTGTTAGAACCGTAATCTAAAGTGTCGACTTTACATTACGGTTATTTGTAAAACCGTGATCTAAAGTCCTTTGGTTCGCGCGCGCCAAAGGACTTTAGATCACGGTTTTACAAATAACCGTAATGTAAAGTCAATGACACGCGGGCCGGAAAAGGGCCATTAATTACGGTTTAAAACCGTAATTAAAGACGTCGCCATCTTTATTGACGCCCGCGTAGATTACGGTCCAGAACCGTAATGTAACACGGTTTTGGACCGTAATTAAAAGCTCGCGTTCCACCAGTGTCAATTGCCTTGACATGTCAGCAATTGAGTAACCCACTTAGACAATGCCACATGGAGCCTACGTGGACATAACTAACGGAATAGGGGAAAAAATGACGGGTGTCAAACGGGGAAAAGGTTGTGGGTGGGCAATTTAAATATGCAAACCTCATGGGTGGTTTATGATAATTCATCAAACCTGATGGGTGGGGGATGTAATTTTCCCTAAAAAATATATTAAAATATCATAAAACCTTAAAAAAAGTAAATATTACTTATATTTTTTAAAAATTATTTAGTACCATAAAAATATAGAATTTTAAACACATAATTTATACTAATATGTCTACAAATTTAGACCAATATAGTCCATAATTTATACCAATTAATTACCATAAGTTATACCAATTAATTACCATACATTTAAACTATTTATTCTACCAATTTAAATTATTTATTAAAAAATTCTTTTACTTTTTCATTAATATTTCGAATTTTTAAAATTTATGTTCTATTTTACAGATGACGTTATGACATAATATAATTTATTTTGAATAAATAATTTAAAATTGATAACAAAAGATAATATGAAAATGTGTAGTACAAATTAAGGAAGTAAATTGGTACAAGTTATGGGGCTTAATTGGTACAAAATTTGGTACTAGTCATAATTGTTAACATAATTTGTATCATTTTTTCAAACAATTAAGCACCATAACTACTACCAATTAGTTACCCTAATTTGTACTATACATTTTCAAATGATCTATTTTATTTATCAATATAAATTATTTTATTTGAAATAAATTATATTGTGTTATAAAGTCATCTGCAAAATATTATATAAATCAAAAATAATAATTGTTTAAAAATTATTCAAAAATTAAAATATTTTTTGAATAAAAAATTTAAATTAGTAGAAAAAATAATTTAAAAATGCATGGTAAAATTATGGTACTTAATTAGCATATACTATGGTACTATACTGGTCTAAATTTATAGAAAAAATAGTATAAATTATGTGTTTAAAAAATTCTATATTCTTTTCTAAGGTACTAGATATTTTTAAAAAAAAACTAAGAATATTTATTTTTTTTCAATGTTTTATGATATTTTAATATATTTTTTATTTATTTTTATAATTTTATAATTTTTTTATAGTTGTCTATATTTTTATAGTATTTTGATTTTTTCGTGAATTTTAGAAAATATTTTAACACTTAGGGGTATACTGTGAACTTTAAAAGTATTTTGTTAACTAGTAGGGGTATTTTTGTCTTTTTTGCTTCTGGTCGATGATATAGTGACATTTCATGGACTTTTGTAAAAATATAGTGGCATTTCATGATTTTCTTTTTTTAGTGGCATTTCATGATTTAGCCAAAAATATAGTGGCATTTCATGAAATTTCCCTAAAATTTTCATATTAGCCTTTGTTCATATTTGGCATATTTGATAGCATATTTAAGTCGTATATATGGGTGGGTCCCGTGCGAAGATGGCAATGGGTCGAGTGGACCCTCACCCGTACCCATCACCCGACTTCATCCGCTCCACCCATACCCGACCCATCACTCTTTATGTATCACCCATCACCCGTTTCACCCGTCACCCGCGGGTGAACCCATTTACCCGTTTGTTTTTCTTTTTCCTTGTTCGCATGTTAGGTTTGCAAATTACTGTGAGTTGAGAGAAAATAAAGCCGCAGAGCATGTATGTTCTATGTTCGCCGGTCAGGGTTGCAAAATTTACTTCAGAGAAAAGATTGATATATTGCACAGAGCATGTACGTTCCATGTTCGCCAATTATGGTTGCAAAATTACCATGAGTGAAGAGAGAAAATAGTAGCACTGAGCATGTATGCTCAATGTTCGCCTGTTAGGATTGTGTAATTACCTTCAGTGAAGAGAATGAAAAACTTCGCAGAGCATGTAAGTTATTTGTTTTTCAGTTAGGGTTTCAAAATTACCGAGAGTGAAGAAAGAAAATAGAGGCACAGAACACCTTTGTTCCATGTTTGCCAGTTAGGGTTGCAATTACCTTCAGTGAAGAGAATTAAAAATTGCCCAGTCACCGACAGCATGAATGTCCTTGTTCACTAGTTAGGGTTACAAAAATCATGAGTGGAGGAAAATGAATAATAAGTAACAATTTAACATATACGTACTATATATATATATATAATCTATGCGGGTGAGTGGGTCGGGTGATGGGTGAAAATTTTTCACCCGTCACCCGCACTCGTTCCACCCGTCACCCGTTTTTCACCCGGTTTAGCGGGTAGGGTGACCGGGTGAAATGGGTACCCGCGGACCCATTGCCATCCCTACGTGCGAATCTCATATGGGTCCTATATTTTACGTCAATAATGTATTATCATATAAAACAACTACTCCCTCCGTCCCATTTGACATTCTCCTTTACTATTTGGACATATCATTTGACTTCAATATTTAACATGTAAGGTAACATAATTTTACAAATCTAAGTTTTACAATGGAATCCCTATGTAAAAAACTATATGTTGTAGAAATTAATTTTTATAATTGTTTTATCTTATATGTTTATTGAAGTGAAAAAACATGCCAAAAAGTAAACAGAAAGATCAAAATGGGACAGAGATAATATAAAACAATCAACTCAAAACAACTACTCCCTACTATTCTAAATATAAGTCCTTTTAGGCTTTAGAATTATGTTCAAATTATAAGTCGTTTTAGACTTTTTGTATCTATCTTTCTACTTTTACCCTTTCTACTTTTTTAATTATATATCATTGCACTCTACTTTTTATCTTACCAATAAAGTATACTTACTTTTTTATTCTCCCAATACAAAAAGTAAAGGTATGCTAGTCTTTTTAAACTCTTTCTTAAAAATTGTGAAAAAGTCTAGAATGACTTATAATTAGAATATGAGGGAGTATAAGGGGTCGTTCGTTCACCGTGGCCCAAATATTCCGTCCATTAATGCGGTATTAATGTGGCAGCAAAACGCCCCGATTAATTTACCTGTCAAATTCATGCGTTCGTTTGCCGCCTTTAAGATAGCAAAAGCAAAATACAAGTATACCCCTAAATTTGAGTGGACGACTTTTCATGGGAAAGAGGTATTGAATGGGGGCACAAGAACCCAAAATAAAAAAGCAGGGCATGTACGTAAATGACAACCAGCTCACTGGAGCTTTATTTTTGAAACGCAGGGAAAGTGACCTTTTTGTTAAATGTTACCCGAGCACAAATCGTTGCTGCATTTCACCGATCAGTCTAATCAGACTGTTATGTTTAATGCACCTTAATGTGAATTTTGGAGGTTAATGTTTCAAACGAACGCACCCTAAAACAACTGTGAAACAACCATGACCGACTGCGTGAGTCTCGTCCTACCAAACAAACAACGCTAGCCAGCTAGTACAGCCAGCTGGTAATAATAGTAACAAATTGAATAAACTCACGATTAGACCAAACATAAGCGGTAAAACACCGTCGCTGTGCTTGGACTGGGTTCCTCCAGTACCAGCTCAGTCCATGATACTAGTATTACTCTATGTACTTCATTAATATATACACACGGGGGGGCACGCTCCTCTGAATTCCACCTATTATTTCTGCAATTTGCCTTATTTCTGGTGAGTTCCTTAAGTCGGTTCGGCAAAAGGTTTGAACAACAACAGAAATATCCGTGTGGTCAAAAAGAAAGAAAAAAACCAACAGTAATCCGTAACGCTTTCAAGGATGCGTTCGAATCGGAGCCACATGTGCCAGCTCAGCCCTCTTGTCCTCTTTTCTTCTAATTTGACCGTTCTTCCTTTCACCACATCTTTCTGTTGCAACTCTGAACTCTCTCCTCTATTTCATCCCCAAAAAAAAAAAACTCTCCTCTATCAATCTTTTCGACCACAACCATCCACCCCTCGCGTGCATTCCACACGATCCACCCACTCGTGCGTCGCCTATTTATATAGCTCTGCCAGTCCTCTTCACCTCGCTCGTCACGCCTCCATCTGATTCTTTCCTTCTCTCCTACTCACTGCTCTCTGAAGTAATTACAGAATAAGAAATCAGAGTACACGGAAAACTAAACTCCATCCAACAACACCACTCGAGTTCCAAATCCATGGCCGATTCAACAGGACGCCGCGGTCGTCACCAGCAGCAGAAGCAGCCGAGCCGGTTACAGCGCCGGGCACCGGCGTCGCTACAGATAAATCGCTCGACAGACTGGAACGTCGCGATTCCTCTCCTTTCTCCGCTCTCCTCTCCACCGTCGAATCTGACGGCCGAGATCGAATCACGCAGAGATGTTCACCAACAAGCGGCAACCACCAGCAGTGGATCTGATCAATTGAATCAGTCTGCTGTTGCTGCAGCCGCTGCGTCGTTCAAGAAGTGGCAGAACCCCGCCGCACCTTTCTACTACCATCCGGCTCCCTATGTCCGCGTCAACGGCGGTGCCTCTAGATCTTGATTTGTTAACTTGCGGGGTTGTATTAGTTAGATGTATAGTAGTCGTAGTTGTTTGAAGTGGAACCGAAAACAAATGCTCGCCTGACTTACTTCTATGACTTGACGCGCGCGATAGTTAGCTGTAGAGGTCAGATGACTGGTTTGGAATGATCTCGTGTCCAGTCTAGATTGGAAGTGAATCTGACTCAAACTAGTGTATAAAATCTGTAAGACAGACATAAGATTGATCTTACTCTCTCCACCAACCGGTCTCTTGTTTCTGTTCATAGAATTAGGGGGTATCGCGATTTGGATTTGATTCGCCTTTTGATAATCGAGGCGAATAAAGGCTATCTGAGAAGATCAATTTAAATTGTATGATGTTGATGGCTATGGATTACAAATGGACTTGTAGAGTTTTTTTCTTTAGCTATTTCGAGTTCATTAAGTGCTTAGTTTCTTTTTTGAACCCCATTAATTGTTCTGTTTTAACTTTTTTTTCCTTGCATCAGTTTCACCTATATATAATCATGAACCGAGCGCACTGCACTCCATTTCTCCGGCGGAGTCAATCCTGTTTCTCTCTTCTCTAACCAACTGAAACGAAACCTGATTATTTTAGTAAAACCATAGTATTAAGTAACATTTTGAAAATTCTGTTAAATGATTTGCTAATAACCAAAAATAACAATTTTAACTGCATGAATTTTTTTAAGTCTTTTTCAGCTATTTTAGTGTTTCTTTGTGTTACTATATAGTACTACTATGTTATTAGAAGAAAATACAAAACTTATACTCTCCATGTTCTAATTATAAGTCGTTCTAGACTTTTTCACAATTTTAAGAAAGAGTTTAAAAAGACTAGTATACCCTTACTTTTTGTATTGGGAGAATAAAAAAGTAAGTATACTTTATTGAAGATAAAAGTAGAGTGTAATGATAATAATAATTAGAAAAGTAGAAAGGGTAAAAGTAGAAAGATAGATACAAAAAGTCTAAAACGACTTATAATTTGAACATAATTCTAAAGGCTAAAACGACTTATATTTAGAACAGGATGGAATATAATATTCACACAAATCTTATACCAAGCCCCGGCGGCTTGGTCGGTTGTGGAAGGAGTGGAGAGATACCCTTTTGTCATGGAATGGCATCCTTTTGACGAGCTCTTTCTTGACTTTTGAATTATTTCTTCAAGATTGCTAATCGTGCGTCTATCATCCAATACGGCACACCCAAGCTCTTTGGCAATCTTGAGGGCTAATTTGTCTCGCTTCCTCCAGCACATGAGCGTCCTCTAGCTTCAGCTCAGGCGTCTTTCTTGTTGCCTCCCCTGATTCCCTTTTAACTGAGCCTTGAGATTCCTTATTGTTTGGTTCAAACCCTAGAGGGAATTTTGGCTCATCAAACAAGCTCCTAAGCGCTTGCTCCACCGCTTCCGCATCCTCCACCTTCTCTCGAGAAAAAGCCCTACGAGAGTTATCCTCCACCAAGGCTTCTCCTTCTTTATTGTCACCCTATTCATCTGCTACTTTACATCGGAACCCCAAAGTTCACCATTAATTCTGCACCAAATGGTTTCATCATGTCAAACGTTCAGCTGGTTCCCCATTATGATATTTAACTTTGCTTACCAGCTCTTCCATGATATGGTCTTTGGTCGGCTCTCTGATCTTGACAGGTCCTTGCATGTACATACTTCCTTATGTTTCTGAAATTAAGCATTGTTTGATGGATGGTCCCCATATCCAGTGGTGGATCTAGGAGCTTTGTTTCGGGAGGAATTTTTTTTACACTATCACTTTTAAAACATTATGTCATTTTGTACCTTTTAAAAAATTCATAAGAGCATTTGAAAATTTTTCAAAAGTTTCGAGGGGGCTGGTCCCCTCTGGATCCGCCACTGCCCGGATCCAAGGGCGGAGACGAGGGGGGACGGGTCGTTGTTTGGCCCCCAACTCCCTCGAGTACATGTTTAAATCAGTTTCAATTTTTTGTTACATAGTTTATTTATGTTATTAGATATTTGTTTGTCCCCCCCCCCCATTTCCTCGAGTTATATACAATTTATTTATGTTATTAGATATTTGTTCGTACCCATAACATTTTATAAAATATCAACATGATATCACTAATTTCTATTTATTATCAATTTTATTTCTATTAATATGTAATTGTTCTAGAATTGTATTGTAAAAATTTATTTTTAGTCTATAGTAGATAAGAAAACTCTTAATATTTTTATTTTAGCAACATAGTCTAAAGTAAAACTAATTATCAGACTTAGTAATCATTATACAAGTGTTTTTAGTTATTTATTATAAATTTTGCTATTTAAAAAAATATTAGAATTACTAAAAATATTTTTTAAAAGTTTTGGGAAAAAAACTACTAATTTGGAACTATTGTTCTATATTATTTGTAGTAACTTATAATTTTGTATACCTTTTTTTAAAACAAGAAATAAAAAAGGTAAAACAAACTTTTTCATTTATTAATTTTTATATTTTAATTTTTATGAAATTTCTATGTCAAAATATATTTTTAATATAAAATTTTAAAATATAATTATAAATAGTGAAAATGTATATAAATTTAAAAAATTAAAAATTAATTTTAATATATTAATTATTATTATTATTAAAAGAATTCTTAAATTTTCTGACTCCGCACCACCCGAGTTCCCTTGAAGGTAGATGAATATTGTTGAACTAAGCTTTCGCTAATTGATTGAGGCGGCCCCACATGAATGCTGAATATTAAAATATAGAATTGAATGAATGTTTATAATTATGTTTATTCAATTTTGTCTATCTTGTATGACCGCCTATTAGGTTCTCTTGAACTTTTGCTTTTTAGTTTTCGAATGAGTAATATATTGATCTTAATCTTTTTCGTGTACATCAAATAAGTACACCTTCTTCTTCTCAATCTTTGATTTTTTTAGCCCCAAACATAAGACTTTAAAAGGAAAAAATTAGACTATTTTTTTATTTTTTATTGGGAATTGATTCATTGAAATAATTTGAAAAATAGAGAATAAATAAAAATAGATAATAAAAAAATCTAGAACTTCTTATATTTTGAAAATAATGTAAAGGCCTAAAAATATCGTCAATTTATATTGTTTGTTGAAATTTAGTACTGCATTTATCTGAAAGATTAATATATTTAGGGAAAATTCACGATATACCCATGTTTTCTTTCGTAATTCACAATATACCCCTATGATTTTCGTAATTCAACTTTAAACATACTTAAATGTTGTCGAAAATTGATAAAACTTTACATGGACGATGCTAAAGTGTTATATTTTGGTCCAATATCAAATTTGAAGCTTTTTAAGCTCACATGTGACCTGTGGGACCCAATGAATATGTGATTGTTCATTAGGTCCCACAGGTCACATGTGAGCTTAAAAAACTTTAAATTTGATATTGGACCAAAATATAACACTTTAGCATCGTCCATGTAAAATTTTATCAATTTTGGACAATATTTTAACATGTTTACACTGTTGGAAAAAAAGGAATAAACAACGCTTAAATTGGACATATAGAACGTTTATAAAGCGCAGTTTATTCGAGCGACGCAAATGAACTAACATTTTAAATGACGCTTCCAAAGCGTTCTTTATACTATCTTTAAAGAACGCTAATAAGCGTTCTTTATAATGCGAGAAAGATGACAACATAAAAAACGTTTTAGCCTAGAAAGCGTTCTTTATGCTTAGACAAAAACAATGCTTATATGTGATAAGCGTTTCTTATAATGGTTGGCGGGAGAGTTTAAAGAATATTTATATGCATAAGCGTTCTTTATATCTTCCTTTTTATAAATTTTTTTTCAGAAATCTCCGTTCCAACAAATGCTACGGATATATCATTACATCAGATCAATGCATTGTTGCATTTTCAACACAGCAGAATCCATCACAACAAACTGTGTAACAAAGAAATTAAATCTATACGAATTCAATTTACAGCAAAACACATTAGATCCCAGGCCAATTACAACAAATTAATCAGCTAGTATATATTAGTACCAAATTAACAGAGATTTGCTAGTATTACCAAACATGCAGACATAACTTAATTAAAATTAAAATCCAAACACAGATGGAAGCTAGCTACTAAGTACTTATGTTTGTACTGCAATCTGTAGAAATTTGATAATGCAAGAAACTTCATTTTTCAACACAATGCAAGTGTAGTTGAACTCATGGGGAACAAACTGCATTACAGGTGCAAATTGGTTCAGTTCAGACACACTTCAAAGAGAAAAGAAATAGCTGCAGCGCGTACTCATGACTTCTGCTGATCTTCATCATCATAAGCTATTGATTTCATCCAGTAAGCGCACATGTGATCCTTGACAAACTCTAGATCGGCAAGTGAATAAGTAGCTCCTTGTTTTTCGAAGAAGTCAGTAAGCTGCACGCAAGAATCATAAAAGCAATTACGTACACCATTTAAACATATCCAACCATGCATAAACAGTTAAATTACTAATTCAAACACAAGACTTATAATACGTACTTCATTGACATTGCGGACTTTATCGATGTTGGACAACGATTTCGTACATGTATCGCATCACAAAATATCCACAACTGCTGCTATCCGGTTGCCTGGGACACTATTTTCAATAAAATTATATTATTAATTATATATAACACTAATATACAAAATATATTTACGTATGCATGAGTAAATAGAATGTTTTTTTTACCTTTTTCAAATAATGTACACTCAAAGGAGTATTCCTTTGCCCGGCACTGCACATACCTTCTAAAACCACTGAATTAATTAAACAAGCATTTAAGTGACAAGTAATAAAAAAGTTTAAAATTTGATTTGTGAAATGAAAATATGCACCATTACTTACTTGTCAGCAGAGCATGAATGGTGATGTTCCTAATCCTTTAATAGGGTCAATCACTATACAGCGTGATGAGTAAGTACAAACCACTAACAACAACCAATGATTGCTACAAGTGCAAACAACAACAAATCAACTTCAGCTTCGAAATATTTATGAGTTAATATAAAACAATAAAGACAAACGCATAAGGTGGTCAAGCACGCTTACATCTGATGATATGGTATGAGCACAAATCGGCTTTTCCTGGTAACCGCCGCAATTATGGCATTGCACACATGGCTCTGACACGTAACACCGTCTCTCGTAGCTTCATCGGCAGACGCGATTTGTGGACATAGGAAGGTGATCGTATTTGCCATTTGTTTGACGCCAGGCATTAAATTAAAATTATACATAAAACTTAGTATTATCTTTGAGAGAGAAAAAATGTGATACTTACAAGCAGTACGATTGAATCACCGAGATGTTCAGCATATCACAAAGCAGCAGCTCCTTGACATCTCTAATACTGATCAGCAACTCCTGGGATTGTTCGTTGTGGAACACAGACGCTGGAACCTTAAGGATGAACTGAATGAAATCATCACCCTTCCCAAGTATCATGTTATATAAGACCTGCTGACGCTTTCACAGTGTATTCACCAAATTTTGGGGAAGAATGAAATCTTTTCGAAGTGGACTGATGTAGTGATCATCCTGCTGACCCGATGGTCCCTTTCCTTTCGACGCACGGACTTGCTTACCTTTGTCAGCAATAGGAACAAGTTCCTAAGAAATGACAAGTTAGTATACGATAGGAAACTATTCCCAAAACTGCAGTTATATATGGAATGTTAATTAGGAAACAAATTTACGTTCTTTTGCTTACCGTACTATCAGATAAATCCACCAGATTACAAGGCCACGGTACTTATGAGCCACGTGCTTCAATGACAGTGCTCCAACCATTCCACTTCATCGGTAGTGGAATGGTATCACAGCCTTGACAGACACTGTCTATGAACACACGGACGTACCAAGGCGGAACTCGCTTAAAATGACATAGTGACGCCGAATCAGTCTGTAGAATTGTGCCTAATGCAACCATAAAGGTGCCATGTTCACTGATGTGCAGAAGACGACACTTTTTGGTTTCCTAATAAACGAACAAAAACAATTAGATTCATATATATATACATTGCAACATGCATACTTTGATTAATTGAAAAAATAAATAACGACAAACCACTGAAATTCGCACATACCTGAAGCTTGGCATATGGGAATGGATCAAAAGGTGCAGGTACAGTGTAAGAATGAGAAACCTGAGACGGTACAGGGGTGGAAGCAGGTGCAGGGGTGGAAGCAGGTGCAGGGTGGAAACGGGTGCAGGGGCATACACTGATGAGCTAGAAGATTGATGCCCCTGACTCAGCTGTTGCATCAATCTTGCTTCCATTTGTTGCAACTGCTGCTGCTGCAAATCAGATTGGAATTGCTGTGACAACTTCCTTTCGATGTCCCTCATTTCTTCCTCTCTCCCCATCCGCTGGGAGTGCGGAAAAAACATCTCGCTGACGCACTACGGATCCAAATCCTCGAACTCTCCCAGGGTAATCCTTCTTGCCAAGCGCTTTGTTCAATGGATCATCCTGAGTCCCTGACTATGAGGCTGGCCAAGAAAAGAATAAGCACCCTCTGCAGTCTTGTCACGCAAAAAAAACATGTAAATTATGAATTAGATCAAATAAATAAAACAACATAAATTGTAAGAAAATTTATAAACTATTAAATATTACTCAGGACACTCACAATTTTTGCAGCTAAGTCTGCATTCTCATTCCGCGGATAATACATGTCGCCGTCCTTCTCTAATTGGCGGCCAAGCATGTATGCTTGTGCCCGATTCACCTCATCTGGACTCTGAATCGGCTCAATTGTGCTGTCCTCACACACACGCTTTAATAACCCTTTTTCAATCCAGCCTGGTATATGCCCCGCGTACCCAGCTCGGCCCATGTAGTGTGGATTCTGATCTTTCAAGCGATTTTGTCGGGCTTTTTCCTGAACTGCCTGTGGAAAGAATTAATACAATTCATTTTAACTTTATCCTTTTATATTGACAATATAAACTTAAAAGTTAATCTATGAAAACAATTACGTACCCTGAACTCAGGGGTGATATGTGCTTCATAGAATTCCTTCCATTCCTCCTCAGTGATCATGCCAGCGTACAGCTCATAGGGAGGCACCTGCTTCGAGTTGTCCGTATTGATCCAACCAGCCACCAGCCTATTTTTGAACGCTCGCATACGCAAAGCAAGCAGTGACAACACTTTATCATATGCTTCATCTGGGATCAGGTACTTCTTCTTCAAGCTCGTCCACATGATGTTCTTTATTTCCAGATCTTGGTTCCCCCAGTTTTTGTTGATACAGCAATGGGTCTTAACCAATCGACCCATGGCGCTGGCAAACTTCTTCTTAGATGTGTCAGTGGGTCTAAGATACCTGTAATATTAACAGTATATATGTTAGTCATACGTAATATATATAGTACTACGTATAAATGTACAAATATCAGTATATATATGAAAAAATAAGACAAAATAACATATAGGTGTAACATATACCTATCCCACACCAGATCAATCATGCCACTCTCCTTCTTCTCATTTAGACCGCGTGACGGTCCTCGTGTCTTTCGTGGAGGGCCCTGAGAGGTCGTAGGAGGGTCCTGAGAGGTCGTAGGCTGATCAGCGGCAACGACAATCTGTGTACACTCCGTTAACTGCATCTCTGCATCTATCTCCATCTCCATATCCTCATCACATTGTAGGAGCATCTCATGATCGTTGACGTCCATAATCTGCACAATATCATTACATAAATATATAGTCAGTGTCATACATAGAGTCATATATAGTCATTTAATATATAGCTATTCAGAGAAACACTATATGAACAATTAAGAAGTAATTAGAGAAAAATTATAAACTAACCTAGTAGTCTGCTTAGTCCTGATGTGAATATTGCTATACTTCAATCAACCAGCCCGTATGAGGTGTGACAATGAAAGTTACTACCAATGCCTGCAGAAGATAGTTTGTACACAAGAATAATTACATTTCGAATCCAATAATTCAATACTTTGACAAAATTTTCTGGGAAATCCGATAGAATCCCCTCTAAAAATATAGGGTTTCACCACAATAGAGCATGTACAAGAGGCGACAATTTGGTTTGCAAAATTAATCCCAAATACATTTAATCCTAATAAACACATTAATCTCAAACAGAGCATGTATCTTCCTCAGTTTGGTTTTGCAAAATTTCACCATAACTACGTGGCTATATTAATTTGTATGCCCGAACACTTATATTTTTTGCCTAATAGCATATTAATCTCAAGTCCATTTGGACACAACCAGCAAGTATATACTACTAAAAATCAGCTCGCGACAGTTTAATCCGGTTTACAAAATTAATTAATCTCAAACATGCACTTAATCCTAATAATTAAACACATTAATCATTCAGTTTGGTTAGCAAAATTACCTCCAGTAGAATCAAGAATATAGGCGATAGAGCATGGATTGATATTAAGCTAGTTGGGTTGTAAAACTAATTACTGGAGATGATATACGTATGTACTGAGGCGACGGGCATGTATGTTCCTGTTCGATAGCAGGTTGCAAAATTAATAATAGTGAAAGAGCAGAAATATATATGTTCCTGTACATGTTCGCAGATTTGATGAATTACCGAAACAGAGGCGATCGACAGCTAGGCATGCATATTTGGGTCGATCGATTGATGATCATCAGGGCGCAAATATAGGGAGAAATCAACGCGTAGCAGGCGCGAGAGACGGTCGGCCGGAAAGCGGTAGCGGCGGCACGGACGGCGACGCGGCAGTGGCGGCAACGGCAGTGGCGACGATGGCGCAGTAACTAGCGGACGTTGTACTGGCCGGGGTACCGTATGTGAGCTCAGTCGAGAGAGAGGTAGCTAGCTCTTGAGGGTTACGCGGGGGAGAGATTAAATTTTTGTGAAATTATTCAGGCAACATAAAGAACGCTTCAATTCAAAAGCGTTTTTTATGCTGAGAGACAAAAACATAAAAAACGCTTCTAAACGGAAGCGTTCTTTATGCTGAGCGTTCCAGAGACATAAAAAACGCTTTATACGAGAAACGTTCTTTATATGTTTCATATAAAGAACGCTTATTTTCCAAGCGTTTTTTTTTGTCTTTGGGTGCGATACAATAAAGAACGCTTCCTAAGTGAAGCGTTCTTTAAAATGTCCGGCCTAAACCATAAATACAACGCCTTACATTATAATCGTTCTATAAAATACTAAAAAAAATGATTTACAAATATAACCGTTTTAAAAACGGCGTTGTTTATTCTTTTTTTTTTCCAGTGTTAAAGTTGAATTACTAAAATCACAGGGGTATATTGTGAATTACGAAAGAAAACAGGGGTATCTCGTGAATTTTCCCATATATTTATCTAGAAACTTCATCATCCATACCTAAATATATATTATTTAACAGTTGAAAAAGCAATAAAATGATTAAAAAAACCATCATAGACTAAAATATTAACCAATGTAAAACCCAAAAATAAACCTAAAAAAAATCTCAAATTCCAACCAAATGGAGCCCTTTAAAAATGAAAACCTCATAACCAAAAGAAATAAAAGTTCCATATAAGCAAATCATATGAAATCTAAAATTTAGACATGAAAATATGAGATATCCAAATAATGTTCAAGGAATTGGGCTTTACAATTTCTTCAAGGTATAACACTGAAGTCATAGCATACTATAAAAATATCATCGTGCAGAGGATGCTTTTTTGTTTTTGGAAGTCGTAATTTAATATTATAATTTTAGGATTATGTAGGATGAGGTTGAGTTTTTCCTTAAAACAGATCAAATGGATATTCTTGGGAACAAGGTCCATGAAGAAAAACCTAAATAGTAGTATATATCAAAGGTCAATAATATCATTGAAACTCACCAACACAGACAAGAACTTAATTAACAAGTTCTAGGGACCAATTACGCTTAAGAGAACAAACAGGCCTAAGAAGCAAAGACACGATTGTGCAATTTAATCCCAACTACTACATGGACAATTGTCCCACATGCACACTGCCACCAAAGCTGGCAAAATTCAGTTCATGCTTATTCTGTTTCCCTTAACTTCTACCTCCACCGAACTTGAAATTTATCAATTATATTTAAACTCTTACATTTACATTGAATGATTATTGTGTTTACTTAAACTTCTTCTTCAAATTCGTTTGAGTTTCTTTAATACATGAATTATGTCTATACGTGTCTTGAATATGTTATATAACTACAATTTACTATTACCAAAGTGCTAGAGTTAATTTTTTTTGGGATAATTCACGATATATCCTGTTTTCTTTCATAATTCACAATATACTTCTATTGGTTTTTGTAATTCAACTTTAAATATGCTTAAATGTTGTCCAAAATTGATGAAACTTTACATGGATGATGCTAAAGTGTTATATTTTGGTCCAATATCAAATTTGAAGTTTTTTAAGCTCATATATGACATGTGGGACACTTTGAACATGTCATAATTTTCATTGGGTCCCACAGGTCACATGTAAGCTTAAAAAACTTCAAATTTGATCTTGGACAAAAAAATAACACTTTAGCATCGTCCATGTAAAAGTTCATCAATTTTGGAGAACATTTAAGCATGTTTAAAGATGAATTACAAAAACCAACAGGGGTATATTGTGAATTACGAAAGAAAACAAGGGTATATCGTGAATTTTCCCCTTTTTTTCTTCCCCAAAAAAGCTGTTTATCGTGGGCAAACGCAATATTTGTTTTCATCTCCCTGTAGTTAACCATTAGTGAGTTGTCAAGTAACTATGAATCAATGTTTTACCCAATCAGAATTTGACAGATGTATGACGCTTTTTGAAAACATGGCATTAATCTTGAATTCATGAGTATCGAACGCGACCTTACGATCACAGATCCATGCTATTTTATAATAATACTACAAACATAAAATTAAATGTTATCGCAAATGCATTACAACAACATAAATGCTATACAGTTTTATCATATTGTCATCTCTGTTCCAAAATATTAATCGTAAATCTTACAAGTCAATTTTGTACGTGTATTTGGATTTAAGGTCTCCTTCATTGACAACAATACGTGGCCTGTAGGGGATTAACCTACAAGTAGTTTAGATTGGATATAAAGTAAACTTAGTGTACACTTGATCTACTAGTATTTGTTAACCTAGTCTCTCTTGGCTACATCCTGGGTGGCGACTCCATTCTTTCTTTTTTTTTTTTACCAACGCGCGCAAGCGTTCTTTTCTTTTCTTTTTTTATTTTTTTTCTTTTTTATCATAAAAACTTTAAATGGTTGTAACTTTTAATATATAAGTTTAAAATGAAAAAAAATTATATCATTAATCTAAATTCAAGCTCTTCAAAACAAGACCAGTCATGGATATATTTTCAAAACGTTTTTAAAAAATATTTTTACATGTATGGAACACAGAACGTAAAAGAAAACTTGTACAGATTGTCATACAAACCTGTACAAATGCTCACTAAAACATGTACATCCTCACGTAAAAACATGTACATCCTCACATTAAAAACTTATAGATAGTCATATAAACCTGTACGAATAATTAAATTGTACATCCTTAAATTAAAACATGTACATATAAGGAAGAACACTTGTACAGACGGTCATTCAAACATGTACAGATGTTCATTAAAACATATACATTCTCATAATTGAACATGTACATTCTCACATTTGAACATGTACATCGTCACATTAAAACATCTACATTCTCACATTAAAATATGTACATTCTCACATTAAAGTATATAACGGCTTCCAAATAGATTATCGTAACCCCACACACCCTAAAACCCACCCTAGGAAAGCTAAAATACGTCGAAGGCATTTTTAGGGTTTGTAGTGGCGGGTTTAGGGTCTAACGACCCTAAACCCGCGACCACAAACCCTAAAAACCTGTCGAGTTAGTTGCTACAATGTAAAGTATAAAATGGTTTCCAAATAGATTACCCTACCCCCAAAACACCCCAAAACCACCCTAGGATAGCTAAAAACGTCGAAGGCATTTATTAGACCCTAAACCCAATACCACAAACCCAAAAACCTGTCGAGTTAGTTGTTACAATATAAAGTACGAAACAAATTCCAAATAGATTACCCTACCCCCCCCCCCCCAAAACACCCCAAAACCCACCCTAGGATAGCTAAAAAACGTCGAAGGCATTTTTAGGGTTTGCAGTGGCGGGTTTAGGGACCCTAAACCCACTACCACAAACCCTAAAAACCTGTCGAGTTAGTTGCTACAATATAAAGTACGAAACAAATTCAAAATAGATTACCCTACCCCCAAAACACCCCAAAAATCCACCCTAGGATAGCTAAAAAACGTTGAAGGTACTTTTAGGGTTTGCAGTGGTGGGTTTAGGGTCTAACGACCCTAAACCCGCTACCACAAACCCTAAAAACCTGTCGAGTTAGTTGCTATAATATAAAGTACAAAACAAATTCCAAATAGATTATCCTACCCCAAAACACCCCAACATCCACCATAGGAAAGCTAAAAACGTCGAATTCACCACTTATTATTTAATGAATCATAATATCAATTTTAATGAATCATAATATAAAATTAATGAATCATATTATCATTTTAGTGTATGTATATGAAAAAATAATTTTTTTAAAAAGTTGTCAAAATATATCTATGACTGGTCTTGTTTTAAGAGCTCGAATTTAGATGAACAATGATATAATTTTTTTTCATTTTGGACTTATATATTAAAAGTTACAACCATTTAAAATTTTTATGTTAAAAAAGAAAAAAAAGAAAAAAAGAAAAGAAAAGAACGCTTGCGGGCACGTTAGAAAAAAAAACGGACGGAACTACAGATATGTAGCTACAGTTGGCTACATCCGGCTGTAGCCAAGTATTCGCGTTGCTAACCATATGCAGATTAAAGAGAATGCAGGAATATCTGTGTCCGGAAGCCATGAACAAACCCCCCGTTAGACAGTTGTCGATGCGTGGATTAATCTTTTTTTGAAAAAAAATTGATGACACATGTCAATCTGTGGTTGAACAATATTCTAACTATATAGATATGTCAAGTTGCAGTTTGTTAACTATAAGAACATTAAAAGAAAACACAACACTAGCTGCCTTTACTTCTGAAACTCCGAACAGGACCTATATTAATTTATTTGTCTATAGTACATGAATCTTTATTATATATTATACTCCCTCCGTCCTGAATTGACCGTCCTGTTTACTATTTGGACATATAGTTTGACTTCACTTTTTAACCTATAAGATAAATTAATTTTGAAAATTTAAGTTTTGCATATGATTCCTTACATAATAAACTATATGTTACAATATTTAGTTTTATAAAATTATTTTATCTTATATGCTTAATATTGAAGTGGAAAAACGTGCCATAAAACAAACAGGACAGTCAATTCAGGACGGAGGGAGTATGTATCTTTAGATATATATATTTATAATTACTACATTATATTTCAAAAAGGTACAATATTTTATGTAAAGATTATACTATTTTTATAGATAAAATATACCTGACTCCCTTTGATGTCGGTTGTTAGGACAATTGTCAACTGTCAAATTGAATTTATATAAAGGAAAAAATAGGATAGAATTACCGGGTTTTAAATGTCAATTGTCAAAATAAAGAAAACAGAATAGAAAAAATGGAAAAACGTTATAGAGTTTGTGCATCAAACGGAGCTTATGCAAATAATATAAATTGCTTACATACAGATCCATGCACTACTACATATTAGTTGAGAAAGGCATTAAAACTTGCCCTTTCTGATTTACTTTTTGCCCTAATAGTCAATAACAACAAAATAAGTATTGCCATTAAATTGTCCTTTTATCCTTGTTACGGTAGATCAACAAAACATTTTTTAGGAATTGCCCTCTTAAATCTAATCAAATAGGGCACCAGAATATGTTGTTATAGTTAGTATCAAATAAGACATGAAAAATATTGTTGTCTTTACTTAGTATCAAATGTTACAAAAAAAATATTGTTGTATTTGATCCATATCAAACATAACATTAAAATATTGCCCTCTTTAACATAATCAAGAAGGGCATTACTTACTTATTGCCATATTTTTGGAAAGCCATATAAAAGACAGTACATCCTAAGTGCCCTTTTTGATAATAACTATACGACCCATATTTTTATAATTGCCTTTCTGGATATAATAAAGCGAGCACTATTTTTTAATTGTCCTTTTTAACCACAGACCTAAGAATATTAAAGAAATAGACCACAAATAGAGAAGCTACAAAAGTGACGTTTCCATTAATCAAATATGAATTAACTACAAAATTGATCAGTTTGATCGTGTGCTGTTTTTATTTTGACTCAACAACTTGATCACAAAACAGATTTTTGATAATCGAAATGTACAAGAACTATTGAGGTAATGTTTGTGAAGCTATATATCAAAAATTTCAAAATTCTCCATGGTTCTACGATTTAAGCAACCACTATGATCCTAAAATCCTTCATTGTGTTGTGTAGCAGCACCTCCTTAAGACTTCATTATGAGATAGCCTCTAATGGTGTGCTGCTCTAGCACCTGTAGCAAATGAAAAAAAATAGTCAGAATTATGAAAAGCATGCGCAGTGCAATCCTTGCAACATTTTAGGCACACATAGAGATGATAAGAGTCTGGTACATTAATAAATAAAAATGGATGAAAGTGTGAACACAAAGGATAGTTACCATTTCTCCAATGCCTAATGTTACAGAAAATAGGATACAAAATTCACTAACCTGTAAGCTTGGTGACCATGCCACTGAATTTAGCCAATTCTGCCATGAACTCCTCCCTAAGTTTTGCTTCTCTTTCTCTTGCAGCTTCTTCTCTTCTTGCTTCCCTCTCAAGTGCTTCTTGTTCTTTTCTTACAAGCTCAGCTCGCAATTCCTTTTCTCGCTCTCGAAGTTGCTCAAGTTCAACTTGTAGCTCAGATCTCCAAATAGACGCTTTCTTGGTTGGTATCGGGTGTGCTCTTCCCAATCCACGAGCATATCCTGAAGCATGGCCTAAGACAAGTTGATATGCCTCTTCAATTGTTAGATTATCCGATCCTTTCTCCTCAATCTGTTTCAAATGTAGTTCTTGGAATTTTTGCAAAATGTATTCAGCCTCTTCATCCATTTTGCCACTAATGTTCCTAAGATCAAGTATGATAAAAAAAAGTTAAACAATTACAACAGTTAATTTGTTTGAGTAGAAGTTAGTGCAAATAGGTGGTAGACTAATTAATAAAGTAACTATAAATGAATTCAAAGAAATGAGGTGAATATTAGTAGTAATAGATGGTAGACTAATTAATCACCTCTTTGTCCTAATCCACAATTGGATATACTTAGGCTCAGTCCTAGAGTTCATTTCTGTCTCCACATCAGAGTTTAATGGGCTTGTCTGAGGGGTCTCAGACCTTTCATTCTCTCCATCCTATAATGTAAAAACAAAATTAATGTTCCAACTATTTAATTCACCAAGAACAATATGGCAGGCCTTTAAAAATTTAGAATATTACCATTTCGTATATGATTCGAGCGATTGACTTTGCTCCGCTGCGTGAGCAAATCTTTTTTGATAGAGCAGCAGCACGATTCTTTTCACTCCTTTCCTATCCTCAAAGAAACAACATATAAGATATGTATCAATTTATTAAGGTAATTTAGTTTATACAATATTAAAAATATGAAAAGGTTGCTTACTCTTTACCTGGGACAACTCCAATAGTTGTAAACCAACCATTTCCACTGCTCTGCATCAATCCCAGTTGGACAATTGTTTTCTACATCTCTCAAACAGGTGTTGTTTGTGAAATATTTCTTCTTGAGTCTTTCCCTCCAATGTCTATACAGATTGGAGCATTGAATCTTCAAGGCTTTAAGCACATGCTCATCCTCAGGTAATACATATTTCCCCTAAAGTTATATGGAAGAGAATAAATTACTCTACAATCATTTGTTCAATATAGATAATAATAAACCTTCTTAAGTGAGAAGAAATTGTTACCTTGATCTTTCCATACAATCTGTCAATTATATGGCATGTCTCGCCATTTCTTGACATTGAGCGGGCATATTTCTTTTATCCAGTTAGAACATTCAACAATAAATTGCAGTGCTCTTTCGCCAACAGCTGCTCCCAACTCTTTTGGAATCTCAACTGGGATCCTAGCAGCTTGTGACCGTCTTAGCTTTCTATACTTCAATGCTCTACTTGGACCGCGATAAGGACCTGTAAAGAAAGACAAAACGAGATCAAAATAGTATACAAGAAAAATAAAGCTAAAATAAAACATGATATATTATGAACCTAAAACATGAGATATAACAAAAGGAAAAAAAGGCAATTTCAATTTAAATACATACAAATCAGGAAAGGAATTATGAAGCTTTTCATTGGTCACATTTGCATTTTGCTCTCTTGAGTTCCATTGTGCGTTTATTATCTATATCCTAACCAGGAAGTAGAAGAGAAGTCAAACATAACTTACATTGGGATCAAGAACATGTTTCCGGGGATATGAATATCATCAAGTAAGAATAAGTTAACCATTGATGAAGTATACTAAGCAAAGAAATTAGGATACTAAGGATAAGTTAACCATCGACCTAAGTAGCATCAAATACTTACCTTCTCTTTTTTTCCTCTGGCCATTCTGCAGCAGAGAGGTGCTACCAGAAACGTCCAATGGTTCATCAGGTATATGATGTGTTTCTGAACTCATACTTCAGAACACTAAAATCATAAAATGTTCAAATTATGTAAGTGTAGTCTAATTGTATCAAATACTTTAGAATTATGTAAGTGTAGTCTAATTGTAGCATGAAGACCCTTTGGAAGTTGAGGAAAGCATAACTCTCATGTTCTACAGCTTCAATTCACACTTGCACACATAACATATAAATACTAGAAATTAGAATATAAAACCCATAACCAACTAGAATCATATACATCGAATGCAACCACTAGCATCTATAGGAGATTGTCAAACAATATGTGCAGCTTGATATTTCTTCGGAGTGCAGATGTTACATCACATTGAAATTTTGAAATCAGAGGAAGAATGCAGAGAGAATAAAGGAAGACAACAAATTTTCATTAGTCATCGTTTGTGTCTGCATATAACTTATTAATGTGAAATCATGGTACCAAAAAGCTAACTCGCATGCAAACTCAACATTTGCAGTGTGAATCTAATAGTTTTACAAACAAATTCAGAGAAGGCAAAGACAACAGTTGATTACGTTGTTTAATTAGGAAGTCAAAAATGCCGGTAATCAAAAGTGACGGAAGGAGATCGAAAACCTTATAACTGTGTGGAGTGAAGATATTTGTACGAAATCAAAAGTGCCGGAATGAGAAGATGTAAAAATAATTGATAATTAGGAAGTCATAAACTCTAAGAGATCGAAAATTTCGCAAGGAGATCGAAAACCCTAACTTTGTGGAGTGAAGAGGTTTGGACAAAATCAAAAGTGCATGTAGGAGAAGATGCAAACAATTTCGATAATTATGAAGTCATAAACTCAAGAGCAACGATGATTAGTACCTTGAAGAACTCTGAAGTTCAACAACAGTGTGTATAGCACTTCACTGGTTAAACTTGAGCATAGTGATGGTGAGCTCTTGCCTTTGTGCGGTGATAGTGAGAAATCACTTGCAATTGAGCTTACATCAGAGAATTCGAGGTCGAAAAGTTGAGAGAAGCCGAGGTTGAAAAGAGAGGGAGTGTTCTCGCTCTGTTGGCAAAGATTTTTTTTGAAGATGTTACGAGGAAGAAAGAATACGGAAGTTAATTGGAAGCAGTAAGAGAGAGAAACGGAGAGACGTATTTACGTAAAAAAAATTAATTTGTTGTGCTTGTGTAAAGAAAGGAGGCATAATCAAATTTTGTTTTAATTGCTTTGACTAAAAACTACAAGAGAAACTTTTGTTGTCTATGAATTGAATAGATACAGCAAAATATATAATTGTCATTTTTAATAGGGTCTAACACAATGTAATTACAATGCCTTATTTATATTAACTATTAGGACATGTTTTTTATTGCCCTTTCTAGTAGTCTAAGTATTTGTTAGACATATAAGTCCGTCTATTTATTCCCTTATATATATGTAACTTATATAGCCGTTGTACTTTGCTGTATAAAATACCCTCTCGGTTATCCCTCTCTGAAACATATCATACCACAATATTAATAAAGATATCTTTCGGTTCTCTAAACTCTCTCATGGTATCAGAAGTTCAAGATATTAGAGTAACCCACAAAACAAGATTTCTTCTTCCTTGATGGCCGACGACGACGAAAATCCCAACAACGATGGCGTCCAAAACCCTAATACACCCAAAATCTCCAACACCCCAGAATCTGGATCTACTACTGGCAGCAAAGATAAAATCCTTTACCTTCACCCATCCGATAGTCCCGGTACCTTGTTTGCCCACAAATTCGACGGTAAAGGCTTCTCTACCTGGAAGCGCGCCTTCATCGTCGGTCTTTCCACCAAAGGCAAGGTTGGATTTCTCACCGGCGACGTCAAGCGCTCCAATTACGACGCCGCGAAGCAGCACGACTGGGATAAGGCGAATAATATGGTCCTCGCCTGGTTGTTCACCGCTCTCAGCGACTCAATAAAGGAGAGTGTCATCTATTATCCCACAGCCGCTCAAGCTTGGGCGAATCTTTGCAAGCGCTGGGACGATCCTCCGGGCACCAGATTATACGCCCTCCGTCAAGAATCCCAACACCTTGAACAAGGCCGCGACACCATCAACGACTATTATACACGGTGGATCAAGATTTGGAATGAACAAAACGAGCTCATCAACATATCTCCTTGCACATGCGGCTCAGCTGTGGATCACCAGAAACAACGAGAGAATGAACGCGTCTTCGATTTTCTTATGGGTCTCAATGACTCTTACAAATCCATTCGAAGCAATATCCTCATGCTTAGTCCCTTACCTTCTCTTGAACAAGTTTATTCCACCCTTCGCCAAGAAGAAAACCATCGAAATTCAAGAAAAACAAGAAAAGGTGACTCGGATGATGGACTCGCTTTTGCCGCTACGAACCCTAGTACCCCAAATCGACGGTCCCCCGATACTCGTAACCCTCAACCTCGAACCGACACAAAGAAAGATAAGTGCTCCCATTGCAAAAAGATGGGACATTCTTACGATGAATGTTATTGGGTCAAGGGTACTTTTCCAAGCTATTGGCGCCACAAGCCGAAGAATCCAGTTTCTGCCGCTGCCACTAATGATGTTCCTCCATCTTCTTCGAATGAGTCGCCGGTCCCAGGCTTCACAAATGACCAACTTCAAGCGCTTACAGCCCACATGAAGGATAAACAGACATTTGTTCCGGGCATCAACCCAAGGCAATTGGCATCATTAAGCGCCTATCTCGACCAGAATATTCCAGATCGCACAGAAAACAGAACTGATTTCTTTAATCAGTTCGCAGGTACAATTATCTCTTCCTCGAACACAAAATACATGGATAATTTACAAAACTCTTGGGTGATTGATTCCGGTGCTACAGATCATATCTGCGGAAATATTCACTTATTTATTGATGCTGATTTTTCTGTCTGTCAAACAACTGTGAATATGCCTGATGGTCATTGTGGTAACATTAAGGGTTTTGGTACAATCCGTCTTACAAATCAGTTTCTGCTGCATAATGTTTTATATGTTCCCAGTTTTAAATTTCATCTACTCTCTGCTCACAAGTTTTTACAACAGATAAAAGCTAGCATGATAACACATGACAATGTATGTGCCTTGCAGGACCCTAAGACAAACGTTTCTGTCAATTTTGCATTTCAGAAAAATGGTTTATATGTTTTGGATCCTGCTTCTCTGGATGTTTTCTTATCCAACCGGAACAGAAATTGTACTACTTCGCTTACATCTGCTTGTAAAAATACTTCTATAGATTCTGCTACAGTTCTGAATATGAATAACAATGCTCTATCTTCTCTTGTTCCAAATGATGTGACATTATGGCATTTACGTTTGGGTCATACTCCCTTAAGCACACTAGCAAAACTCAAATTAATAAAAAATACAGATGTGATAAAAGACTTTCTATGCGATAGTTGCAACAGAGCCAAGAACCACCGTCTTCCTTTTCCACAATCTGTTACAACTAGTGATGACATTTTTGATTTAATCCACATCGACATTTGTGGCCCCTTTAGACAACCTAGCCACAACAACAAGAAACATTTTTAAGCATTGTAGATGACAAAAGCAGAGCCCTCTGGATAAAACTACTTCAAACTAAATCAGAAGCTTTCTTATTCATCAAGTCCTTTATAATTTATGCAGAAAGACAATTCAACAAGAAAGTCAAATGCATTAGATCTGATAATGCTCTTGAGCTCGGTAGTTCAAATGAGGGGAAACACTTCTTCAATTCCTTAGGAATCATTCACCAAACATCTTGCCCATACACTCCTCAACAGAATGGAATTGTAGAACGCAAACATAGATATCTAATGGAAACAGCTAGAGCTTTATATCACCAATCTAAGATTCCAATAGATTATTGGAGTGAATGTCTTCTAACTGCCACAGATATTATAAACAAACTTCCTTCCTCTTCTTTACAAGGCAAAACTCCATATGAAATTTTATATAACAAACAAATAGATTATACAAACTTAAAAGCTTTTGGTTGCTTAGCTTATGCTCTTATTCTCGGCCCAAGACAAGGGAAATTCAGCTCTAAATCAACCCCTTGTGTTCATTTAGGTTTAGCTGAGCAACAGAAAGGATATAAATTATTAAAATTAGACGATTTCACCATAATCACATCTAGGGATGTCTTATTTCACGAATCTGTATATCCTTTTCACCACCCACCTCCCCACATTCCTCCTTTCACCACTCCACTCAATTCTGTTTCACATACAGAACCAGAACCTATAGTATATGTTTCTGATGATGATCTTCCTTCCTCTCCCACTCCACCACTTGTCCAGCCCACCACAGAACCACCAGTCCTACATCCCCCCATCCCTGCTGCACCATCTGATACAACAAATATAATTCACCACCCCACTCCAATACCCACTGATTTACCCACACAACAACCTGTCCGAAGGTCCACCAGAACCCATCACCCACCTGCATATCTTCAAGACTACCATACAAGCTCCACACTTCTTGATCAGGACACCTTCACCCAAATTCTCAGAGACAGACTCAACCCCACTTCTCTTTCCGCAATATCATCTCCTTCTCTTAATTCTCTCACTGATATAACACCCATTCTCTCTCTGGCCACCACATCCCTTCAAAACAAAACCACACTTGACAGCATTCTTGACATCAATGATCCTCAAACATACGAAGAAGCTTCCAAACACAAACATTGGGTCGATGCCATCAATACAGAACTCACAGCCCTTATTCAAAATGACACATGGGAATTAACAAAATTACCCAAACATAAAAAGGCAATAGGTTGTAAGTGGGTCTTTAAGACAAAACTAAAAGCTGATGGCACTTTAGAACGATACAAAGCTCGCCTAGTTGCCAAAGGGTTTAGTCAAAAATACGGCCTTGATTATACAGAAACTTTCTCTCCAGTTGTTCGCATGACCACACTTAGAACCATACTAGCAATTGCTGTTAAAAGAAAATGGGACATAGAACAACTTGATGTCAACAATGCCTTCATTCATGGGAACTTGCAAGAAGAAATATACATGCAACTTCCCAAAGGGTTAACAGTTGAAAACAAAATCAATGCTTGCCGCTTGAAGAAATCCCTTTATGGATTAAAACAAGCGTCAAGACAATGGTTTGCAAGACTAAGTTTATTCTTGGGAAATTTGGGTTATACTCACTCTTCCAATGATTCATCCTTATTCTTGAAAACCAACTTAAACAAAGTAACTTTCCTCGCTGTTTATGTTGACGACATACTCATCACAGGAAACAATAAACTTGAAACTCTAAATCTGAAACAACAACTCAACAAAGAATTCAAGATAAAAGATCTTGGTAAACTTCATTTTTTTCTTGGGTATGGAGTTTCTGCATCATTCTACAGGTTTGATCATCACTCAACGCAAATTCTGCACTGAAATTCTGACAGAACACCAGATCAGCGGTAATGATAGCTCTATCTCTCCTCTTCCTTCTGCATTAAAACTCAATGCATCAGCTGGTGAGACCCTTCTTAACCCTACACCTTATCGCAGCTTAGTTGGTAAATTGAATTATTTGACACACACACGTCCCGATATTTGTTTTACCACACAATTACTAAGTCAATTCCTGCAGGCACCAACAACAATCCACATGCATGCTGCTCTTCACACTTAAGATATCTGCAAGCACCATCGACTATGGCATTCATCTCAATGATAGTCCAGATCTCTCTCTGTTGGCATACTGCGACAGTGACTGGGCTGGTTGCCAGGCAACACGTCTCGTTCTGTCTCGGGCTATTACATTCTGCGGGCAATCTCCCATATCCTGGAAGTCCAAGAAGCAGCACAGCGTCTCAATCTTTCATCTGCAGGCAGAATACCGTGCGATGCGAGCAGTAACCAGTGAACTGTCTTGGCTAAGTCGACTAATAACCGAGCTCGGAGTCCAGGAAGTTGAACCTATACCATCCACTGCGACAACAAGTCTGCAGTTTACATTGCCAAAAACCCAGTTCAACATCAACGAACCAAGCACATAGAGATTGACATCCACTATGTGCGGCAGAAAATTCAAGATGGTCTCATTGCTGTGCGCCACATCCCCAACAAACATCAGCTGGCAGATTTTCTTACCAAGTCCTTACCAGGAAAATCGTATTCCACCATGTTGCAAGACATCGGCCTCATATTGTTGCAAGATCTCCATGCGACACCAAGTCGACCTTGAGGGGGGGTGTTAGACATATAAGTCCGTCTATTTATTCCCTTATATATATGTAACTTATATAGCCGTTGTACTTTGCTGTATAAAATACCCTCTCGGTTATCCCTCTCTGAAACATATCATACCACAATATTAATAAAGATATCTTTCGGTTCTCTAAACTCTCTCAGTATTGCCCTATTAAATCAAATATGTAGTAGTGATGTATATTTAAGACGTGTGGTTTTGTTTCAAAAAAAAAAAAAGACGTGTTGTTCTCTAACAAAATTAATGTTTTTTTTTTCAGCAAAAACCTACAAATAACGAGAGGTGAACTTAACAGAATAAGGTATATACAATACTAGTACTAGTACACACAGGTAGAGCCTATAACTATAAACGCACTCTTGGTTTTGAAGATTATTTGCTTTTAACAATAGCTGGTGTGTTTTAATTTGGAATTTGATTGTTTTCCGATTATTGAGGGTCGACGAAGCGGTTGGTGTTACTTAGTTTTATACTATATAAGTATCGTAAGAGATTAGAAGGGTTGTAAAGTGAAACTTTGTGAGAAGATTAGGCAATATACCACGTAAGTGTACGTGCGAAATTGATTATATTCTAGCTAAGGCAAAAGGATTTGTAAAGTCGATATTAATTGCTCAAATAATCTTGTTTCATTTTCAATTATAAATCGGTAACCTGGAAAGACGAGAGAAGACGCCTACTAAAATATCGACAATGATGTTCTCGAAACGTTACTGATCAACTGTTTCTTGTTTGGTCGGTGTAATATTTCAAGTGGTTCTTTTCTTTTACTTCAAGTTTGTGGACGATAACAACTTGTATTACCTTTTTTTATATTAATCCACAATTTGTATTACGTCAATCAATTAATAAAACGCACGAAAAGATTAATCAATTAACAATATATAGTCAAGAAAAGACGGTGACAGTTGTGAGCTGCGATGTAGGACGGGTGGGGCGGTGTTTATAATCTATGCGGGATGGATTGGTTGATGTTATTGATGTTGAAATTTTCGGCCCTAATTGTTCGACAATGATACAGCAGCTTTGGAGAGTCAAAGCTGTAACTGTCATGGACGAATCCCTGTACCTCAAATTATTGATTAGCTAAAAATAATGACTACAGTAATAATAATTCTACAATCGTATTATTAGGCTCCGTTCTCAACCAATTTTACATTTGTGGGCCCTGGTAGATTATTGGCAAACGCTCACTCAACCAGCGTCTGATCAAAATATAAGTTAATCTCCAGCGTTTGTTTTGTGGGCCCAGAGGAGATTAAATCTTAATCTCCCATAGTAAGCTCTTACCGGAACGGAGCCTTAAGTTACGTCTCTAATCAATCTTCATATTAAATTTATAATTATTATATGAAATTGAATATTTTTTATAATAATACGTATAATTTTTCTATCTATTAAAATAATCAATATTTTAATTTGTATAATTTTTAAATTTAAATAAAAAGTTATATAATAGTACATCTAAATATATTACCATGTCCAATAATAAATAAATAATTTATTGCAGTAAACATATGACGTTGACGAGAGTAGACTGGGGTCAGACTCATGCTTCAAAAACATGCTTAATAGTAATATATACTGTTAAAAACAGGACGTGGTTTATCACTGTCTCTTATTTATTTGGTCAAACAATCTAATCTAGATGTTTCCAGCAAACACATGGAGATTTTATATGCCTTTGCCTTTCCGTTTAAATATCGTTTTTTAAGGAAGTTCAAATTTCGTCTTAATAAAGCGCTCACGAATTTTGATTATCAGGGATGATATAGCTTCCAAATTACAGGTCAAAGTAGTTTAACCGGCAGAACCTTCTTCCTTGAAATCAGTCACTTAGGAAGATCTATGTCTATGATTATTTATTTATATAAAAACAGAATATTCAAATTTATTCTTTTAAGTCAATGGATTGGTTATTTTTGTTTCAGTAATAAATAAAAATAATAGATTTCTTTTGTTAAATATTGATTTCAACCGGATAAGAATATTTGTTATTCTAATATATCTACTTTTATTTTATATGGGGTGTCATTAGAATTAGTTTCTAAGAAAGTAATTAATACATGGAAAAAATCTTATTTTTGACACAATACGACAGAGTTGCGTTAGTATTCTTAATTCACAGATAATATACGGAATACTATTGTGGCTTTCTTCACCATTGGGTTGATAATGAGTAAACTAACTATCCAAATTATTCCGCTACGTTTAAAAGTTATATCATAATTAATGGACCACGATTTAAATTCTAAAATTGGTATCATAACTGGATTCATCTTTTTTTCAATTCGTTCCTTGACCAGAAGTTGCAGATTGTGCGCCATATTTATAAGTATGTAGAGCCACACATCTATACTCATGAAAATATATTAACTTTGGATAGATTCGTGCGCTATCCGTCATCAGTATGCTACGGTAGATTTGTATGTTTGTTTTGCCGTGTATATGTTCTTCATCTGTGTGTTCTAACTTCTACGTGAATTGAAAAATTGCATCTTTGTGAGAAACTGAGAAACTTAACAGTGTGCGATGGAGCCAAGATAGTGTTTTGCGTGGAGGAAGAAAAAGAGCAAGGGTCAGAAATGGCGAGGATGAGAGTTTTGGGATTGCCCAATCGGTACTTAAAAGGGGTTTGTAAATCAAAAGACGGATTGCATGCATATCTAGGGTTGTAGGTAATGATGGATTGCATGGTTTAGATCGGCACGTGTTCATTAAAAAGGTTAGAAACGTGTTTTGGTGGACATAATCCATCGACAGATCAGTTGATGGAGTGGAATAATTGCATAAGAAGTGCATACAAGAGGTAGACGAAGGGTTGGCTGAAAAGGCACCTTGAGAAAAAACCCACTTTGGCAGGAAAACTATCACTAAGAGAGAAGAGTAGTGCAGCTTCACTAGTTGAAGTATTGGCTGACCACTATGCCCACCTCTCCTTCACCGCCGCTGAAGAGGAATCTCTCCAAGTCGATGATTTGCTCGACTCCAGCTTTGAAGCTCTCACCCAGTGCTGTTTCTTGGGTAAACTGCTCATGCACCGTTTTGTCGACACCAAGCTGCTGGAAGGTACTCTCGCCAAGGCATGGAAATGCGAATATACGCTTCGTATTCGCAACTTGGGAGGTGGACTTCTTCTCTTTCGTCTGCCAGATGAGGAATTTGTTGCGTCAGTTCTTTCCCGGGGTCCATGGACTCACAGTGGGAGCCTCCTGGTTCTTTCTGCTATTGACAAAGCGATTGCTCCCAGAGATCATGACGTCAAGTGGGTTCCCTTCTGGGTCCATGTCCACGATGTTCCTTTGCAATTCATGAATCAGATGTTTGCGAGGCGTCTGGTTGACAAGATTAGAGTTTTCATGGAATACATGGAGTTTGACCGTCGCAAAGTCGGGTCTTATATGAGGTTGAAAGTTAATATTGACATTACACGCCCGCTTCTCCACTTTATCACCATTTCTATAGCAGCAAAGCCAACTATTCTGCCACTGACATATGAGAGGCTTCCCAATTTATGCTTTCTCTGCGGCCACTTCAGCCATCTTCTTTGGGATTGCCCATATCGCACAGAGGCAACCAATAAAGAGGAGATTAACTACGGTGTGTGGCTCAAAGCGGGGACTGTCGGAACCCCACAACTACGCTATGATCCCCGCGGGGACAGTCCATCTGTCACAAGGCATCCTTCACCTCCTCCGCGCCCTGCTGTTGTGCCAATCGTTGATGACTCTGATGCTATGGATGCTGCTGTTCAACCGATGGTAGATATTAATCAAGTTCCAGAACTCGAGGAAGGGGAAGTACCTCAGTCGCCTACTGCCTCGAACGGTCGTAAACGCAAGCTGCATGTGATGCAATGTTCTTCCTCTGAATCTGAGTTGAGGGAGGTGCAGACTATGGAGGAAGTTGCTAAGCGAGGAAAGGGAGATGATACATCTATTGGTTCATCGGCGATGCTGGGTGAGTTCAGTATCGCCCGTCATAATGTCACTGTTGGTTGTGAACTATCGGGGCCTTGGTGCTGCTGCCGCGATTTGCTGGATCAAGGATGTTATACATCAGGAAGCACCTTCTTTTGTGTTCTTGGCATAGACCAAGCTTTCAACTTTTGAGTTGTGTCCTTTTGCTCGGTGTTTTCGTAATTATTACTGGGTAGGTGGGGATAGTATTGGTAGGAAGGCTGGGGTTGCACTTTTTTGGACTATGAATTTTGATGTAACATTGCTTAGTGTATCAAGTCATCATGTTGATGTAGTAATAGAAGCTAATGGGTGGCTTCAATGGCGTTTCTTTGGCTTGGATGGTTGGTCTGATCGTATGCAGAAATGGAAAACATGGAATTTGATTCGGTATCTTAATGTGCAATGGAATGGACCATGGGTTTTGTGAGGGGATTTCAATGAGGTCCTTTACCATCATGAATGAAATACCCCAAACCTAATTATGCTAAGTAAACATCAAGTTATGATGTAATAAGGCTAAAACATGCCTTAGAAAGATTGGTAGACAATTTAAACCAAGGAAAACACAAGAAAACGCCATAAGGGCAATATAAGCAAAAATGTGCTCTAAGCTTGGAGTGAATTTTATTAGCACCCAAATATCATTATAAGACCTTATTAACATGCTAATGGACATGTTAAATCAATTACCAGAGAAAACCAAGCTCAAAAACAAGCTTAAACACAAAATGTGCTTTAAGGCTCCTTAAAGCACCTTTTTGAGAAATTGTCTTAGAAATGAGTTTTGAGTGGCTAAATGCTATTACACCTTAATCAACATGTGTACTAATTATTATCACATTAGGAAGCCTAAATCAATGGGAAACCAAAACTTTCACAAATATGTGCACTAATTAGTGAATAGTGCTCAAATAGTGCTAGTTTTGACTTAAGTCAACTTTAATTAGTTAAATGGCCAAACACGGCCTTATGTATGTTAATTATGGAAGGGGGGATGGTTTTAGTGGTGGTGAGTCATCACCATGCCAGCCAATTAAAGTAAAAGAGGAAGAAGTAAAGAAAAAGACTATTTACCTTTTATAACATAAATATCTTCTTTTAGCCTACCTCTCTCCTCTCTTCTTCATTCCTCTCTTCTTCCACCGATTTTTCTTCTTCTTATCTGTACCAAAACCGTTCCAAGCAGCTCCATTCATGCTCCATCTTCATTTGTCCACCAAATGTTCATTTTAGCTCCAAATCCAAAAATAAGCTTAGATAACTCTTAGTTAGACCAAGGCCTTGCTTCCTATCTTTTCAAAATTTGAAAAGCTTCATTTTGGAGCCATGGGAAATCGCCATTATAGGAGGAAAAATCAGCTTGAGGGGTTCATTAGCTTCTCCACTCATTCAAGGTAAGGAAAATGTAAGAAAAACTAAGTTTCCATCACTTTCCCTTCATAACCGAAAATCATCTTCTCATGGGACCTTGTTTTATCCCTTGTTCTAGCTTGATTCTATTCTCCAAAGACTTGAGGAGGTCTTGCCTTGCTTCATTATGAAAGCCATTCCAAAATTCAAAGGTAAACATACACTTTTAAGCTTTAAAACACATATTTTAACCTAAGAATGAGTTCTATGAGTTTAGGCATATTGCTTAGTGCTCATTAGACTATTTGAATGTGGATTAGAACATTGGCAAGAGGATTGAAGTCCTAGGCCGAGAATCAGCCAAGAAAACCTAAGGAGGAAGTTGAGAGAAAGTTTGGAAAACAAGGTAAATAACCACCTTGGGGTGGTTTATTGTTTAAGGGGTGGTATTTAGATAAGTACTAATGTAGCTTAAAGCTTACATTAAGTAATGGGTTATATAACCTAGGAAAAAGAATTTAAACAAGCTTGTGAACTTGTGACTAAGGAGCCAATGGGAATGAGTTAGTAAGATAAGTATAAAGTGAATTATGAGAACACTTATATTGTTATGGGAGCATTGTTGTGTGTATTTGCAGGTTGAAAGCTTTTATATGTGGGAAATTCAGTGTTTAAGTTTAAGTCATTTAAGGGCCTAAGAGCCATGTCATTTAAGAGCCTTAGTGCTATGCAATTTAAGATTATTGCACTATATTGAGTTTGTTGTGAATGAGTAGATTTGGGTGAGAACATATGATGAGAAAGGATATAATGAGTGTGAGATGATTGAATGAGAAAAACCATGCATATGGGCATGATAATATACTAGAGGAGCTATGGCGAAATTTGAGTAGAAAACAAAGTGTTTAAGTGGTGGTTGTGAATTAATATGACCTAGGATTTACTAGGGATCATTAAAAGGAATTTGAGTGGAAATGAGTTAACAAAGGAGTTCTTGAGGATGAGAATGACCTAGAGTTGCCTATGAGGAAATTAGAGGTTAGGTGGGTGTAATAAACACACCAAAGACATGGTATGAGGAATGTAATGACTTGAGCAAAAATCTGGAGGAAATAATGTATAATGTTTTAAGATGGTTTAGGTATGAACTAGAGAATATAACAATGAGAATTTTGGGTAGCTTGTGTAGTGGATAAGATGCTAGTGGTGGATTAATAGGTTATAGTTTGGATGGTAATGAGTGGACCTGGGTGACGGAAGTGAAAATTGTAGGAGAATGTTGTAAATTGTCAAGGAAGATGACTAGGAATGTATAAGAGTGTATAACCATGAGCATGGTGAGTAAGTTGAGTAAAAGAGGTGGAAATGTCTAAGGAGGGTGTAGCATGGTCAAGGTGTATGAAGGACAATGTTAAGGTGCTAAGAGGATGAAAAGAAATGTATAGGTTTGCTCAAGAGTTTAAGAGTGATGAGTAACAAATGGAAAGGAGAGAAATTATGCATGAAGATGCAATATGACTTTGGGAACTTTGAGAAGCTTGAGTAGAAAAAAACGGGTATGCATAGTGTTGCTTGAGGAGTAGCTAAGATGGTTGTGGATGAACACTTTGGTTAGTTGAGGTCTTAGGCAAAATCTACATGTTGGAAGTGTAAGAAACTAGGCATAAGTGTTAGGAGTTTTTGTAAGAAATTGGGTGAAAGATCAAGAAATTTAGTATGAGTTTGATGGATGAATTATGAGGGTTTTAAGGTGCTAAAATGATGTTAAAACATGCTAGAATACTTATGGAGAGGTTAGGAAAAGATTGGATAAGAATTGAGGTTGGAAAGAGGTCAAAAATCATCATTCTGGACACATTTAGTGTTGGTCCGGGTTTATAAACAAGTACACAAACCCGGACCACACTAAAAACTTGGCAGAGAGTTATGTCCGTGGATGGTCCAGGTTTATAACCCAGTACACATACCCGGACCAAGTGAAAAACAAGGCAGAAACGTCTCTGAAGAGTTGGTCCGGGTTTACAACCTCGGACACAAACCCGGACCACTCTAAAAAGACTCTAGAAAGTTTTAAAATGGGGTTTTAAGGTTGGGACTTGTTTGGTAATGATATTATAAGATTGTTAGGACCTAATTAATGACATATAATGGTCATTAGGGGCATAAGCAAGCTTAAGAAATAATGAGAAGTGAATAACATAGGTGGTTAAGTTTAAACTACAATGTTCTAGTGGTGTTTAGTTGGAAATCATTAGTGATTAAGTAAGCTAGGTTAATCAAAAGTAATTAACCACCCAATTCGGTGAATGTTTTAGGGTTTGAGAATTTGGACTCCGGAGGAGAGTAAGCAACCAAGCGACCAACGGTGAACGATATGGTTTTCTTATGACCTGCTTGCTAACGAGGTGTCCCTCAGCTTGTGTGCTATTTGTTTATGTGTGCCGACTAAACAAGATAAAGCATGCAACCGGATTATTATGTTTGTTGTGTGACTGTGATGCACTAACACAACGTACTGTGAGAACTTACTAACAATGTTTAGTAAAGAATCGTGTGAGAATAAGGAACACTCCCAAATATTGTTTTATTAGTAACCGAAAGAGGTTAACTAACAAACATTAACATGGAGACTTCTACTTACTAGAACTTGGGTTGGGGGGGGGGGGAGTGAGGAATCCGGAATTGTTCCGGAACATGTGTGTTAGGGGAGGTCGGTATCCTTATCAGGCACTGACTTCCAAATATGACTTGTCTTTGGACTCGTCGCCTAGAGTCGACATAAAGACTCGGTCACCTTGATTTCTGTTCAAGGTGGGAGGCACTACTGAGGAGGTGTGGTGGGATCTACCTAAATCCCAACTAATTCTAACAAATATTGTTTATGTAAACCAATGGAGCTGATAACTCATTGGTTAGGGTTACGTGACCCGACAGATAAACAATGAATTAAGGAATAACCATTCTAATTAAAGAACGGTTGACTTAATTGAGATAAGAACTGAGATAAGAGTTGAGATAAGATACAACCATTTCTATTTAAAGAATGGTTTGTATTCTAAGACTAAGATAAGGATTAAGATTGAGGTAAGATAAGGTTGGACTGAGATTAAGAGGAAACATAACTTAAGGAGTTAAATGATTAACTCACTAATTAAGGGAACGCCTTTAAGTCGTTCATTGTGTTTGAACTTTGATTGTTCATATGTGGATTGTTGTTTATTGCACTTTCAATTATGTTGTGCATCTAATCAACCTCCATGCTATTGACAATTAGTCGTCGTAGCCACGTTAGCTTAGGGGCCATGAGAGGATCGTACCAGCAAAGGTGCTGACCCCCTCGGGGGCTACTGTTTATATTTTGCAGGTGAATGTCAGAAGGCGACCGTCATGAGAGTAAGATGGGGTAGACGTACTATGGGTTTAAGTGTGACCTACGAGTTGTGCATGTACACTCGTATGGCAATTTGAGTTAGTAAGCTGTATAGGATGTAAGGAGTTTGTAAGATTGTTATGTAATTGGTTAAGTCTTGTAAGTACTAATGTTTGGTATATTCGGGTCCATCAGACCGTAGCTAGATCTTGGAGATTTTAGTATGCCTAGTTGGTCACGTGGGTGACTAACGGCGGTAACACCAAATATTGTAAGAAATCCACTACAAGTTAATATAAGTGAATGGAGGTTTATGAGATAAGTATGGCGTTATGAGTTAGGGTGTTACAAAAAGTGGTATCAGAGCGGAATTACCGAACTTAGGAGAATACTGAGGTTGAGTGTGAGTTATGGGTTAAGGGTTGAGAGATAGAGCGAGAGGTGCGTTAGTTAGGACTTCCTGGTGTATACCGGATATCCGTAGTACCTAAACCCGCCCTCCACATCCCTAACTTTGAATACGTGGAACAAACGCCAGGGAGAAGAAAGCCTTCTCTTACTCGGGGAAACCGATCTGGCAGTTAGTTAACAGTAAGCAATACGAGAAACATTTTGTTGTACAACAGTTTACGAGAACTTGAACGTTTTAATTGGAGCACAACGATGAAACAGGCGCTGCCAACGGGATTTTACCAATAAAAGAACGGAAATTACCGGCAGCATGGGTCGACATGCTACGCAGTCGAGATACACCGCAATACCAATGATAAGAAAAGCACTACGAGTGCAATGGATAGGAAAAGATAAGCGACATGAGTACCGGACAGTGGTCTGAATGAGCATAGCAGTGGGATAATACAAGCATGAGAATAGAAACTACCGGAAAATTCATGTACAAATTAGATATTGAAAAATAGACTACGTAGTAGTGCCTAAAGGGGAATTATTACTTAGTAACCCCGACATAATACATGGAAACGGGAGCGAGGATTAAGACATAAGAAAATAACAAGGGGTTCCCTCAGAAAGAGGAACGCCCTGATAAGTGACAGTACTGTCAAAACAACAAGGAAACTGCTAAATGGTCTGTTATCCAAAACAAAAGAACATCGAAGGAGTCCCGAGGACTACCAAAGATATAAAAAGGTTAGGAGGAAGTACCATTACTGACGCGCGCAGTACCGGTAGCCCATCTTGCATGGCGCACTTGCCATAGCAAGTGCTACCACGGTTAAGCTACACAGAAAGCCATCATGACGAGATAGTAGAACGCTACAGTCGTAATACACACTAATACCGGATTGTAAATCCATAAAAACGGGAGAATGAGACCTTGGGAAGGCCTGACGGCCTGACCATGATAAGATGAGTCGACACACCAGTCAGCAGGGAGCTGAACTTGGACGAAATACTAAACGATATAAATATTAGCAACGGTACAACCTACTACATTAACAACTGACAGTACGGTAAGAACACCAATCCTGAACCTCGAAGAGGAAAACCTAAGAGATCGCTCAGTGATCCGGGCAAAACACTATGTAAGCAATAACATACCAGGAATGTATTATAAGATACCATGGAAACTGTTGACACAACGTCCTCCAGCAGGAACGGGATAGAACTCCCGAGATGACCATTAAGTATACCAGTAACAAATATTCTTCATTGAAGATGTCGGTAAACCCCGGAAACAGGGACAGAGAAGTGAACTTAAGTTATAATCTATTAAGGATTTAAGACATACAATCCCAACAGAGGGAAGCTCAGAGGACTACATCATGGTGTGGCATAGCCGGGCAGAACAAAACTCGAAAATGATGGTTAGTATGGTTTGCCTAACTCATTAACACCCAAGTATGATTAATCATCAACGAGTGGCGTAGTCAACAAGAGTTGAACGAAGCGTTGAGATGGAAGCACATGATAACTTGGATAAATATCCAACTTAGACACCGAGAAGCGGATGCAACAACTTACCATGAGACCCAGTACTACATCTAATATGTAACCTAATGGTGGATAGTGTTCAAAGAACCCGAAGCTTATGAGGATAACCTACAGATGAGTAAGAGTACAAGTAATGAACTGAGACATTAAGCACTAAGAGCCTACGAGCCAAGGATGTTAACCACATCAGAGCTCTCGGCGCAGGAAGGCATAAGAAGACTTATTTAAGCTAAGAACGAACTACAATTCGTAGACATGAACGGTTGCAAACCTATAACTTAGATTGTGGAAGAAGTGCCAGGAAAGGGCACCAATGAGAGTATTGAGATAATGCTAAGGACAGGGGCGGAGAACGAACCATTCCTTTTAGGGTGGGGATACCTCTCCTTGATGTGAGGCCATGAGTGGGAATAAACCCCTCAATAAGGGCTTTCACGTATTAGAGATAAAATAGTTTTTGTTAGAGAAAGGAAACCGTAAACCTTGAGATTACCTTAGAACATACTAGATACACTTGAGTAATAAGGAAGGCTGCAGAGACATACCTCATATCCAACACCCAGGATTTAAAAATCAGTAATCGTCAGAAATAAACATTGTGAGTGCACAGTATGGCACGTCAAGTGACCAACGCTCAAAAGAGCTTGTGATTCAACAGATGACTTCTTTAGTAACCAGTTAAATTGCATGGTAAATAACATCATAAAGGATGGAAGAACGTGAGAGAGACTGACCTACATATGAAACCGAAATTGAAGCGAAACACCTTAATACTAAGAGAATGATTTTATGACACGGTACAACAACCGCCATATACCCGAAATTAGTGAACCCCCAGTGTGTTTACACTAGGAAGGAATTGAGTATAAGATAAGATGTTAGAATAAATGAGTAAGTAGTTGCACCATCAATGGGCAACAGAGTAAAGGCCAGCTACCACGATAGTAATGGTCGTGAGTACAATATTTATATAAGAGGATTAAGTCATGGTGCGCAGTAAAGTGACCATCATATATAAACCGTCAAATATTGACACAAAGGCAATTAGATCTATCAACTGAGACATATAAGTAAGGGAATAAGATGGTAGACGAACTGTGCATTGACGCCAGTAGTCTAGACCGTGTGAGGTAAGATTTCATAGGAAGCATAGTAGAACAAACATGAGAAACAAGATAAGAGGCTCTATGGAAAGAGACCTCAGTTACTAGGAGATCGAGTCAGTACGGAATACAGAAAGGAGCTAGAACATACCATACCCAAGAACACAGTAAATGGATTTCCCTTGATTAAGTTCAGGAAGAACAATAAGTGTTATTATGGAATGATGAAAGAGGAGATCGACACCAGAATACTTCATAATTAGCAATAGCCAACGTGTGATGGACGCTACGAGTTTACTAAAACGAGATGTGGGACGACTGCACCCCACAGGGGCTTGCAGGCCTGACAGATTCATTTATGAGTTAGTCGGGTAAGTAGTAATGTACCAGTAAGGTACCCCATGCATGTAAACGAGTGATGTAAGGAACTCGGGAAGTAGTCGACTCCGTACCACGGTCAACGACGCAAGAGCAGACAAGAGCAGCTACCACCACAACAGTTGAAGAGAAGGAATTCAGTTGAACCAACAACACAAAGGAATCAGAGAACAAATAATTAAGAATTAGGAAGTGTGAAGAGCACGAATTGTTAAGTACAGACATTGGACATGTCTTAAGATGTTAGAGATTAAACTGTAAAGCGCAATAAGCACTAAACAGTAGTTTCAGATTAGGAATCACCTTCAGACCAAAGGTCAGTTGGAAAGAACGATTAGGACACTTGAGAAAACATTAAGAGTATGAACATTAGATCTTTAGGGAGAATGGAAAGACGAGTTACAACTCATTAAGGTCGTGTATATATAAAGATAACACATGTCCACTGAGAGACCAATATTCCTAAAACTGTAAGGAGGCAGAAGGATATACAATACTATGAAGGATAAGAAAGGCAGTTAAGCCTAAGATTATCAGAGTCGAGTAGCGGAAGGTAGCAGATTAGTACCTTTGAGATTAGACCAAACTAAGAAAATGGTATAAGTACCGTTAAGATTCCTCGATACAGAGTCTAAGCCATTAACATAGTTGTGACCCTCTGATCGAATTATAAGTGAGATAGATGACATGGAAGCTAGAATGCTTGGTGAAAATTAGACATCTTGAACCTATGTTCAAGGATGATATAATGTTGATTACATGGGCGTAATCCATTTGAAGGGGGGTAGAGTGAAAACCGCTTAGCATATGTTTATGTACTGAGTACGTAAACTACGGTGTGCATAGCGCAAAAGAATTTAAGAATTTGTTTTACATAAACATTTTGAGATTAATTATGGTTATTGCGCACAGAAGATGCGGATACCATACATATTAAGTACCTATCTTGTTAACTCCGGTGTGAGTATAAGTTAACAGAATTAGTGAAGAGGATTAAGGAGACTTAAGGAATATATGAGATATGAGTCGATATGAAAGTATGTGTGAGATAAGAATAAGATAACACTATGAGATATTATTCGATATGAGTATGAGGTAGGAAACAGTAATGCTATGAGGTATAAGATGGTGAGAATTGGTATGAGACTGATATAGAACTTAGTAGGAATGAGAGTCCTGAGGTGATTACTGAGAGATGAATTGGGAATGTTTGATGGACTGAGTCCACACCTTGGAGATGTAATGATTACGACTAGAAAGACTAAAAAGATAGAAAATTGGAAATGAGTGAATTATTTTATGTTTGGAAATGACGTGGGAGGTGGAACTTGATTTTCTAGGGATCGAGGGAAACCGAACACAAATTGGGGTGGAAGGATAGTTCAACACTGATGCTGATCACATCAGGGTTGGATGATTCCTGAAACTCCTTACCAGTGGTCACAAGTAAATCACACTAAGGATAGAGGAATTAGGATAAAACGAAATTGGAGTTGATTGTATTTTCAATTAGAGGAATTATTCCTCACATGACCTCGTAAAAAGGATTTCCATTTTACTGAGTCTCGCCCATGAAGTCGAGGACGCATGAGCCTCTGTCTTCGGACCGGTGACATGGGGAGAACATAGTTGTTTTGTATTCTAGCCCATGAAGTCGAGGACGAATGTGCCTTTGTCTACGGACCGTTTACATGGGAGAATACGATGAAAACTATGTGATTGTTTTAATCATCAAAAGGAACAAAGGGAATTTTGAGTGCTATACATGCTTAAGCATGTTGTGTGATATTTGAGTATAAGTATATGACATACCTAATGAGTCAATAAGTTTAAGTACATATAAGCATGATCTATATGATCTATGGAATGAGGTAAGCCATGTATTCTAATAAAATAAGATGCATGGGAACTTTGGGAACAAAGTTCTTTTAAGGGGGGTAGATTGAAATACCCCAAACCTAAGTATGCTAAGTAAACATCAAGTTATGATGTAATAAGGCTAAAACATGCCTTATAAAGTTTGGTAGACAATTTAAACCAAGGAAAACACAAGAAAACGCCATAAGGGCAATATAAGCAAAAATGTGCTCTAAGCTTGGAGTGACTTTGATTAGCACCCAAATATCATTATAAGACCTTATTAACATGCTAATTGACATGTTAAATCAATTACCAGAGAAAACCAAGCTCAAAAACAAGCTTAAACACAAAATGTGCTTTAAGGCTCCTTAAAGCACCTTTTTGAGAAATTGTGTTAGAAATGAGTTTTGAGTGGCTAAATGCCCATTATTACACCTTAATCAACATGTGTACTAATTAGTATCACATCAGGAAGCCTAAATCAATGGGAAACCAAAAATTTCACAAATATGTGCACTAATTAGTGAATAGTGCTCAAATAGTGCTAGTTTTGACTTAAGTCAACTTTAATTAGTTAAATGACCAAACAAGGCCTTATGTATGTTAATTATGGAAGGGGGGACGGTTTTAGTGGTGGTGAGTCTTCACCATGCCAGCCAATTAAAGTAAAAGAGGAAGGAGTAAAGAAAAAGACTATTTACCTTTTATAACATAAATATCTTCTTTTAGCCTACCTCTCTCCTCTCTTCTTCATTCCTCTCTTCTTCCACCGATTTTTCTTCTTCTTCTCTGTACCAAAACCGTTCCAAGCAGCTCCATTCATGCTCCATCTTCATTTGTCCACCAAATGTTCATTTTAGCTCCAAATCCAAAAATAAGCATAGATAACTCTTAGTTAGACCAAGGCCTTGCTTCCTATCTTTTCAAATTTTGAAAAGCTTCATTTTGGAGCCATGGGAAATCGCCATTATAGGAGGAAAAATCAGCTTGAGGGGTTCATTAGCTTCTCCACTCATTCAAGGAAAGGAAAATGTAAGAATAACTAAGTTTCTATCACTTTCCCTTCATAACCGAAAATCATCTTCTCATGGGACCTTGTTTTATCCCTTGTTCTAGCTTGATTCTATTCTCCAAAGACTTGAGGAGGTCTTTCCTTGCTTCATTAGGAAAGCCATTCCAAAATTCAAAGGTAAACATACACTTTTAAGCTTTAAAACACATATTTTAACCTAAGAATGAGTTCTATGAGTTTAGGCATATTGTTTAGTGCTCATTAGACTATTTGAATGTGGATTAGAACATTGGCAAGAGGATTGAAGTCCTGGGCCGAGAATCATCCAAGAAAACCTAAGGAGGAAGTTGAGAGAAAGTTTGGAAAACAAGGTAAATAACTCACCTTGGGGTGGTTTATTGTTTAAGGGGTGGTATTTAGATAAGTACTAATGTAGCTTAAAGCTTACATTAAGTAATGGGTTATATAACCTAGGAAAAAGAATTTAAACAAGCTTGTGAACTTGTGACTAAGGAGCCAATGGGAATGAGTTAGTAAGATAAGTATAAGGTGAATTATGAGAACACTTATATTGCTATGGGAGCATTATTGTGTGTATTTGCAGGTTGAAAGCTTTTATATGTGGGAAATTCAGTGTTTAAGTTTAAGTCATTTAAGGGGCTAAGAGCCATGTCATTTAAGAGCCTTAGTGCTATGCAATTTAAGATTATTGCACTATATTGAGTTTGTTGTGAATGAGTAGATTTGGGTGAGAACATATGATGAGAAAGGATATAATGAGTGTGAGATGATTGAATGAGAAAAACCATGCATATGGGCATGATAATATACTAGTGGAGCTATGGCGAAATTTGAGTAGAAAACAAAGTGTTTAAGTGGTGGTTGTGAATTAATATGACCTAGGATTTACTAGGGATCATTAAAAAGAATTTGAGTGGAAATGAGTTAACAAAGGAGTTCTTGAGGATGAGAATGACCTAGAGTTGCCTAGGAGGAAATTAGAGGTTAGGTGGGTGTAATAAACACACCAAAGACATGGTATGAGGAATGTAGGGACTTGAGCAAAAATCTGGAGGAAATAATGTATAATGTTTTAAGATGGTTTAGGTATGAACTAGAGAATATAACAATGAGAATTTTGGGTAGCTTGTGTAGTGGTGAAGATGCTAGTGGTGGATTAATAAGGTTATAGTTTGGATGGTAATGAGTGGACCTGGGTGACGGAAGTGAAAATTGTAGGAGAATGTTGTAAATTGTCAAGGAAGATGACTAGGAATGTATAAGAGTGTATAACCATGAGCATGGTGAGTAAGTTGAGTAAAAGAGGTGGAAATGTCTAAGGAGGGTGTAGCATGGTCAAGGTATATGAAGGACAATGTTAAGGTGCTAAGAGGATGGAAAGAAATGTATAGGTTTGCTCAAGAGTTTAAGAGTGATGAGTAACAAATGGAAAGGAGAGAAATTATGCATGGAGATGCAATATGACTTTGGGAACTTTGAGAAGCTTGAGTAAAAGAAAACGGGTATGCATAGTGATGCTTGAGGAGTAGCTAAGATGGTTGTGGATGAACACTTTGGTTAGTTGAGGTCTTAGGCAAAATCTACATGTTGGAAGTGTAAGAAACTAGGCATAAGTGTTAGGAGTTTTTGTAAGAAATTGGGTGAAAGATCAAGAAATTTAGTATGAGTTTGATGGATGAATTAGGAGGGTTTTAAGGTGCTAACATGATGTTAAAACATGCTAAAATACTTATGGAAAGGTTAGGAAAAGATTGGATAAGAATTGAGGTTGGAAAGAGGTCAAAAATCATCATTCTGGACACATTTAGTGTTGGTCCGGGTTTGTAAACAAGTACACAAACCCGGACCACACTAAAAACATGGCAGAGAGTTATGTCCGTGGATGGTCCGGGTTTATAACCCAGTACACATACCCGGACCAAGTGAAAAACAAGGCAGAAACTTCTCTGAAGAGTTGATCCGGGTTTACAACCTCGGACACAAACCCGGACCACTCTAAAAAGACTCTAGAAAGTTTAAAAATGGGGTTTTAAGGTTGGGACTTGTTAGGTAATGATATTATAAGATTGTTAGGACCTAATTAATGACATATAATGGTCATTAGGGGCATAAACAAGCTTAAGAAATAATGAGAAGTGAATAACATAGGTGGTTAAGTTTAAAGTACAATGACTTAGTGGTGTTTAGTTGGAAATCATTAGTGATTAAGTAAGCTAGGTTAATTAAAAGTAATTAACCACCCAATTTCGGTGAATGTTTTAGGGTTTGAGAATTTGGACTCCGGAGGAGAGTAAAACCGAGCGACCAACGGTGAACGGTATGGTTTTCTTGTGACCTGCTTGCTAACGAGGTGTCCCTCGGCTTGTGTGCTATTTGTTTATGTGTGCCGACTAAACAAGATAAAGCATGCAACCGGATTATTATGTTTGTTGTGTGACTGTGATGCACTAACACAACGTACTGTGAGAACTTACTAACAATGTTTCGTAAAGAATCGTGTGAGAATAAGGAACACTCCCAAATATTGTTTTATTAGTAACCGAAAGAGGTTAACAAACATTAACATGGAGACTTCTACTAACTGGAACTTGGGGGGGGGGGAGTGAGGAATCCGGAATCGTTCCGGCACATGTTTCTTAGGGGAGGTTGGTATCCTTATCAGGCACCGACTTCCAAATATGACTTGTCTTTGGACTCATCGCCTAGAGTCGACATAAAGACTCGGTCACCTTGATTTCTGTTCAAGGTGGGAGGCACTACTGAGGAGGTGTGGTGGGATCTACCTAAATCGCAACTAATTCTAACAAATATTGTTTATGTAAACCAATGGAGCTGATAACTCATTGGTTAGGGTTACGTGACCCGACAGATAAACAATGAATTAAGGAACAACCATTCTAATTAAAGAACGGTTTAATTGAGATAAGAACTGAGATAAGAGTTGAGATAAGATACAGCCATTTTTATTTAAAGAATGGTTTGTATTCTAAGACTGAGATAAGGATTAAGATTGAGGTAAGATAAGGTTGGACTGAGATTAAGAGGAAACATAACTTAAGGAGTTAAATAATTAACTCACTAATTAAGGGAACACCTTTAAGTCGTTCATTGTGTTTGAACTCTGATTGTTCATATGTGGCTAGTTGTTTATTGCACTTTCTATTATGTTGTGCATCTAATCAACCTTCATGCTTTCGACAATTAGTCGTCGTAGCCACGTTAGCTTGGGGGCCATGAAAGGATCTTACCAGCAAAGGTGCTGACCCCCTCGGGGGCTACTGTTTATATTTTGCAGGTGAATGTGAGAATGCGACCGTCCTGAGAGTAAGATGGGGTAGATGACAATGGGTTTAAGTGTGACCTACGAGTTGTGCATGTACACTCGTATGGCAATTTGAGTTAGTAAGCTGTATATGATGTAAGGAGTTTGTAAGATTGTTATGTAATTGGTTAAGTCTTGTAAGTACTAATGTTCGGTATATTCGGGTCCATCAGACCGTAGCTAGATCTTGGAGATTTTAGTATGCCTAGTTGGTCACGTGGGTGACTAACGGCGGTAACACCAAATATTGTAAGAAATCCACTGCAAGTTAATATAACTGAATGGAGGTTTATGAGATAAGTATGGCGTTATGAGTTGGGGTGTTACAATGAACATAATGGTCGGGGTACTCGATCAACTACAACTATGAATGATTTTCATACTTGTTTGGTAGACTGTGATCTCCAGAACTTAAGGTTGAGAGACTCAAAGTTTACTTTCACAAACAAGGGTACACAAGTTCGAAACACACGCAGTCGGTTGGATAGGTTTTTATGCAACGAATCTTGGCTCACCCACTTCCTTGCAGCCACCAATTTCCATTTACGTTGGGGTCACACAGATCATAAACCGATCAAACTGGTTCTTCATCCTCTTAACCATCGTGACCCTAAACCTTTCAGGTTTGAAAATAGTTGGGCATTTCATCCACAATGCGAATCGTTGGTGCAATCAGTTTGGCGCTCTACCAGTTTGGACAATTGTCAAAAAGTTCAGAAATGTGGCCAAAAGCTTCAGAGATGGGGCATGAGACAAATTTAGGTTGAAAAGAGACTTCTCCATCAAACACGTCAGAAGATTGATTCAATTGCTAATAGGGTGCCTAATCAGCGCCACATTGACCGTTGGAATGAGCTAAACTACACTTTGGACTCACTTCTGTTGAAGGAAGAAATTCGATTGCAGCAACGATCTCGACAAAAATGGTTGTCCTCTGGAGATCGTAACTCTACCTTCTTTTTGCATGCTAAAGAATGAGATCCAGGCAAAATACAATTTGCACTTTATCCTCGGATACCCACGCACCACAAACCTCTTGGGTAGGGATTGAATAAGTTGCTCGTCATTACTTCCAGACTTTATTTTTCTCCTCCAACCCGTAACCGGATTATCATCTACTAGCATGTGTAGCTGACAGAGTTCCACTTACTTCCCATCAGGCAATGGGTGAACCTTATACTCGTCAAGAGGTGATAAAGGCATATAAACAGATGCACCCAAGCAAGGCTCTAGGACCTGATGGGATAAACGGCACCTTCTTCATACCTACTGGCCTCTCATCAGTGAAGATTTTTTGCACACATGTTTATCCTTCCTTAATAACAACATGATGCCCCCAACACTGAATGACACACATATTGTTCTAATTCCCAAGCTACCGGGAGCTATTTCAATCAAGGATTTTAGGCCAATCTCTTTATGCAATACGATATATCGTGTTATCTCAAAGGTTCTAGTAAATCGTGTTTCAGATGTTCTACCATGTGTGATATCCAACAATCAGGCTGCTTTTGTGCACAACAGATTAATTACAGATCAAGTGATGTTGTCTCATAAGATCTTGTATACCATGCGTTGATCAAAGGCAAAGACTAGGGGCCATTTTGCTTTCAAGGTTGACATGTCCAAGGCTTTTGATCGCATAGAATGGCGCTTCGTTCTGGATGTTCTTTCAAGTATGGGCTTTCATGCATCTTGGATATCTTTGGTTGGGCAATGCATCATAACAGTCCACACCTCTGTTCTTATTAATGGGTATCAAGGCCTTTTCTTTGCACCTCAACGTGGCCTTTGTCAGGGAGATCCCTTGTCGCCTATCTTGTTTATTATTTGCATGGAGACTTTATCTTTGGCTCTCAAGCTAGCTACTGATGTTGGGGGTTTATTGTCCCTTTACTCTTCTGGGCCTAGTTACACTGATCTCAAATTTGTTATTTGTTGACGATTGTGTTATCTTTGCTGAAGCCACCCTTTCCAATGCTGAGGCTCTCAGTGCTATCTTGCAGGATTTTAAAGCTGCTTCAGGGCAATGTATCAATTCCGCTAAATCTGCAATTATGTAGTCAGCTGGATTGCAATCTAGTTTAAAAGCTGATGTTGCTACTATTCTTAATACCCATCAGGTTGCAGACTTGGGTGTATATCTTGGATTCCCCAGCAATATAGGTAAGAAAAAATGTGTGGTATTCAATTATATTAAGGATAGAGTTTCCAAACGTATCCAAAGCTAGTCCAAACAAGTCTCGCAGGCAGGGAGAACACTCTTGGTCAAGGCGGTCCTTCAAGCAATACCATCTTATGTTATGTTAGTTATCCTACTACCGCGAACTTTGCTCAAGAAACTTCAACAGATGATAACTAGTTTCTGGTGGGGAGGGACTGTACAATCATCTGTTATTCGATGGACTAAATGGTCCTCATTGTGTCAGGATCAAGGTTCTGGTGGTACGGGCTTTCAGGAATTACAAAGTTTCAATCGTGCTCTATTAGCGAAGGAACTCTGGCTTATTATTGTTGAACCTCATACTTTACTCTCACAATTTTACCATACTAAGTATCTGAGGTCCTCGCCCTGGATGACCATACAACCAGGCGCCACTTCTAGTCCAATTTGGCGAGCATTGCTTAGTGTGTGTGATATAATTGAGTTTGGTGGCAGAAGAGTAATTTTTAATGGTAGGGGAACCAAAATTACATACCGTTGGCTTCCATCCAAGCCAGGAGGACTTTTCCCTTGGAAGCTCCCATCGTTGGTTCATCTGTTGCAACTCTTATCACATCACAAAGTAGTTGGAATACTAATCTGTTACAACAATGGTGTAATAAGTCTGACTTCGGGCATGTTCTTCATATTTCACTGCCACATCCAGAATCACATTCCACGGCGTCAGAGGATCACTGGTTTTGGGGCCTTTCAAAGACACATCAGTTCATAGTGGCGTCGGCTTATTATGCTGCTCTGTCTATGAGGAATGCTTTCACTCCTAGCACTTCACAAGCAATTCCCAATGGCAAGGTATTCAAAACAATTTGGGCTCTGGATATTTCTACACGAATTAAGCTTTTTGGATGGCAAATTCTCACCACTATGATTGCATGCAAAACTTCTATTAAGGATAGAATCAAGGTTGATATGCCAGCAGCATGTTACTTCTGTCAGAGCAATGAAACTATGCTACACGTCTTATTTAGATGCCCCATTGTTCATTCCCTCTGGGCACAGTTTGGGTTTGTTTTACCAAATACTATCCAAACGGATCAAGCTTTGCAGGATTGGTTCTACCGTTTCTGTTCCTGGCAATCAAAATCCAAGGCAGCCTCTTATCTATGTCATCTTTGGAAAATATGGTTTGCCAGCTGCCAGGTTACCCTTGCCAGGGTGCGTGATTTTGATCATGGATGGTGCCAAGCTGACAGTTACTTTCAATTAGCCACATCCATGTCCTCCTCAGCGTAAACAACTTTGCAGTCTCATCGTAAGCTTCATCCAAATATGCCAGATATTTTTGTTGATGCTAGCCTAGACTCACATGACAGAGTCGGCATCGCTTGCGTGACACGATTACAAGGCCATAATCAATCGGTCGGAACCGTTGGTTATCGGGGCCGTACGCTAATTGCTGATGCAGAAGCATCCGTGATTGAGCATACATTGAACATGACCTTTAACTCAGGAATACGGTCATTCAGAGTGCTTTCGGATAGCAAATCCATAGTACAATATTTACACACTAGGGGGACTACATCCTTGTTACCATCCATGACAGCAATTTTAGATCGAGTCATCGTAAATTTATGCCGCTTCCATGAAGTTTTCTGGTTTTACATTTCTAGGGAAACAAATATCTCAGTGCAGTCTTGCTAACCATGCCCGGTGTATGCCGCACACGGGTTCATGGGATTCGGATAACATTCCAGAATTTGTACTCAAACTCGTTTCTTAATACAATTTACTACTTTTAAAAAAATGGGATCTTTTTGTCGCGATAATGTACGGTGCGGCTTACTGCTGGTTACATAATGTTAATCTGAAAGACTACCTGTAGTTTTGATTGCCTCTGACGTATGGTTCGTGTACTGGGGGAATAGTATATTGGGATATGGTGTTTGTTTTTCTGCTGGCTTACTTAGCTGAAAAACCAGTACTGCTGTACTTGTTACATATGTAATGTTACTGCTCTAGCCCACTGATCAAAATAAAAATATGTGTTGCGACAAAGAGAATTTTGCAATCTTGGTATGGTTGTATATGGTGCAGTGGCGGACCCAGAAACCAAATATCATGGGGTCCAAAATTTTTTTCGACAGTAACATATAATAAATATAAATGTGTGGTCATAAATTTATTAAGCATTACAACCTTACATATAGAAACATGTTTCTATTACTAAATTATTACTCCCTCCGTTCATTAATATCTGTCGTTTTAGGATGTGATTCTTGTTCAAAAATATCTGTCATTCTAGCTTTTTGACACACTTCTTTCCACTTTTACCTCTACTATTCAATATAAAAGTAATTATTATCTAAATGGAAAAGTAAAAAGTAGGGACACATGCGTCATTGTCCTACTTTTCTTAATAAGTGTGCAAGTTTTAAAATGACAGTTATTGTTGAACGGAGGAGTATCAACTTTCAGTATTTTACTCAATTTTATGTTATTAAAACTGTACTTTAAAAAAATATTTTTCATTGTCAGAAAAGCTATGGGTCCGGTGGCTTTGGAATACTTATGTATATTGTGTGGTTTATTATTTTAATTCGATTTGACCGTGAACATCTACGAATCTATACAGTTGAGTGCTTTTTTTTAAAAAAAAATTGACTCTTTAATCCACTTTCCGTGAACATAAATATGTGAATATAAATGTCATGTATATTGTTCAGTATTGTTATGTACAAATGAGTAGTGCACCAATGCTGTATTAAAGTGATATTCTTTAATAGCTATGATTGAGGTAGTTGAATCCTAAATTTCTTGCGTTAAATTTGAGGATTTTAGTGTTCCTAGGCAATTTTGATGCGGTTGCCGATCCTATCTATTATGGTGCAGTCATGTGATAGGTCCAATCAGCTGGGCTATTTAATTGACTGGATTGTATTTTATAATATTAATTTTAAATGATTATAATTTTTAATATACAAGTCTAAAATTTTTAAAAATTATATCATTATTCACCTAAATTCAAACTCTTCAAAACAAGACCAATCATTAATATGTTTTGATAACTTTGAAAAAAAAATTATTTTTACATGTATACGATGATACACTAAAATCATAATATAATTCATTAAAATTAGTATTATGTTTCATTAACTGATAAGTGAGGAATTAGATTACAAACTTTAGAACCGATAAAAATTATTATTGTTTTGTAGTGTATTATTATTGTTGTATGATGTATTTTAAACCCTATATGGCGAATAATTTATTTTTCTTACATACCAATTATTGTTTTGTGTTGTATTATTGTTTAAAATTGTTATTTTTATATGTTACTGATGATACACCAAAATGATGTTATAATTCATTAAATTTGATATTATGATTCATTAAAATTTATATTATGATTATTTAACTAATAAGTGAGGAATTAGATAGCAAACTTCAGAACCGATAAAAATTATTATTGCTTTGTAGTGTATTATTATTGTTGTGTGGTGTATTTTAAACCTTATATGGTGAATCATGTATTTTTCTTACGTATCAAATATTGTTTTGTGTTGTATTATTGTTTAAAATTTTTTATTTTTACATGTATTTGATGATACACAAAAATTATAATATGATTCATTAGTTTTAATATTATGATTAATTAAAATTGATATTATGATTCATTAATTAATAAGTGGTGAATTACATAACAAACTTCAGAAATTGATAAAAATTATTTTTGTTTTGTAATATATTATTACTGTTGTATGGTATATTTTAAACCTTATATAGTGAATCGTGTATTTTTCATACATATCAAATATTTTTTGTATTGTATTAATGTGTAAATATATTTCTTTTTATATGTTTATGATGATACACTAAAATAAAGATATGATTCATTAATTTTGATATTATGATTCATTAAAATTGATATTATGATTTATTAACTAATAAATGACGAATTAGATAACAAAATTTGGAACCGATAAAATAATTATTGTTTTATAATATATTATTATTATTTTGTAAATAAAATAAAATTTTAAAGTTGTCAAAACATATTCATATCTGGTCTTGTTTTGAAGAGCTTGAATTTAGATGAACAACGGTATAATTTTTTTCATTTTGGACTTATATTTTAAAAGTTACAACCAATTAAAATTAATATAGTAAAAAGACAGCCCAATCAGCAACTTACTAGACTGCCAAATGGACAAGACTGTTCCAATATACGCGGCATGCCCACTAGAGATGGCAATGGTTTGGATATGATGGAGCATCACCCGTATCCATCATCTGACTAAAAATTTCATCCGAACCCGGCCCATCACCCGTTGACTTTCACCCATCACCTGACCACGGGTGATTCAAGTGATCAAGTGATAAACGGGTGAATTCTAAAATAAAATTGATAAAAAATTAAAATTTTAGCTATTTTTGAAATTAGCGGAGACTTATATTATATGCTAAGCATATCTCAAATAAATCAAACTTCAATGTTTAAACTATGCCAGTCAACATTAACATTGATTACAGACCAAGCGTAGAATATATTCAATGTTCAATTGATTTAGTCATTTATAAGTAAGGAGCCTCACTCTTTTCTTTAAGAATTTACATGTATAGTACATACGTAGGCTCATGTTTATTTTATCAAATTTAAACTCAACATAGATTGATATGTAGGCTCATGAAAACTTACGAAGTCTATCCCATTTTAAAGGATATTAGATTTGAGTAAACAAGTATAACTACCGTTGTATTGCATAATTGTTTGTTATTATTATAAGGTTTCTCCTCGATGGTTTTATAAGCAGTGTCACCAAACCTCTGTTTCAAATATTCGATGTGGGAGATAGAATTTTCATTGCCTGAATCATTATGGCTCCCACATTGAATTCCAGTGAAAATTGTAACTACTCTATATACTATAAGGAGCTCTCCTAAAGTAGAACTCAATAACCATATTCTAGTGATATTGGTAGCTAAATGTATGCATATTGTACACCAGGCCAGATATTTGTTATGCAGTTGGAATTGTTAGTCGTTCCAAACAAATCCCGGTCTTGAACACTAGAAAGCTATCAAATTTTTTTCATCACCTTAAGGGCACAACAAATTATGTGTTATGCTATGACCATGATAACTTTAACCTTGTTGGATATAATAATGCTTATTCAATTTGACATTTTGTTTATCAAAATAGCAAGTTTTGTATTGATGTCAATGAACTATAAGACATACTTTCTCACAAAAGTAGCAAACTTCACTAGATATATGCTATCTTGAAGTAATTAGTGACTTTGTCTAAGGGACTCAAAGTTAATTGTAGACTTTTGTAGTCTATATTAAGACGGCTATTGGTTAAACAACATGAGATATTTAATAAAGGTTCATGTGTCCATGTAAGTTCATTTTTAGCCGAGTGAGAGGTGTCTATATGAGCCTTTTAGACTCGTGTGGGTGGAAGTTGATATCCTCTATGTAGGAGAACTCCCCATAGTTTACTTCCATACGGTATGTGCTAGCAAACTTATTGAAGCATAGGGATTGATCATTGCTCCTTCACTGTGTGAGTCAATATTATTATTTACACCTTTTGACTTGGGTCGTAATAGTGGTTGAAATACCCCTAACTAATAAGTTGTGATTTAAAAATCCACTAGTGGTCTATTATGGATAAATCATGTCTTAAAACATTGGATAACAATCCAAAATCAAAAACAAGCAATAACATGCTTAAAAATCACATAGGGGAAAAATGTGCTCTAAGAAACCTTAAAGGTTTTGTGATCTCCATTAGGGTCTAAAGTGGACTCCTAAGCTTTATAATCAGGTAATGAACATAATAAGATCATTATCAAAGAAAACCAACCTCAAAACAAGTTAAAACACAAAATGTGTCTTATAACTCCTTAAAGCACATTTTTGTGTATGATCCAAAAAAATGGTTTTTGTGTGGTTTTAAGGACTTGATTACCCTTAAATATAATAATGTGACATAATGTACCAATATAATGTCTAACTTAAAGTTTTCAAAAAAAATAAGAAATTGTGAGTAGAAATGTGAATAGTACTCATATAGTGCAAAATTGAACCTTAGTTGTTTAATATGGTTAATGGTAATCATTGACCTCTAATTCAGACCAAATGGGGGCAGAAATTCTAATGGAAGACAGCCCTTACTCAGCTACAAATATCTTCCTATGAGTCATCCTAACTATTCATTTAATTAAGCTTATCTTACTTTATAAGGTAACTTAGTCATCATCTCTCTCTTACCTCCCTTCCCATCCAAGAATCAAACACACCAGAATCTACCCAACCCCTCCATTACCAGTTTCAACACACCCACTTCAAAGGTGAACTCCCTTTGATTAAGGTACACATTCATGTCATATTTTAGCTTAATCTCTTCATCTTTTCACTCTCTTTCCATTGATCTAACTTTCAATCCCTTTCACCCACTCCTCCAGTCCAAGTCGGTGTCCAAAGGAAGGGTGTTAGTTCTGCTGGAAATCAAAGAAGAAGGGGGAAAACCAAAGCTAGTTCCTTATACGGTAAAAATTTGTTTTAAGCACATAAATCTTCCTCCCTTCCACTTCCGGATGAATCTTTGCTTCTTCTGACTTATTTTCTTCACTTTGGTGTAATGAATCAGTATACCTTGCTTAAGCTTCAAAGGCTAGCCAAAAACATCATTTTGGCATTCTCGGCAAGGTAAACCCTAGCCTTTTTCTACCTTGTTCTTTACAGTTTTGTTCCTTAGTTTAGATGGTATTTTGACACTATTTTTGTGCCTTAAAAATCAGGCATGAATTCCCTGGAATCAGCCCTACAAATCAAGGTAAAAATCATGGATTTCTAAGCTTATTTTCACCCTTTAATGATCCTTAAGTCATGAACTGAATTGTGTCTTTCTTTCCCTTACAAAATATTGCCGAATGAGGTCTTGATACATGGGAAATATTCTGTCAAAAGAGGAGAAAGAAATCTTGTGTTCAAACTTGTCAAAGTAAGCTAAACTACTACCTTAATGATATACTAGCTAAGTTTATGCGTAAGTTTAGGTACAAAAACTAAGTTAAGCTTATTCTAAAAATAGGCCATGAGATATTAGAGTGTTTGGCTGATTTTATGACTCAAAATCAAGTTAGTAAACCTTACCTTGTGTCATTTAAGGTTTTATGTACATATTGTTAAAATATAAAAATAAGCTGTGAGTCATAAGGGTTAATGTTTTCTAACTATGTATTAAAATGTTAATTAACATTTTGGGCTAGCTTACTTAGTATTTACATGACTTATAATGTCATAGAAATAATATAAGTGGCCAAAATACAATTTATAAAAATTAATGGGGGGTTACAATGAAAACCGTAAGCTAACTATATCATTTGGTACATTTATATGTAATTTTTATTATATGTCAAAGTTGTAATATGGCCATGTAGTTAGGCCACTTTAGGTTGTATTATTATAAGCTTTAAAATTATATTTAAAGTGCTAAATTGTAATTACCAAAACATTTGGGGTTAAATTGTAATTAAAGTAAAATTTGAGGTCTATGGATGAATAAGGCCGAAAACTAGGCTTATAAAGGTGTTTAAACAAATTTTGTATGATTTTATAAAATTTGGGGTAAAAATGTAATTTCCCAAAATATGGGGGCTTTTCCATAAATACTGGAAAATTATGGTCAAGGCAGAATTAGGAAAGTCAACCTTGACCATATTAGTGAATTTAACCAAATTAAATGTTATAAACAATTAAATTGTGACTTTATATTAAGATTATAAGTTAAGTAAATTAAAATTTACAAAATGGGGTAAGAAAGTGGTTTCCAAAAAATTCTGGGTAAAATAGTAAATATAACTGAAAATAACATTATGGTAAAGTTTGGTGATTTTTGGAATAGTATAAGAGGTTTAAATAAGAAAAATGTATAATATATATAGTTTATAATAACATTATAAAGTATATAGTATAAATGGGGTCATTTTGTAAATAAGAAAGTTATTGGGCTGAAAAATGAGTTAGAACAAGACATGGGTCTGTTCGGAAATTTATAGGCATATAACCATATGTTATACATGTTATAAGATAAAAAAGTTATAATATATAGTATATGTAACATGATATAAAGTAAGTGGTAAAATTGTGATAAAAGAAAATGTGGAAGTTGAAGAATTATAGTTATAACATGATGGGCCTTTTCGGCATTTATACAACCTATGTAAAAACTATAGGTTAAAATTATTATTAAGGTAAAAATATATTGTTATATGATATAAATATATAATTGTAACATCATATAATGTTATGTGGTTAAAAATGTAAATTAATAAAAGATATGGGTTGTACCGAAAGTACAACAAGTTAAATGAAACTTTAGACTTTAGTCTAAGACGTTATAAAATGTTATAACAATTATAATGTATTAATATTCATTAAGGAAAAAATGGATATACTATAAAGTATACCAGGTTTAGGAATAAACCTTATAATTCATATAGATTTATATAACTATATGACATAAAAGGATTTATATAACCTTTTTTTGATAAGTATTGGAAATCCAGTTACATAGGCAATACTACAGCATAAGCTATTCTCGCCGAAAACAGAAAAGAAAAAACATAACTTAACTACTTATGGTACAAAAGTTGAAATAAATTTCTGGCAGAGATGATAATATGAGCGGGGATGCGAATGTAATGCCGGCTCCATTCCAACGAGGAGCGCTTGACTGAGCCAACTGCTTCCTGCCATGGTTGACGAGCACCCCCTGTACCTTGTCAAGCTTGGTAGAATCCAAGCGGCGACTAAGGAGAAGTAAAAGCCACTCCCAACCATTCAAATATCGTGTTCAATAGAATATTGGTATCATGATTGTGCAAGAAGAGATGGAAGGCAGTTTCAAAATCATGACCACAGAAAACACATCGCAGCTGCCCTAGAGGAAATCACTACGAGGCCTCCTGAGTGTCTATTTGTGGGGACTACGGTTGAATTTGGGCAATTGTGTTTTCCCCAGATGCTATGCCATCTATCGAGAGGCTGAGAGCGATGTGTCACTAGAATCTCCATGATGCTTGCTTTTGCTTCCTTTATTTCTCTGCATAGAAGCACCCACTTCTCTCTTCTGTTGATCCCTCTTAGGTTTTGAAAACATATTAGATGGGCCATGACACCTTGAATTGTGCTTCTCTTCGACCCGTTTGCTTCGTCTTAGGATCTGTGCATAATTCTGAAGAGTTGCGTCTGGATTTGGATAATGGCAGTTAATGCGCTTGCCAAAATCCAGACACTTTTTTGCCAAGATAAGGGTTGGGCTAGGAGTAGAGGAATTGTTACTGCAAGGGGCAGCAGGAGAGAGATTTTTTGTGGGCTGGATGTGAGTACCACTTCGAGGTGAATCTCGTTGCAAGTGGTGGGGTGGGAGTTCCGGGAAAATTGTGACTCAGAATTTGCAAGCGGAGAATTCACTTTTTGAGTCACTTTGAGGGGAGGAGTTGGGGTTTGTAATTTGGAGAGAGGAGAAAGGGTTTGGGGGATTTCTGTTGCTTGAGACTCAGAGAGCATGAGTCTATCAGAAGACTAGGAATTTGGCTCAGATGCTGAGTAAATGAATGAGCAATCGCTGCAGAGGAGAGGAAAAAGAGAATTCTCCTTTTCTGATTGTAGAGGCATCAAAGTCAAACCGTTATCAGATTGACTAAACTTATCGATGACTTGATCCGACGTGCCATATAACTCTGTAGTTGTAGGAGAGGGAGCGGAAGAGGAGTTGATTTGTCAAATATATCATGGGAGATATTTATGGATGACCGCGCCTGAGCCCACGGGGGTCTTGAGAACCGTCTCTCAACCTTTATAACGGTGTCGATCAAATTGACTTGCAGACTTTCTGAGAGCAAGGAACCGATCGGCCACGGAATAAAATCAGAGATATTAAATGTTATCTCTTTTGACATAATTAATATTCCTCCATCCCAAGGAAAGTTTGCCTTTATAATAAAAACTGAATTTGAAATATAAAGATTCTTTCCATCTTCCCTTCTGATATTTCTTTCTTCTATTTGCGTAGTGATTTTATCTTCAAATTTTGAATTTTCAAATTTGAATTCTCAAATTTTGAATTCTCAAATTTTGAATTTTCGGCCGCCTCTTGTGCTACTGGCGCCGGTGGAATCTCCGGCTCATCCTCGTTCTCCTAGTGGTGTTGGCCAAGCTCTTTCGACCAATATTCTATGATCCCCACCCTACTTGTAATTCCTCCTACATCCACCTTGACTTCTTCATTGATAATTGACATCTAGGCTGTTTCTATCTGAGCATGGGCTTCTAGGAATATGGGCAACTTCTGCATGTTTGTCTCTATCGAAACTATCTCCCCCAGATGCCTAGTGATAGAGCGAATGGAGTTTTCCGACCATGCTTGTAATGGTATCCCTCTAATTGCAATACTGATGATCCTTTTTATTGAGTGATCAATAGGTTGCCAGATCCTTTTCCTTCATCCTAGATTATCCCCAAGACTAGAAGATCTGAACCTTTCCGTTTTTTCATAACTTTGAAAGATGATCACATATTTGAATATGGATAAGCATATGATATCCTCGACATCCTCCTGCCATTCTCGCATTTTTTCTCTCACAGATCGATGATTGCTTTGTGAGGGTATAGAGAGAGTAGAATCCCCCTCTTGAGTTTCTCTTGGATGATTAGGGAAGACTCCAGATTTAAATAACCTGCTTGACCGATTGGTACCTGTACTTGCGGAGGGAGTGTAAAATTGATGCATCTGAGGTTACGGTTGTCCTCTCTGCATGTTCTCTTGAGGTTTCGGAACCCATCTTGGAATGGGCGGTACAGGACCTGAAAGGGATCTTCTCTGTATCGCTGGTTGCGTGAGAATTCGATTTCCGTCCACAAAGGTGGCATTTGTTTCCAAAATAGCCTGATCTGCTTCCAGTTTTGTTTTATATTCAACAAAGCCATACCTTGTTTTAGTGCGGATCCTAGGGGTTTTAGGCAGCCTAATGCCTACTATGTGTCCGAACTTGTCAAATAATTTCCATATGGTTCCTACTCTCGACGCTTGACTAATGTTGTCTATGAAGACTGTAGAGCCAGGTATCGATTTGGGAGTCATCATTTTAAAGCACCGATTGGCATTTCACTGGTTCGCGCTAAAAGGATTTATATAACTATATGACATAAAAGGAAAGTCATATGATATGATTAAATAATCATATAAGACTAATGGTCGATTGTTATAAGTGTTACATGGATTATTGTAGTATTAATGTGATTAAAATGAAACTAGTATTTGTAAGAATATTCACATGAAATAAATGTGATAATAATGAATAAATGGATTTATAAACTAATGTGTATAATGAATACACTTTAGAAATTTATTATGGTATTATATAAATGTTACATGATATTAAGATAAGAATCTTAATATAAGTTTGTACAACATAATACAAACTAATAAGGAATATCATCTTACATAAAATGATGAAATGTAACATTTAATAAATGGATCTGAGAATTCATATGCATAAGTATAAAAGAAAAATAAGTGTATATGAATGATTTAATAAACCTTAGAGGTTAATGTAATATGTAACACAATCAAAAGTTAAATTAATTACTCTACATAAGTGACAAGATGTATTATTTAATGGATGAACTTGCAATTCTTATACATAGAATATATATATAAACATATGAAGTGAAATGAATTATATAATATGGTTGGGAACCATATAGTATTTAATGATGAATGTTACAAGATGAATATAATTTATAAACTATAAATTGTAAATTCTAAGGTTAAGTGAAACAATTACAAGTACATGAATTATATATTACAATGTATTATGATGAGTGTTGTAAAGTAAAGTACTTGGATAAGTTAATCAAGTCAACATAACTAGTCAAGTCAAGATGCTTGACTAAGCCAACTAATTTGACCAAGAGGTCAAGTTAACCAACTAATACATATAATGGAGTTTAAGGAATGATATCGTTACATGACATGTAACAACAATTAATTAAACATGCAAGTGTATACTATACACGTAAAGACGTGTAACATCAAATGCGCATGCAAGTATATACTATATACGTAATGACATGCAATTAAACTATACAAGTGGTTATAGACATATGTATGTATGTATGTATAACTATGACATACGATAGTTTGGTATAAATATTAGTATACTTTTAAATTGTAAACATTACCATGAGTTACAATAGGTTAAATACAGTAGTCGAAAATTTTACGAGCTACGAGTTTACGAAACGAGACTGACTTATTTAACTAAACCCGAACCAATCTAATTGTTGAAACCCGAGGGCTAACTGTCAGGATTTAGACGTTGTTCAGAAATACCGAATTTAGTTAGTCATAGATATTGACTTGTAATGATATGTTTATTCCAGATCGTACGTCTACGCGGATCGGCTGACGAGCGTAATCTAAATACGCTAGCGTATATTACGGTGTATGGTATTTGGACGGTGTGGTCTCAATTGTCCTAAGGGCTTCCTTGGGTTTAGACATTTTTGCTGTGTTGAAGAGCGATATGCGTGATATATGTATGCATGAAATGTTATGTGTTTATTTACTCGTCTTCTCGCATTAATTAATTGTGCGTGAATGTCCTTCGGACTAATATTACGTCGACTATTGATCGACTTATATAAACATACATATACAAGTAAGAGTGATGTGGTTGTTACCTAATATAGTACTTTGAGTATTATCATCACATTAACCTAAGTAAAATACTTAGATGCGAGACACGACTATATCAGTCTCTAGAGCATGGATCATGAACATGAATACGACCTAGATTACTTCTAGGTATGCGTAAGACCCTTATGGCAGCTATATAATTAATGAATGTTCCACAACCTAAGACTAGGTAAATGATTAATATTTAACCCCATAATGGAGTCTTGTTATACGAATTAAAATTCAGTAGTCTCTGACTACTGGTTGCACATTGTGATCACTTGAGTTTTACCCAGATCGGGTTTGCTCTAATTAAACTCCAACGAACCTACATAGATTGTTGGTTAGAATGTACCGTTCTTGGTACACGGTTATTGCCACTAATTAAATGACACCTCATTAGGCAAAAAGGAAGTCCGAGATCTTACATCTTTGGCCGGAATGCGCTACCGACGGTGCACACAGGACGACTGTCCATTAATAAATTTAATTATGGATTGTTCTAACTTGACACCCAACTTACAATGAGAATTATGATATGTTGTTAATTGGACCTGATAGGTCAGTTGTAATAAACGAGTACGAAGTCGTTCATCTATACGACCATGCGTTTAGCGTTTTCTCTTGTTTTTTATTGTTATACATGGTGTTGTTTGAGGATAGTAGTGACTGCGTTGTTTGCACTAAATTGTTGTTCGATCATGTATTTACAGATTTATTATATCTGTAAACTGGTAAAACATGTAATGAATCTAATGCTAAGACGGTTAAGACGACTTATGTGACCAATAGGGTCCAAAATACATGCCTAGCATACTCAGCATTTTTCGTTGAGTCTCCATGACATTTGTCAGGTTAATGATCGAGCTATGAAGCTGGAGTGCGGGACTTTGGGTAGTCGACGTCACCTTTTCATTTACAGCGCTTTTCAGATCTAGTTTGTATACAGTACATTGTAAATATTGGGAATACTTTAGATGCTCATTAGTCAATGTATTCAAATTATGGATTCAGTATGTTTTGAGTTAATATTAAATATCTCGGATCATCACAACGGTTATCGATTCGCTTGTTAAATGTATGTTTGCTTCTTTACTCACATGAGTGAGTAATGACATGTGACACCCGGTTTAGGATTTAGATTTATTTTCCGCTGTGAGCCGTCTTTAATTAAGTTACGAGCTCTATAGTAATACGTGATTAAGAGTAGGGGTGTTACACTGGTGGTACTGCTACTTTGGAAGAATTACCAAAATTCCATGACTTTTACGGTTTTAGTTTAACCTTTTGGGAAAGCGGTTATTACCATTAGGATAAAACGCCAAAGTAAAAGTAAAAGTTTACAAGAGTAGTTCAGACTTAAGTGATGATTATTGACACCAGTAACTTTAGTAGTTTTATAGTGATTAGTCACAGCTCATCCATATGTTGAAGGATCTGGGTTGAGTTTGGATTAGTCGAAAAGAAACTGGACTTGAGATGGAGGCAATTTTTCTTGGATGCTTCATTCTGACCGGTGAGGTTTGGTTTGAAGTTATCCGTATTGCAGGTGTGTTGCCAGGTCGCATGACCTATTTGCCTGTATGAAACACAAAAACTCTTGAATATTTGGCTACAGGTTGAGTGAGAGATGTTGGTTATTATTATTTAAGTAATAAATAAAAACAATATTTATTTGTTAAATATTGGTTTCAACAAACGTCAAATAATTATCGATAAGAATATTTGTTATTCCTTTTATCTCTACTATTATTATATATAGGGCCTCTAGAATCAGTTTATGGGAGAGTAAGTAATACATTGAGAAACCCTATTTTCTTCACAATACAAAGAGAGCGGTGTTAAGGTTCTTCGGTCGTGGGCAGCATGGGGAGTGCTGATATGGCTACCTCCACCTGGTAGCCATAAAGACTTCATCAGTTGATAACAAGTGAATAACGATTCAGTTGACAACTAGCAAAAGGATAATCCAAATTATTCCGGTGCACTCAAAAGGTAGATACCAAGATTTAAATTCTAACAGAAACCATTAGTTTACCAAATTTTGTATGTTGCTATGAAATTTGTTTGGAGTTATAAACATAACTAAACATGCTACGTATATATGTGAGTTTGAGCATACAAATTTAACCATTGTGTTGCAGCTAATACTATTATTACCAAAACGTAAGTTATTTTCTAAGGAAATGATGCTTACAAGTAATAACTAGACATGGGAAGAGATGAGTAGTAGTTTTGAAAAGTAGGAAAATACCCACCACCTCATCATGACAATTTAGAATGTTTTTGGGAACCAGTTATAAGAATGATATGATGAACATAAACTGTTAGTTGTGTGGTTGAAAGGTTAATTGTCGTCGATTCCTAGCTGATAATTCCACGTTAATTATTACAAACTCTTTCCACTTTTATTTTTTTTAGTATGTCTTTCATTTTTTTATAAAATTAAGCTCTATAATATACTATAGTTTTTTTTTGAAGGATTCAATTCTAAAATTTAGATTTGTAATATTATATTATCATACACGTTAAATATCGAAGTCAACCGACATATCCGAAAGTAAACAAATGGTTAAATAAGAACACACGAAGTAATTTTTTTTTGGGTGAAAAAGGACCAAATCATTCTCTAACCTAGTGCAAAAGTTAACAGATTGACCTCCAAAACATACTAGGAACACAAGCGAATAATTAGTGCAGGAGAGTTTGGTCATCATGATAGAAGCCATCTACCAACATTGTCGGTCTTTTATTACGAGTAATTTACACACACAAGATAGAGCTAACTAGCTAGCTTGCTTGCTATATACATTTTCATGAATTATAGACCTATAACTAGCAACAGTCCGAGCCGAAGACTGAAACTGACTGCTCGGCTACTTTGGCTTTCGGGTACGTAATAAGGATAACCTGAAAGAAAAGTGGGGGACAATTTCAAGACGTGATGCCGAAGGAAATTGCATGATTATTGATAGAATGTGTGTAAATTGGTCGACCTCTCATCTTTTTTCCCTTTAAGAGCATTCAATAAGAGGTTTGATCTTTAATAGATACTTATATGGTATCTTAACGAATCACGACCGTAGTCTGATTGAACAAATTCCCTTTATCGGCCATACACTAGCTAGTTGTCTAGAATTCCATTAGAATCCCGACACAATGAAAAGACAGACGAATGCAATTTCCTATGTTTTGAACATAATATCAAATTTACAAGCATTAGTATATTTATAATGGAGTATCAATTGTTCACAACTTGCTAGGCCGTCGGTCTACCATTGATTTTGCGAGTAAACAAGAATCGTAAGTATGCGGAATTATACATACGATTGATAAGTTTTACGATGAACTTTGATTGAGTTTATACATACGATTGATAAGTTTTACGATGAACTTTGAGTTTATATTCGGCTGCGGTCCTGCGGTCTTTTTTTTTTTTTTGATAAGGGGGCTACATATGTAGTAATGTATTGACGAGAGCGGTCTAGACAGCTTAGGAAATCCTAAGCCAGAAATTGAAAAGAAACTAAAAGACTAGCAAACGGACCCCGTCAAGACGACAACAAGCTTTGGTACTAAAGAAAAAATTTCAACTTCTCCGAACTTAGGACTGAGCTCGCCGGTTAATCATAACTACTCAGGTTTTTAATCGCTTCCATCATTTGTATCTTCATGACCGTCAATATCTCTCGACTTTATCTACTTTCTTGTGGAGCACTGCTTTTTGAATGTTCTGGAATGCTCGGACTCATCTCCTAGTTGAGCACGTACTTATGCTGCTCTTTTCTTAGTTGCTTTCTTCTTCAGAATACGATCAATACTTGCTAAGGATTTCCGCGGATATGGAGTGAATCCTCAGTCTCTGCCCAAATCTGAAACATTCTCAGGCTTTGTTGAAAAGCTGATGCGTTTTGCTTTTCTCTTCTTAATACGGACGTTTCTCTGATTTTTCAGTTGTGTTCCTACCTCCGGTAAAACTACCATTTGAAGATTTAAGCCTGCTAAATCGGCCCCATCCACTGGAGTAGGTTGGCCCTTGTTTGGGCTGAAAGGAGGGCCCACTGAAAGAATTCGATTAGCAGCCCCTGATTCCTCACACTTTTCTGTTGTTTCTTCAATCAGGGAGTTTTGAACCAGTGATATGTCTGTTGTATTTATTGGGGGTTGGCCGTCCACCTGGCCCAGGATCTGACTCTCCACTCCTACCTTTTTGCTCGGAGACGGCCCGCCTGTCGGACTTCCAAATTCTTTTCCCAAAAAATATTTAATGTGCTGCATCATCTATATGTTGTCGTGTATCTCCTTTCCACATTATCATATTAAATATCCGATATAAATGCTTCAGCATATACACAATGCTATCATTAATTAGTTTTTTCCATATTTCCAACATTACTTTTTGTCAGGCCTATAGCCCTCATAGCCGTACTCTCATTATTCTCCTGGCTAATTGATATGCTTTTTGCTGGTTCCCATGAATTTTTTATTGATCCGGTACCAGTTCCTCATTCTTCATTTAATGAACCAGCCTTATATCGGTTAATTTCCATCGCTTGGCCTCCCCCGGTGGTAAGGGTTTCGTCTGGTTCCTGCGGCTGAGGTGCCACCTGCGCCGGTGGTGTTGATCCTTGATCAACCAGGATGTCTCCAACTTCCTCCGTCCATACCTCGATTACGCCCAACTTCCAGATCTTTGAATCAAATATTACTTCGATTTCCTCATTGATAATCTTAAAGGAAGATGTTTCTAACGTAACAGAGACTTCCAAGTTCCTTGGGACACTGCTCATGTCCGTCTCAATAAGTATGACCTTTCCAAATCTAGCCAAAATGTTCCTCACTGATTCCTCACACCATGTCTGCGGTGGTAAACCCCTTACGACAACATTTACTACCCTTTTAACTTGCGTTTTCTCCTCCGACCATGGTTCCATAATCCAATTCTCACTCCACTTTCCTTTATTCAGGAAAGTCTTCATCCGATCCTCAGAGTCAAAAATTACAATAAACTCGCGAGGGGACTGTGCAATAATGTGTTCTATCCCTTCAGTTTTCCCTAAAACTTCCTCAACTTGTTTTGCATTTGTTTTCACTAAGGACATAATCGTTGCACTTCTATCCAGCTTCTGCATTAGAATAGGTGATGGGGTTAATTGAATTACCTGGGCTGTTTTTCCAGACTGGTTTTGTTCATCGCCTATGTCATGCCATGTTTGCGTACCCAGTGGTGAAAGTGGGGTTTGTTGTTGGGACGGTGGGATTTGCCCTTCCTGCATATTTCCTTTTTTTGGAGACCATCTTGCATTGTGTGGTGTCCCCGCCGAGCATCTCCTCTGGAATGTAGTTTGAGTCTGCAGCTTGTTACCGTCCACCAGTACCTCGTTTGTCTCTGCGATGGCGAGATCCGCTTCATTCTTGTCATATACTCAACAATCCATACCTGGTCCTGGTGCGAAAACGCAGGGTTTTAGGTAGTCTTAACCCCACGATTTGCCCAAATTTGTCGAAAAGTTTCCAGATCGTTCCTGGTCTGAAGGCTGGGTGAATGTTATCGATGAATACAGTTGCTCCTGGGGTAGATTTCCGTTTTGGGTCTATGTAGTCTATGGCCATGTGGGAAGTGGTGCGGTTGTTGTGTATATTCTGGGGATTTTGTGGGAGCTCTGCAGTGGAGGAAAACAGATTATGGTGGCGTTAATGGTGGTGGTTTGCAGGTAATGTATGTGGCTAAGGCTGTTAGTGGTGGTGATGTGATTTGGCGGTTGTTGTTTACTGGCATCGACATGGTGGAAAGCTGGATGAGGAGTGGGAATGGGAGGTGGGGAGAGGAAAGGAGGGGGCGCATGGTGCCTGAGAACTCGATTAATCCACTGCGTTCGGCTATATAGAGGGCACCCCACGACCTTGCCCAGGCTATATAGAGGGGTAAATCACGGTTGCACAGCGACCTCATAGGAAAGCTAGCACCAAGTTTGTCGACGGGTAACCTATTTGAATGACTGTTATTATGATTGGTCACAAATATGATTGTTGAATTCATATATTGGGGGCAACCTATTTGACCCTATGTAAACGAGGCATAAGCCATTGAAATCAAGTCTGATCAGGTTGGTTTGTATCGGCCCTTTCCGAGATCTAGCTCTGGAGGAACCTATACCTATACCAAAGCGGGTGCAAGCATCCAGTCCAAAAGTTTAAAAAAAAAACTGAATTTGTTTGGCTGTTCCATCCGAACCGGTTATGAAATGTTTCGGCTCCGTTCGGCAGGGTTGTGTGGTTGTTTTGGTCTGACTGTTTTGTGGTTGTTTTAATGTGGCAATATATTATTAGAGTAGAATGTAAGATCCACATGGGACCCACGCGGGGACCACCACATTTATACCACATTTATACCAACAAAAAAGACATGCCGAATGAAGCTCGAGTTTGACCACGCTTCTGTAATCGAAAAATCATTTTACTCAGCTTAGTCTCACTCGGTTCATAATTGACCTTCTCTTTATTATTTGTGTACGTCGTTGGATTTCAATATTTAACATGTAAGATAACATAATTCTATAAAACTAAGTGTTGTAATGAAATCTTTGTTTAAAAACTATATGTTATAGAAATTTATTTTATAAAATTATTTTATCTTAAATATTTAATATTGCAATGGAAAAATGTGTCAAAAAACAAACAAAAAAATTAAAGTGGGACGGAGATAGTTATTATTGTTTCTAATTTTCAACAACTTAGGACATGTTCATATGCTGTTGAACGAAGAGCTCTATTTCTTTCAGTAAATTAAAGTCTCATACATCAATACTTTGGTCATGTTCATTTGCTGTGGTATTTTTTACAGTAGATTATAATTTGTTATTTTCCTGTATGGGACCCATTGTCCCTCTTACAAGCAAGCTTTAAACGTGGATATTTGAATTCAATATGAGATTAATCCCAGAAATTGCACCAATGTGAAAAAACAAATAAATCATTATTCATATTTAAACTTACACTTACCTTGATTTGGTAAATTTTGGAACAAACTTCGACTGTTCCTACCATCCGGTCCCAAACCAGTTTCAAATTTAGAGAATGGACTTTATTAGACCGACCCTGTAAAAATTTTGGGCTGGTTCATGGTCAATAGACCTAAACTAGACTTGGCCACCACTAGATATGAGTAACACTACTTACTAAACAGTGCATCCAATTGACGTTAATGATTGTGCAATGATGAAAACTTTTCCTTATTTCTTACACTCCTTACCTATGACGTAATATATTATGTGCATTGAAGAGGAAGGTAAGCATTATAGATAGTGTATATTGTAATTATGTTTTGTTAAATCTTTTAAGATGTATTTTACTGTCACTTAGTTGATAAATCAGTCTGTATATTGTTCGAATCTACGTGAATTGATTTTGTCTTATATTCTTGGATTGTTTCGTGTCATTGCGATTATAAATGTGCAGGTTATATATTATATAATGAATTTATTAGATGAGCATTGTATAATGGTGGATTCAATATTTATTTTATATGTTACGTATATAAACTAATGCCTGCACATGATGCTTTCTAGTTTTTTATTATTTTTATTTGCTCACTTTTATTTAGTTTATTATCATTACACATGGTTATTTACATAAAAACAATCTACAACCGGTTTCGGTTAACCAGAATTACCGTACCGCTCTAAATGATTAACCTGAATGCGGTTAATCGATGTAAATGGAATGATAACGGTATCGAATTTTTAAAAACCGTATTACCCGGTTAACCGGTATATATACGATTAACCGCATTAACCTTACCGTGAACACCCCTACCGTATGGGACCACTCTCCCTCTTACAAGCAAGCTTTAAACGCGGATATTTAATTCAATAGGAGATTAATCCCAACAATTGCACCAAATATAAAAAAAACAAGTAAATTATTATTCATATTTAAACTTGCACTTACCTTGATTTGGTAAATTTGGAACAAACTTCGACTGTTCTTACCATCCGGTCCCAAACCAGTTTCAAATTTAGAAAATGGAGTTTATTAGACCGACCCTATAAAAATTTTGGGCAGGTTCCATTCAGTTCTGGTTCATGGTCAGTAGACCTAAACTAGACTTGGCCACCACTAGATATGAGTAATACTACTAAACATATCAATTGAGGTTAATGATTGTGCAATGATGAAAACTTTTCCTTATTCTTGCACTATAATAATACTACTACTACCCTATTGTATCAGCTGGCTTGATAGATCTGTGGTAGTGGACCGTATTTCCATGACTTTGCGATTCACTTGCCTCTAGTGAGAAGCAAAGTGGCCTTACCTTTTCGGCCCCACACCTCGTGTTTTCCTTATCCAGGAACTCCTCTCTCCCATAACATCCTCTTTTCTTTTTGACCAAAGCGACATAGGAAGAAGAGATATAAAAGGAGTGGTCCATGTTAACGCTTCACTCATTCTAAATTCCCTTTCAGTATTTTAGACCCCTACTTACAAAACGACTCCGCTTTTACTTTTGTTATTATAGAATTTGGAATGCAATCATGATGTGATTTTCTAGTAAAAGAAGGGAAATCGCATTTACCCTTTGTCTTCTACGGGACGTTATTCGTGGGTGGAAGACATTAATGCGCGCCTGTTGTTTGTGTGCTTTGGAACTGCGCATATTTGCGTGGTGGAGATCCAAATCCGCATCCCACACGTTACACGTAAAATAAAGGATGCAGTTACTTCTTTTTGTTCTTATATGGAGTATCATCATTGGCACCTTTGACGCCAAGGAAAAAAGTATCCTACTATTAGAGTAGGATATTTAATCCCAACACGGCATAGGTAGGATTATTGTTGGCGGTTAGTCATGGTAGCATAAATGAGTCAAAAAGTTAAAAGGGAAATTACATTTGAAGACTATATTTTTTTTTGCTAATTCATAGTAAAATGTAAAGTTATAATATGATATTGTCTTTTTCGTGAAATTTATGGAATGTCATTATAGCGGTTGATTAGAAAGAAAAAAGAACTCTACTAGTTAATAAAGTAGTTTGAAAAATTCATAATATGCTACTACATGTTAAAAAATTCACAAAATAATCTTAAAACATTCAAAATACTATAGAAACATACATAACTATAAGAAATATTAATTTAATTTATAACATATATCTAAACAATTATATAATTCATAGAATTTTTCTAAAAAGTTATTAAGTACCATAAAATAGAATATAGATTTTTAAAGACATAATGGTACTAAAAGAATTTTCGAAAGATACTTGATATTCTATTATGTAATCCATTTTTTAGTACCATTTCATAAATGAAAATTACTTATATTATTTGTAAAAATAATAAATTTGTAAAAAAAAAAAAAAACTATTACGTAAAATTATGTGCAAAATAGAATAAATTTTTAAAGACATAATAGTTCTTAAAAGTTTATAAAACAATTTATTTTGAAGATATTATTTAAATTTTAGAAATATATAATTCAAAACAAAATAATATAAAAAATTCATAAATTTGAAAATTGTCAAGTATAAACAGGGTAATTTAATTTACATTTTTTTTCTTTACTTTCTGTAAGTCTTCATCATGCTCCTTCACTAAAAATTAATAAACTAACAATTAGATCATACATTTGTCTTAACATATTAATACTCTACCACGTTCTGATAGATGATATCTAGCTCCATGCACAAGAATTAAGGAAATTGAACTTAGGGTGCGTTCACTTTGAGGCAATCAACCGAGGGAAGGGATTCATTCCCTTAGTGGTTGTTTACTTTTATACTTTTGGCGATCGCTTTTCCCCATTTCAAGTTTCAAAAAACCCTCATATCTCTCTCTAGTGATTCCTCCACATTGCTAGGGAAGGTATTCATCTAACCCCTTATCACACGTCTTTACATAAATAATATAACATATGATATATACATTATATAATTTTAGTATATGATATAATATATTTACAATTATTAAATCTAAATAATTTATATTATATAAATTTTAATATATTATTTATAATTAAATAAATATAAATATGGATATATAATATATATGTAAATAATTAATAATTCTATATATAATCATTTATAATATTGAATACCCCAAACCTAAGTATGCTAAGTAAACATCAAATTATGATGTAGTAAGGCTAAAATATGCCTTATAAAGATTGGTAGACATTAAACCAAGGAAAACTTAGAAAATGCCTTAAGGGCAATTAAGGCAAAAATGTGCTCTAAGCTTGGAGAGACTTGGTGAGTACCCAACATCATGCTAAGACTTAGTAATATCCTAATGGTCGTTTTTTAACCAATTAGAAGAGAAACCAAGCTCGAAACAAGCTTAAACACAAAATGTGCTTTAAGACTCCTTAAAGCACTTTTTGAGAAATTGTCTTAGAAATGGGTTTTGAGTGGCTAAATGCCCATGATTACATCTTAATCAACATGTGTACTAATTAGTATCACATTAGGAAGTCTAATCAATGGAAAACCAAAATTTTCACAAATTTGTGCTCTAATTTGTGAATAGTGCCAAATAGTGCCTAGTTTAGTCTTTAATCAACTTAGTTTAGTTATTGGTCAACAAAGGCCAAAAATGCCTTATTTAACAAGGGGGCCGATTTTTGAGAGTGGTGAGTCACCACATGAGTCATCCAACTTAAGAAAGAAGAGGAAAAAAGTAAAGTTACTATTTGCTTTATAAAACAAATATCTCCTTATAAGCTACTTTTCCTCTTCTCTCTCTTTATTCTCTTCTTTCCACCGGTTTCTTCTTCTCTTCTTTCCAAGGAAACGTGAAGCTCCATCCATGGCTCTTCACCTTCATTCACTTGCCAAATGCAACTCCAAGCTCCAAATCCAAAACAAATTAAATATTTGTCTTAGTTAAGTCAAGGCCCTCCTTTCTATCTTTTCAAATCATTCAAAGCTCCATTTCGGTGCCAAGAGAAAACTCCATTGATGGAGGAAAATCAAGTTTGAAGAGCCCATTTGGTTCTCCATTCATCCAAGGTAATGAAAATGTAAGAAAAACCATGTTTCCACCACTTCTTCTTCATGACCGAAAATTACCTTCTCATGGAGCCTTGTTTTATCCATTGTTCTAGCTTGATTTTATTCTCCAAGGGCTAGAGGAGGTCCTACTTGATTCATATCCAAGCTTGTTTTGAGAATCCAAGGTAAAGCATTCAATTTAATACCTTAAAACACATTTTCAACCTAGAGTTTACTCCTTAAGGTTAGTGTATTATTTAGCACTCATGAGAGTCATTGTGTATTGATTAGAACATTGGCAAGGGAAGTTAAGATGGTGGCCGAGATTCCCAAGGGAAAAAGGTCTAAGGAGGAAGTTAAGATAAGCTTGAGAAAACAAGGTAAATTGCTTACCTAATGGTGGTTTAAGGTTTAAGGAATGAGTTCTAGATGAGTACCAATGTAGCCTAGGGCTTACATGAGGTAATGGGTTATATAACCTAGGAAAAAGAATTTAAACTAGCTTATGAACTTGTGATTAAGGAGCCAATGGAAATAAGTTAGTAAGATAAGTATAAGGTGAATTAAGAGAACACTTATATTGCTATGGGAGCATTGTTGTGTGTATTTGCAGGTTGAAAGCTTTTATATGTGGGAAATTCAGTGTTTAAGTTTAAGTCATTTAAGGGCCTAAGAGCCATGTTATTTAAGAGCCTAAGTGCTATGCAATTTAAGATCATTGCAATATATTGAGTTATTATGAATGAGTTGAATTGGATGAGAAAATATGATGAGATAAGACTTGATGTATGTGAGATGGTTGAATGAGGAAAACAATGCATTTGGGCATGATAATATACTAGAGAAGCTATGGCGAAATTTGAGTAGAAAACAAAGTGTTTAAGTGGTAGTGGTGAGTTAAGATGCCCTAGGATTCACTTGGGATCATTAAAAGGAATTTGAGTGGAAATGAGTTAACTAAGGAGTTCTTAAGGATGAGAATGACCTAGAGTTGTCTAGGAAGAATTATAGGATTGGTGGGTGTATTGAACACACCAAAGTCATGGTAAGAGGAATGGTAAGACTTGTGCAAAATTTGAAGGAAGAGATGTATAATGCTTTAAGGTGATTTAGTTATGAACTAGGGAATATAACAATGAGAGTTTTGGGAAGTTTGTGTAATTAGTGAAGATTGAAGGAGAATGTTGTAGATTGACTAGGAATGTATAAGAGTGTAAGTTCATGAGAATGGTAAGTAATTGAGTAAAAGAAATGTAGATGTCTAAGGAGGGTGTAGGAAGGTCAAGGTAAGAGAACAAGGTTAAGGTGCTAAGAGGATGGGAAGAAATGTTTAGGTATGTCCAAGAGTTTGGGAATGATGAGTAACAAATGGAAAAGAGAGGAATTTGTGCATGGATATGTAAGATGACTTGAGGAAGTTTTGGTAAATGAACTGAAGATGGAAAATAATGTTTATGAAGTGCTCAAATGTTAAGGAGGGAACACTTGGGTTGGTTGAAGTTTTGGTAAGGTTACAAGTTGGAAATGTAAGGAATTATATGATAAGTGTTAGGAGTGTTTGTAAGAATTTAGTAAATGTTTAAGAAGATCTTTGAAGTTGTTTTGGAGAGTTTGGTGGAAGTTCTAAGATGAGTTTAAGTGCCTAAGTGGTATTAGGACACATGGGGGAACTTGTGGAGAAGTTTGGAGTCAAATGGGAATTTAGAAACAAGGTTCTGGAGCCGACCGACCTTAGGGACCGGACCTGCAAGGTCGGTCGAGCTCAGTTTACACTACCGGAAAGAGTTTATGGAATCGACCGAACTTGGGGACCGGACTTACAAGTTTGGTCGGGCTTGTATTTTGTGTACGAATTGAGTCTCTGGAATCGACCGAACTTGGGACCGACCTTGGCAAGGTCGGTCGGGCTTAAATTTTCCACGGGAAAAACTCTCGGGAATGGACCGACCTTGGGGACCGGACTTGCAAGGTCGGTCGGGGTAAAATTTTCAAACGGTAATAAAATCTGGAATGGACCGACCTTGGGTAAGGTCGGTCGGTAAGGTCGGTCGACCCTTAAGTTGTCAAAAAAAACCCTAAGGAAGTTAGTGGTATTAATGGTACCCCATTAAGAGGGCATTGATGAGTAGAGGTATAAAGACCTAAGGGATTAAGTTAAGTATAAACTTAAAAGGTTAAGTTGTAAGAATAAGTTGTAAAACTTAAGAGGTGTTAGGTGGGGAATCATTATGGGTTAAGTAAGTTAAATAAGTTTAATTAAGTTAAGTGATTAACAACCTAAAACTGAATGAATGTTTTAGGGCTTGAGTATTTGGACTCCGGAAGAGAGTAAGCAACCGAACGACCCACGGTGAACGGTACAGTTCTTCTTGTGACCTGCTTGCTAACGAGGTGTCCCTCGGCTTGTGTGCTATTTGTTTTGTGTGCTCACTAAACAAGATAAAGCATGCAACCGGAACATTATGTTTATTGTATTGTTGTGTGATGTTTGAAAACTAACACAACTTACCGTGAGAACTTACTAACCAACGTTTAGTAAGGAATTGAGTGAGACTAAGGAACGCTCCCTAATATTAGGTTGTTATAAACCGAAAGAGGTTAACCAACAAACATTGTCTTGAGACTTCTACTAACTGGAACTTAAGGGGGGAGTGAGGAACCCGGGACTGACTCCGGTCATGCATGCTAAGGAAAAAGGGGGTCGGTATCTATAGCAGATCCGACTTCCGCTTAAAGACTTGTCTTCGGACTTGTTGCCTAGGGTCGGTTGCTGGCTCAGCTACATTGGACATACAGTCCAAGGTAGGAGGCATTAAGATGGTGCGGTAGGATCACCTAAATCCTAAATTATAAGATAAGTTGTTTATTCAACCAGTGGAGTTAAAAGCTCATTGGCTAGGGTCGCTTTTGACCCGACAAAAATAAACATTGAGATATATACAATCATTTCTATTTAAAGAGTGGTTTGTACTCTAAGATTAAGATAAGGTTTGAGATAAGTTGCAACCATTCCTTTTTAAAGGATGGTTTGTATTATAAGACTAAGATAAGCTACATCCATTCCTTTTTAATGGATGGTTGTTTCTAAGACTAAGATAAGACTAAGATTGAGGTAAGATAAGGATGGACTAAGATTAAGAGGAAACATAACTTAAGGAGTTAAATAATTAACTCTCTAATTAAGGGAACACATTTAAGTCGTTCATTATGTTTGAACTTGATTGTTCATATTTGGATTGTTGTTTACTGCACTTTCTATTATGTTGTGCATCTAATCAACCTCCATGCTATCGACAATTAGTCGTTGTAGCCACGTTATCTTGGGGGCCATGAGAGGATCGTACCAGCATTTGTGCTGACCCCCTTTGGGGGCTGTTTTTACTACACATGTGAACGTCAGGAGGCGGCCGTCACGAGAGTAAGATGGGGTACAAGTGTTGCGGATTAAGTGTGGCCTACGAGTTGTGCATGTACACTCGTATGGCATTTTGAGTTAGTAAGATTATAGGTTGTGAGGGATTGTAAGAAGGATATGTATTGGTTAAGATTTGTATGTACTAATGTTCGATATATTCTGTCCGTCAGACCGTGGCAAGGTCCTGGAGTGTAATGAATTCCGCTGTGACATGTATATATATGTTGTTAAGTTGTGAGACCACATTTGGATTGAGATGGGGTGTTACAAATATAAATATATACTATTTATATCAAGATTAATATATATTATTTATATTTGTATAATTAAGAAAATATATATATAAATATTATTTATAATTTAAGTCCTACAAATTCAGAAATATTAATATATTATGAATAAACTTAAAAATATTTATTTATATTATATATAATTTATATAAAATAATGTAAATTAAAAATATATAATATTAATTAATATTTTTTAAAAAAATGATTTATAATTTAAATACTATAAAAATTAAAAAATATATGTATATATTATTTGTAATTTAAATAACTATTAATATATAATATATATAAGTTATTAAAAATATTTATATGTATTATTAATTTATATAGATATTATAGAAAACATATAAAATATTAATAAAAATCTTTATAATTTGTATAATTAAACTTAAAAATATTACTAATATATATTTGTATTATATATTATTTGTATAAATATCTACATACTTTTTTTAAAATAATATATTATAATAAATATAAATATTATATCATTTATATAAATATTAATAAATTAAATTTATAATTTGAATAATTATTTATATATGTTGTATAATTTACATAAATGTTAATATATGCTACACATAATTTATACAAATATTAATATATATTATCTATAACTTCACTATATTGATAATTCTATTTCGTTTTCATGTTAGAACCAAAGAGACTTCTTGATTCGGGGGATCCCTTACTTTTCCTTTCCATTCTCTTTCCTATTCCATTTCGTTTCCTTACCTCACACCCTTAATGTTTGCATTGGAAATTAGAGTAAATTTAACTTACTGTTTGCGTTGGAAATTAGAGTAAATTGAAAGGAAAATTGTGAGGGAAAAGAGGAAGGATAGAGTTGAAAAGTAAATGATAAAGTAGCCAAATTATCTTATAATTTGAAAATAATGTGAAAATCCAAAAATTATCTATTAAGAAGTAGACAATTTATCCTTACCGTTTGCGTTGGAAATTGGAGTAAATTGAAAGGAGAATTGTAAGGGAAAAGAATGATGGGAAGTATTGAAAAATAAATGATAAAGAAGCCAAAACATCTTATACTTTAAAAATTATGTGAAAATCCAAACTCATCGGCATGACATATGCTGCATTCAATAATGGAAGGTGAGTTCCCTGTTATCAGTCCCGAAATTGACAAAAATATTGACATTTTGGTCTTGCCGGGTGTACTGCCGGGTGTCTGATGTTCGGCGCATTCAAAGTATTTGAAGATGCTGTGCATTTCGTATCCGGCACATTCATGTGTTTGGTTAATATGAGTCTTGCTAATTAAATTTTGTGATCATACTCTTTATTAGGTTGATTATAACCCCAAACCTAGGATAATTCTCTGTAAATAGCCATTTAGTTAGTTAGTTAGTTGTTCTAATTTGAATTAATGATCATTTTCCCCCCTTTTGTTAACTAGGCAATTACTAAGTATTATGACTGATTTTCTATTAAGTCCCTTGGGTTCGATACTCTTGGTCGTAATTTACTTACACTTTACTCTGACCGGGATTTTTGATACCCGTATTAGAGTTAGTAGGATTATTTCGTTTATTTTTGTATATAATTTCCCCTACTAAAAATCTTGTTAGCATCGTCCCACCATGATTGAATCCTTCTAGAAGTCTATAATGAAGGAATTCGAGATGTCTGGCCTTGGGTTGATGTCATACTTTCTTGGCATTGAGGTGATTCAAGGAAATGATGGCATTTTCATCTCTAAGAAGAAATACGCTGCTCATCTCTTGCAGAAGTTCCAGATGTCGAATTGCAACCCAGTAAGAACTCATGTGGAGGTTGGTACCAAACTTTCAAAGAATGAAGAAGGAGTCTATGTTGATCCAACCTACTACAAGCAGATTGTTGGCAGTCTCAGATATCGTACTTGTATGAGACCGAATATTACTTTTGGTGTTGGCTTGATCAGCAGATTCATGGAGGCTCCCTGATCACCACATTTACATGTAGCTAAGAGAATCCTACGATATGTGAAGGGAACATATGACCATTGATTGTTCTATGGATCTACTGATGATATTTCCGTTGTAGGATATTTTGACAGTGATTGGGGTGGAGATGTAGATGATCGAAATAGCACTTCAGGATATTGCTTCAACTTTGGAACAACCACATGCTCATGGTCATCCAAGAAGCAGTCCATTGTTGCCCTATCAATCTGCGAGACAGAATATGTGGCCGCAACAACAAGTGCTTGTCAAGCTTTGTGGTTGCGGCGCCTAATGGATCACATCAATATGCCACAACAGAAGCCCACGATGATTTTTGTTGATTATACGTCTGCACTTAACTTGGCAAAAAACCTGATCATACATGGTAGAAGCAATCATATCGAGACCCGATATCACTATCTGAGAGATCAAGTTGCAAAGACCGAGATAGAAGTGAAGTACTGCAGGTCGGAAGATCAAGTTGCTGACACTCTCACCAAACTTCTGAAGTATGATGCATTCGTGAAGCTAAAAGAAAGATTGGGGATGACTTCGATGCAAATTAGGATTAAGGGAGGATGTTAAAAATAATTTAATCTTGATTTTTGTTTTTTTATTTTATGTCACATTTCATAGTTTACTTAGTCATCTTTTCCCTATTTAGTTGTTGTATAATAGTTCATATAGTTGTTGTACTTATTTATTAATTTCATCTTTATCAGGTAGTTGCTTTTATTTAACTAATGTTGTGCTTATTTATTAATTTCATCTTTATCAAGTAGTTGCTTTTATTTAGCTAATTTTTCTCATGTTTATGTAGTACACTAGCTATAAATAGTGTGGTCTCATAGTCAGTAAAAGCATCAGATACTTCATTATTCATTCTCTTCTCTCGTTTGTATATTGTCTCTTTTATTTGATTAAGGAGTAGGTAGTATACAAAATAGTGAAAATTAGTTTATTAAGGAAAAATGACCCTACTTTTTTTGCTAATTGAAGTTAAGTGTTTTGAACAGTACATTAAAATATTGTTCAAACAATTTGGTATTTAATAAAAAGATTTTCATTTTTCTATATATTATTTAATTATTTATTTATTTTATTTTAAATAACAGATTTTTCAAAATTATTTCAAAAATATTATGTCTTTAAACAATTATCGAAGGATGACACCAATGCATGCGCCTTATCTACCGGCTTGACCACCCCATGACTAGACCACCTTCTTACCCAACGGTTGACTTTTATGACCTTGCGAATCACAGTAAGAGGCCAGAAGATTGTCATCATGTGGATTCGGAAGTTTTGGGTTTTCCACAACCCACCACTTCAAATTGGTCTCATCACGAGGAAGGACCTTTAGGCGATGTAAGGGTTGAAGATTTCCCCTTCACCTAATGATGAAGCGGAGATGGCATGAACCGCTATAGTAAAAAGTGGAATTTTAATAGGATTGTTAAGGATGGCCAACAAGAAGATATGACCTCACCATCAAAGTCGACTCTCCAGGCTAAGAAAAGTAAGAAAGCGCAATCAAGGACTGATCCTAGTCTGGTTATTGACTTAATCCACCAGAAAGAACCAACCACCCCGACGATTGTGCCTGCTGATACTGTGGCAGTTCCTGAACAAACCAGCAATTGCGCGAACCATGACTCCATCCGATTATAGGAATTAGGGTTGACATTGTGTCCTAGTGGTTATGGGGTCCTGGACACCCAAAATTGGCAATGGACACTCAGTTGGTTCTTTACTTCTTCACTATTTGGTTCTTCATGGAAGTCGTGTTTGTGTTATCGTGTTTCGCGGTTGTCTGGGTATTATCAGGAAATAATGACTACAAGACATCGGCTTTTCCAGTCACAAGATTAGAAGTCTTGTATTATTGTTCACCTTTATGTTTGTCCTTGGTGTTTCTGGCTTTAAAGCCACTTTTATCGAGCACGTTAGGCTCCTGTCTATACAAGTCAGTCAGAATAGTATCATTAGAGTTAATGCTATCCGGTCTTCCTTGACGAACACTTAATAAACTATTTTTAATTTTTCAAAGAATTATTTTTTAAAATTCAATATTTTATAATATCTTTAATTTTTTATTTTAACATGTTATTATATTTATCTAAACTTTTTGTAGTTTTTTTTGAATTTGTAATCATCTAGTGCATCTTGTGGCTTTCAAAAAAGTTTGTTAATTGTAGGATTATTTTTGCTTTTTTGTTTGTCTTTCTGGTCAACCAATGTAATATAGTGACACTTCATAAATTTCATGAAATTATAGTGATATTTTATTATTTTCCTATTTCAGTGACGCTTTATTAATTTAACAAAAATATGGTGATATTTGATGAGATTTCCGAATTCCGATAAATGTAAAAGAATAAGGCTATGGATGGGATGTGCTTAGGGTTTATTCACTAGATTGTCGGATAATCATGTTATTACGCCAACATGTGTTGTCTTCAGGCAGAAAGATTCATGTAAAATCAATAAAAATAGAGAAATTTAATTGAATACCACTATATTTTTTACGAATTCATGAAATGTCTTTAAAAAGATAGAACTGATAAAATATCACTATGGGTCCGTTTGACTATAACATTAAGTTGCTCTGTCCATTCTAAACGTAGGTATTATCAGCTTTATGGTAAAGCTGATATGTAAGGAGAACGATGGAACCACTAGGAAAGAGAAGAAAAAACTCTAGTAACCTAATGACACCTGCACAATTTTGTCCTCGATTGTGCTGTCCATTATTTAAGTGCTGAAAGAATGAACCCTATATCTTTGTGAAAGTTCATGAAATGCTGTTATGTCATTAATCAGAAGGAAAAAAACAAAAATACCCATATTAATTAATAAAGTACTTTTAAAGTTCACAGTATGACCCTAACTGTTAAAAATTTCACAAAATTTCACAAAAAACTTCAAAATACTATAAAAATATAGATAACTACAAAATATATAAATTATTATAGAAAATATAAAAACAAAATAAGAACATATTAGAATATCATAAAAATTAACAAAAAAAAAACATTTCTTATATTTTTAAAATTATTCAGTACCATAAAAAATAATATAATGTTTTAAACTCATAATTTATACTATATTTCTACCAATCTATACGAATTAAGTTCCATAATATTTACCATTTTAAAAATATTTATTTTAAAAATGTTAATTAATTATTTAAAATAAATTATATTATATTTTTAACTATTATTAAAAAAAATTTTTTAAAAAAAATTACAATCTATTTTTGTAGATAACAAAAGCCATTGTATCATAAAGTTATCTGTAGTATAGAATATAAAATATTATAATAAATTTTCTGAATATTAGTTAAAAAATATAATACAATTTATTTTGAATAAATAATTTAAATTGGTAAAAAAAGATAATTAAAAAATGGTTGATATAAATTATGGTACTTTATTGGTATAAATTGCTAAAAAAGTTCCTATAAAAATATGGGTTAAAAATATTATATTCCTTATTTTTATGGTACTAAATAATTTTAAAAATTTTAAGAAATATATATATTTCTAAATTGTATGATCTTTTAATATATATTTAATTTTTTCATTTTGATATATTATATATATATATATATATAGATATATATATATATATATATATATATATATATATATATATATATTATATAGTTATCTATTTTTTTAGAATATTTTGTATTTTTGTTTTTTTAACACTTAAGGAATTTTGACCTTTAAAATTACTTTATTAACTAATATGGGTATTTTGTGTCTTTTTTCTTATGATCAATGACATAGTGGCATTTCATTGACTTTTGCAAAAATATGATTAAAAAGCAAAGTACACAACCGTTATTATAGTGTTATAAATTACTAAAATTCCCAAAAACTTCAAAATACTATAAAAATATTGATAAATACAAAATATTAAAATTATAAAAATATTAAAATTATATTAATATATCATAAAAATTTACAAAAGTAAATACTTCTTAGATTTTTATAAAATATTCAGTAGAATATAATGTTTTAAACGCATAATTCATACTATATTTCTACAAATTTACCGTACATTTTATAAAATAATTATTTTCAAAATATTGATTAATTATTTAAAATAAATTATATTTATATATTTAACTAATATTCGGTAAAAATATTTTAAAAATTTACATTCTATTTTTGTAGATAACAAAAGCCATTGTGTCATAAAGTTATCTGCAATATTGAATATAAAATTCTAATTTTATTTTTTGAATATTAGTTAAAAAATATAATATAATTTATTTTTAATAAATAATTTGAATTAGTAGAAAAAAAGATAATTAAAAATGGTTGGTATAAATTATGGTACTTTGTTGGTATAAATTGGTAAAAAAAACTTGTATAAAATATTAGTTTAAAACAATTATATTTCTTAATTTTATGGTACTAAATAATTTTAAAATGTAAGACATATTATTTTTTCCAAATTTTATGATCTTTTAATATATAATTTTATTTTATTTTCAATTTTTATAATACTATATATATGTATAATTATCTATATTTTTAGAATATTTTGGAATTTTTAGAATTTTTTAATGGTTAAAGGCATATTGTGAACTTTAAAACTAATTTGTTTAACAAGTTTTTGTTTCTTATTTGGGAAATTTCATAAAATGTGACTATATTTTTGGCTAATTCATGAAATGTCACTACAAAAATAAAGTCACAAAATGCCACTATATTTTCGTAAATATCGATGAAATGCCACTATAGTCATTGATCAGATGGAAAAAAGAACAAAAATACCCCTACTAGTTAGAGAAAGTACTCTTAAAGTTCACAATATGCCTCTAAGTGTTAAAAAAATTCACAACAATTAACAAAAAATTCAAAATGCAATAAATATGAAATAATATATAAAAATGAAAAAAAAATTAAAATGAAAGCGTCATAAATTATTAAACAAATAAATATTTCATTTATTTAAAAATTTATTAGTATCATAAAAAGAATATTGTGTACCATAATTTATACCAAATAGTACCATATTTATACCATATAGATACCATAATTTTTACCATACATTTTTTAATTATTATTTTCTATCAATTTATTTTTAATAATAATTTAAATTATTAGAAAAAAAGATATTTAAAAAATGGTTGGTATAAATTATGGTACTTTATTGGTATAAATTGGTAAAAAAAAATTGTATATAATATGTCTTTAAAATTTTATTCCTTATTTTTGGAACTCAATAATTTTTAAAAATAAGACATATTTATTATTCCAAATTTTATGATCTTTTAATATATATTTTTATTTTATTTTTCTATTTTTAATATTATTATATTATAATTATCTATATTTTTGAATATTTTTTCCAAATGTTAACAAGTTTTTTGTTTCTTATTTGGGAAATTTCATAAAATGACACTATATTTTGGCTAATTCATGAAATGCCACTAAAAAGAAAGTCACCAAATGCCACTATATTTTTCTAAATGTCGATGAAATGCCACTATAGTCATTGACCAGATGGAAAAAGGCAAAAATACCCCTACTAGTTATAGAAAGTACTCTTAAAATTCACATTATGTCCCTAAGTGTTAAAAATTCACAAAAATTAACAAAAAAATTAAAAATACAATAAAAATATGATATCATATATAAAAATTAAAAAAACTTAAAAAATTTAAAAAATGAAAGTGTCATAAAATAAATATTTAAACAAATAAATTTCATTTTTTAAAATTTATTTAGTACCATAAAAAGAATATTGTGTACCATAATTTATACCAATAAAGTACCATAATTTATACCAATATGACCATAATTTTTACCTTACATTTTTTATTATTATTTTCTATCAATTTAAACTATTTCTTCAAAGTAAATTATTTTATATTTTCAACTTATATTTTGAAATTTTAGTTTTAAAAATGTATGTTCTTATTTTGTAGATAACTTTAAATAATAGAGTAAATTACTCAGACCCCCTTAAGGATTTAGGATATACAGTTAACCCCCATGTGTTTATTTAATTACTGGTAACCACCTCGACGTTAAGGTATCTTTGACTAATATGAGCCCCCAACTATATCTTTGTTAGTAGGAAGTTAACTACGTGTTGACCTATCAGCTTAATCAAATTAATAATGTCAGACTCACAAAACCACTACTTAATCTGTATTGTTATTTTCCTATAAATGTCAATCTGGCCTCAAAAATGCATCTAAGTGGGATGAGAGAGAGTTAGATGATATTGATTAAGCAGTTTGTTGTCCAACGTGGCATTATTGATGTGATTAAGTTGATAGATTAACACGTAGTTAACTTTCTAATACAGAGTTATAGTTTGGGGGCTCGTAGTCAAGGATACCTTAACCTTGAGGTGGTTACCAATAATTATGATAAACACAAGGGGGTTAACTGTAATATCCCAAATCCTCAAAGGGTTCTGAGTAATTTACTCTAAATAATATTTTATGGATATTTTCATGAATTAGCTAAAAATATAATTTCATTTCATGAATTTTCCTTCTTATTCTCTTATGGTGAATGACATACTAACATTTAGACTGCAAAAATATGATAAAAATGTAAAGTGCACAATTTAATTATTATTTTCTATCAATTTAAATTATTTCTTCAAATTAAAATATTTTATAATTTTCAACTTATGTTTTGAAATTTTAGTTTTTAAAATTTTGTTCTTACAAATAGATAACTTTAAATAATATTTTATGATATTTCATGAATTAGCTAAAATATTATTTCATTGCATGAAATTTCCCTTCTTATTCTCTTATGGTGAATGACATACTAACATTTAGACTGCAAAAATATGATAAAAATGTAAAGTGCACAATTTAATTATTATTTTCTATCAATTTAATTATTTCTTCAAATTAAAATATTTTATAATTTTCAACTTATGTTTTGAAATTTTAGTTTTTAAAATTTTTTTCTTACAAATAGATAACTTTAAATAATATTTTATGATATTTCATGAAATTAGCTAAAAATATTATTTCATTGCATGAAATTTCCCTTCTTATTCTCTTATGGTGAATGACATACTACATTAGACTCAAAAATATGATAAAAATGTAAAGTGCACAATTTAATTATTTTTTCTATCAATTTAAATTATTTCTTCAAAGTAAAATATTTATATTTTTTAACTTATATTTTGAAATTTTAGTTTTTAAAATTTTTGTTCTTATGTTGTAGATAACTTTAAATAATATTTTCATGAATACTAACATTTAGACTTTGCAAAATATGATAAAAAGTAAACTGCACAGCCATTATTATAATAACTTAATATAATTAAGCCCGGTGAGGATCGAACTCACGCACCTTTTGCTTACGAAGCAAACGCACTACCACTATGCTACAGAGGCGCTGTTGTTATAAACATTTTGCTGCAACTTAATAAGCTCGCAATCCATCAAATCCGAACGTGCATGGCAAACCTACGATTACCACTTCCCAGTGTTGGTGTAAAAAGATTAGAGACTTTTAAAAATAAAATAATGGAAAATTTCATCAACAATCACTAGGTTTTGTTTTTTCATTCACAATATATCATTGTTTATTTTAAATTATAACACTAACTTTTAAGTAATTTTATTATATGGCACTCCGTCTTGTATTTGGTGAACTGCTTCATTAACATCCTGAGAATAGGTCTACACTATCTTTGGTATTACATGATAATGTCTCCTAGTCAACATTACGTGCATTTTGCTTATAGATCACTGTCAAATGGTAAATTATAACATGGGTATTTGATTTTTGTGTGGATATTGAAGTAGTTAGAGGAATATGAGACAATATGTTATCTAGAAAAATTAGTTAAAACTTAGTGTTATTTTGTATAATTAAAAAATACAGGTGATATATAGTGAATTACAATAATCAGCAAATTTGGCGAAAATTTCATTAAATAATTTTAGCCTTATCAAGCTCCATCTCACAACTCCATATGTAGACACAGTCAATTCAACACACCGATGGTAGTATATTATAAGCAATCGATCATGGGACGGTTAGCTATGTCATCAAGATTCTGAAGCGAATGCTTCAGTGGAGAGAAGGAAACCAGATGAGGACAAAGGACATGAAAGAGATAGAGGATTAGACTTACCATTTTGTGGTATATTTGTCTGATAGCATATTTATAGTTTAAATGGCAGGACGGACTTGGAGATTGAAAGTTGTGGGGAGATTCACAAATAAAAAATTTATATAGTTAACTTTTCCTGAAATTTATGGGGGTCACTAAAATATAAAAACATCTACTACTATTTTATAGAAGCTATATTAGAAATTATCATAGTTAACCTTCTTTTTTACAAAAGTTATGGGTCACTTGACCCCAAGTGTGTGATATCTCCATCCCACATTGGAATATGTGTAGTAATGTGATTGGTTTATAAGAATACATATGAGCTGATTACAACAAAAAAAATCTTCCACTTTTATGCCAAAGTAGGATAAAGGGTTTAAAAGGGCCAGTTTTCCAGCCCGAATATAAGGATACATATAGAGTACAAATAAAAAAAGTTAAATGATATTATTTCTAATTGATAGTGCTTACATGAAGCTACCTTTGAATAAAAGTAACTCCTAGCTAATATTCTATATACCCAATATAATAATCTATCATACCTCATGTTCCTTATAGATGATTTTCTAGTCCAAAACACGGAGATTAATGAGAAAATTTTAGAGTACTTTATTGGATAAGAGAGTTGTGAGTGAGAGAAGAAATTAAAGGATAAATATGGAATGGATGATAATAAAAGTCCAAACATATTATTTTAAAAAATATAACAACACCCAAAGCATCATCTGTGGAGAAAATGATGATTATTAAATATCAACGTACACTCACACTTAAAGAACCTGAAAATCAAGGGAAAAAAGATGAAACTCTTACTTTAGAATGAATCAATACCAAAATATAAGATTTGAGAAACTCTCTAAAACGTCGAAGAAAGAAATTTGGGAAAATTCACCTATACCCCTGTTTTCTTTTGTAATTCACAATATACCCCTGTGTTTTCATAATTCAACTTTAAACATGCTAAATGTGTCCAAAATTGATGAAACTTTACATGGACGATGCTAAAGTGTTATATTTGGTTTTTCCAAATTTGAAGTTTTTTAAGCTCACATGTGACCTGTGGGGCCCAATGAACATGTGGCATATTCATTGGGTTCCACAAGTCACATGTGAGCTTAAAAAACTTTATATTTGATATTGGACAAAATATAACACTTTAGCATCATCCATGTAAAGTTTCATCAATGTTGGACAACATTTAAACATTTTAAAGTTGAATTATGAAAAACACAGGGGTATATTGTGAATTATGAAAGAAAATAGGGGTATATCGTGAATTTTTGACAAGTCTAAATCAATGTTGTCAAGTAGCCATTTATGCGGCATAAATGTACGATGCATAACTGAGATGAACCAATTCGAAGACTCGAACAAAACACTAGTCAACTCAAACAAAAGATCAATCTCTTCATATTCAAAATTTACAATACCCCCAAGCCCATGCACAATCATTTTGTTGCACACATTCCCCATTAATATCATCGATCCCTTTGGTCCAATCCTGTGGAGTTTCATCTCCACTGTTTGGGATGCGTTTAGATGTGTGTTGTCATCAATGCTGAATGTTGTTTGACTGGGGTGCACTCGTTGTAATGACTAAACCCGAATGTGTCATAATGCTCTCTCCTCTTCCTATCCCCACCGCTCCCAATTCCTTTCTGCCCAAGAACATGTCTAACACCGTTACCCATCCTGATCATCACCGTAAGAAGCCTCAACCACCCCACAACCATCACTAAAAGTGTAACACCCCTACACCTAATCTTGTATAATCGCAGTTCATAGCATAATTAAATACGCGAGTCGCAGCGGAAAATAAATCTAACTGTTCTAACTCGAGTGCTACACGTCATTACTCACCCATGTGAGTAACGAAGCATCCACTTACCACATTAACATAACCACTGAGATGACGAAGATAGTTAACCATTAATATATACAACAGATCCATATCCAAATTGTTAAACAAGTGAGCGTCTAAGTATTCCAACCCTTATATAACCGCGATATATAATACAAAACGAGTCTAGAAGTGCGATAACAAATAAACGCCAACTACCCTAAAGTCCCGCTGAAATACCCCAAACCTTAATATATTAATTAATTATGTAATTATGATTTTCTAAGGCTAATTAAGTCCTTAAGATCATTGGTGAGGAAATAAAAACCAAAAAGAAAGAGAAAATGCGTAAAAGTCATAAAACGTGAAAACGCGTGTTTAATTATTTTAGGAGGTATATAACCTTCACTGGGGTTATAAATTTATTTTTATACCCTAATTACACACTAAGAACATGTGGGAAAAAAAATTTCGGAAGAAAACGGATCCAAACAATGCGTTAAAACGCTAATGGAGTCTTAAAGCGCGTTTTTCGAGAAAACCCAAAAACGTGACTTTAAACAATTAAACGACCCCGTAAAAAATTATAGTTGACTATATAACTATAATTAAACATTAATGGGAGCTTAATAACCATTAAAATTAATTAAACGAGAAAATTCTGGAAAACGGGCCCGGTTAGTGAATAGTGCTAAACCGGGTAAAATAACGAGCGTTTTTTATGTAAAAGACAAAAAACGCTCCAGCTCACATGTATAAGTGGGACCGGTTTTAAAATAAAAATCAACTCACCCACACTCAATTAGCTAGTTTATTTGTTAAAGAAAAAAAAAAAAGAAAAGAAAAAGTAAAAGTACAAAAGTACTTTTTTTTCCCTCTCTCCTCACTTTTCTCCTCTCTCTCTTTCTTTTTCTCCTTCCCCACCGTATCCTCTCTTCTCCTTCCTCCCTTCTCTGGCGATTGTTGCAGCCCTCCAATGGCTACTCCCCTTCCTCTCTTCCCTTGCTCACCCAAGCTACATCCAAGCTCCAAATCAAAAATAAATTACATATTTGAACTCCTCTCAACAAGGGCTTCATTTCTATCTTTTCAAAATCTCCATTGGTGGAAGTTCATCTCCATGGGTATATCCCATTTGAAGAGAAAATTACATATTCTCGAAACTTGGAGGATCCTCTTTCATTCAAGGTAAAAATATCCAAGAAAAACCCACCTTTCCTTCATTTCCATGGTTTGGCCGATTTTGCATCTTATTAATACCTTGTTCTTCTCCTTGTTTGAGCTTCGTTTCAGCCCTCCAATGGTGGATTAGAGCCCTCCTTTGATTTATGGCAAGAAACCAACTCTAGGGTTCACAAGGTAATCTCTTAATTAGTGCCTTAAGTATTCTTAGTTAATGAGATTAAGTGCTCTTGCTTAAACTCATTCTTTGATTTGAATGTTGGGTTGGAGTTGGGCAACCACATTGCCTTGACCGATTCTTGCATCAAGAGGAGAAGAGGAGAGGAGAATTTAAAGGAGGATTTGAATGTTCAAGGTAAGAAAAATCTACCTTAAACCTTGCTATAATTGTTTAAGAATTTGGGGTGGGTTAAATTGAATAATGAACCCCAAAATAAAAAAAAAACCTATGTGTTTAGTTGATTTTGAGAGAGTTTGTGAATTAATGGTTTGAATTGAGGGCATTGGAGCCAAATGAGTTGAGTTTGTGTTATATTGTGGTTTATTGAGGTTTTGGAGTTATGTTATTGTTGATGGACTTTGAGGATTTATTATGTGCTGGTAGGACCCTTGTAGGGGTGGCTAGATTAGGAATGAAAAGGATGAGAATTGGTGAGAATGGATGTGTTAGGTTTATGGGGAGGTTATGGCGAAATTTTGGTAGAAAATAAGTGTTTTAAGGTGACTTAGTAAATGGGAGAACCTTGGTGTTTGTAGTGTTGAGTAGAGTGGTTTAATAGCCTTGAAATGGTATTTGGTAAACTAGGAAGGGAAGGATGAAAATCTGTAGCAATTTGCATATGAGGAGCTAGAAATGCTAGAAAAGAGTTAGTGTTTATAACTTGTGAAACAAGGAGTGAATGTGGGTTTTAGGAGTGCTTTTATGTAGTGAATGATTTGTAATGGTCATTGATGGATGTGGTAAGGTTGGTGAAAGGTTGTGAGACATCTGAAGAAAGTTTTAAATGCACTGTTGTGCATAATGCAGCAGAGGGAATAGAAATTTTGTGAATTTGAACAAGAGTTGGGTGGTGAATTGGACCAACGTTTTAGGAGTATTTAAGGAGTGTTTTAGTGTGTTTAAACATGTAGAAAACATGTGGGAAGTTTAGGAAATGGTTGGAGGTGAATTAGGGGTTGAAAAGAGGTCAAAAACTGTCAATTTTAAGACCTACAGATATGGTCCGGGTTTGTAAACAAGTACACAAACCCGGACCACCTCAAAAACGTCCCAGAAAGTCACTTTGGCATGTGGTCCGGGTTTGTAGACTAGTACACATACCCGACCAATGCAATTTTAAGGCAGAATCGTTTTTCTAGGGTTGGTTCGGGTTTGTAACCCCGGACACAAACCCGGACTAGTTAAAAATTGCACCAGAATGTGTTTTAAAGTGTTGTTATGATGGGGAAGTGAATGGTAATGGTTTTAGATGTTGATTAGGCCTTGTTTGGTGAGTTTAAAGGCCTTAGAAAGTGTAAACAAGTGTTAGATTGGATGTGAGAAAGTTGTGATTTAAGTACACAAAGTTAAACCGAAATAACGGGATAACGGTTAAGTACGGGAGTAATAGAAGTTTATATACCGGAAGATCTGTATTAATAAAGCATTTGAATAATAATACCAGTTAATTTGAAACTACCCGGAGAGCGTGTGATGACGTGTGGGAGTGAATCCTCGGGGACACGGTAGAGTAACCCATGGTGTAAGGTATGGTTTTCTTGCAACCTGTGTCCTACCGGGTTACACCGGCTTGTATGCCAATGTGTTTTTCTGTTTGTTGGCCACCTTGCAAGATAAAGCATGTAATGAGTTTACATTAATTCATTTATGTGGCGAATTTTAGCTCCGACACCATTAACCTCTAATATGTGTTAAATCGAAACTAACCGACTATAGAGTCACATAAGAGACCGGTGTTCGGACTTAACGTCCCAACCTACGAGAACGTTATAACTACGGCTATCAGTGTGTTAATTGTATGATGTGGTTATGTGTGATGTGTGTGTTCCCCTTTGTAGTATGCCGTTTTCTAACGATTGTCGTGTTCATGTATGTCAGGTGGTAAGCTACCACCCTTGTTGTTTGACTAAGTTATAACACCATATGGTGTCATAATGTGATAAGTTCCATAGAGGAACTATTAACTATATATATATATATATATAATTGGGGGGTGAGGAATCCGGTCGTTCCGGTCGCGCGTGTTGTTTGGGAGTTGATGTATATATTTGAATTAACTCCCACTCTGTTATGTTATGGTTGTTTTTCCTTCTTGGATTACAATCACCCACTAGCTTAACCAAAGCTTACCTACCTGATTATTATTCGGGGCAGGGGGAATACTGTTATGTTATGGTTGTTCTCTTTCTTTGGATTACAACCACCCACAAGCTTAACCAAGGCTTACCTACCTCATCACTATTGGAGCTAGGGGAAATTGTGTATGGGGTGATCGGGCCAATATTAAGGCCGACACATCTATGTGAAGTATGTTGTTATGTTATGTACGTTGATCTCCGAAATCAACCCCGTATAAATATAAGGGGTAATTAAGTATAACCCGATTAAATGGGTATGTGTCGTCTAGCAAGGAATAGCTCCATTAGGGTAGAACCCTCAAGGGCCAAATGACGCAATAATGTGATCTAACCATTGTGATGTGTTAATTTATGTTTGTATCCTGTTCATTGGATGTGTGATTTATAAGCATGATATATGTGTATAGTTTCATGCATGTTTTAAATATAATTGACCGCATGCTCAGACGACAAATAGTTGTGCGTGGCCCGGTAGCATGCGGGCTACAGGATTACCATACTAGCAAAGGTGCTGACCCCCATACTTTTCAGGTACAATGGAGCTGGCAGCCGTTCGAGAGTAGGACGGGGTAACTGTTTATGTATGGGTGGTTATTTAGTTTAGCGTGATATCGATAAAGGAATGTATTAGCCTCGGTATAGTTTGGTTTGTAATTGTATTTGTGTTCCGAATGTAACGGACTTGTAAATGTAAAGTGTAGTGCTCAGTAATCTTGTCCATCAGACCGGTACGTTGTGTATGTATTAGCCTTGTTAGCCACGTGGGTGGCTAACGGCGTGTAACACCTATTGAATTAGTCAGTGTTCATGATGTGATTTCCGCTGCGATTAATGGTTAAGTGTGGTGTTATTAGTAGGAGTGTTACACCCGCACTTCGGCTTCAAGTCCTAATCAAGTCCCTGTAATATGTTGTTGTATAGGCTCAACACAACGCTGAATATGCTAAAGTATGATCCTAGAATCCTTTGGACTCCTTAAGTCAATTATCCATCTCAACATGTGGTTCATTTCATGTTGTTCCGGTTTACAATCATATATTAAAATTGCAAATGCTATAATTAAACACTTAACAGTCCAACCAATATAAACACAACATTCCACAAGTATTCATTCACATAATAAAGCAATAAACGAGTAAATACGATAATAATATGAGAGACGTGTTCTTGTGAACGGTTCTTGTTACTCAGCCTTTGAGAACTACTGTTCGTTATCCTTGTTTACGAGGTTTATTGAAATCTCGTACTAAGGTATAACTAATCTCATTTGTTTATTCCTAAACTTATATTGGGCGTCATGTTAGGACAACTCCTTTATAATTCACAATACTTATTGAATTGGACAGTTGTCCTGTGTGCACCAACAGCAGTGCCCTCCGGCCAACAATCCGAAGATCTCTGGACTTTCTCTTTGCCTAATAAAGGCGTCTCATGCGGTCGTAGTCATGCACCATCAGCAGTGCCCTCTGACCAACAATCATATCTGGCTTGTCGGATTTCCATCACGAGTGGACCCATAATGGTGGTCCTCTTTAGTGATCACTCTGCGCAACCAAGTAGTCCGAGACTACCTTGGGTTTTCTCCTCATATACCAATTCTCCACCATGTGATTAAGTAACTTAATCAATTCACCTAAGATCTACTCTTAGGTTATATAGAATACATTATCATTTGGTTGCCATTTAGGTCTTACACAATACCTAGAAGTCATCTAGGTCATATTTTCATGTTCAAGTACATGTGTTCTAAAGATTGGTACTACTGAATCTCATTTCCAAGTTTTCCACTTAGGTTGATTAGGAATGATATAATATTCATTGAACTTTAATAAGTAATGATCTTTCCTAATCTTGCTCGTAACTTAAGTCGAATTACAATCGATATCACTTAAGTCCGAAAGACGTTCGCACATAGTTAATAACGTGAGAATGTCGAGCATTAAATCATGTAATCATATACACACACACACACACACACATATATATATATATATAACACATATCGCTCTTAGCAGATAAACATACAAATACATATGAACCCAAGGAAACCTTCAGGACGTTGAGACTACACAATAATATACCATACACTCGACGGTGAGAGAGAGTAGACGTCTGACCCCGCGACTGTCCTCTACGCACTAAGATCTGGAATATATAACGCTAAGTATTAATTCCCTATGATCTCAACTTAATACGGTATTCTCGAATAACCGCTAATTCCCCGGGTAATTAACTCTTTTAATTAATTCGCCGTTATTACTCGGGTATTTGAATGTGTTCGGGATTAGTTAAACATCCTCTAATTATGTTATAAATAACATGTAGTATTAATTTACTACTTAGGATTTAATCCAAATAACCTATCTCATTTATTCATACGTTTATTATATATATATATGTATATATAACTATATAGTTTGTTATATATAACTTACATAATTGACTTTATAGTATTATTAACCTTTAAACTCTCATTTGAGTTATGAGTTGATCAACTTAACCATCTTTGGTCAATTAGGTTGACTTGGTCAATGTATCCAAAGTCAACATGTTTAATAATTAATATAATCCCTTGAATTATAAAATTCCTATATTTGTTCAATTCTTCATACCATGCCATTAGATCTTATGCCTAATGTTTTATAATGAACTTCTCCACTTATATTATACTATACCTCACTTAATAATGTGATCCTCCAATCATATTATATAATTCACCAATCTTCATATATATTCGTATTATTCTATATGAATTATAAAATTCCTTATACAAATGCTAAACCTCATTATTTTATGCGAAACACTGATCTCCTCTTTTTGCTAGCTTTCACATATTAACATTAAGACCATATTCTTAATGTTACATTGGGTAGTATCCTACCTTATATTAAATTATACCCTAAATATGATTAAGTTCTCAACCTTATCTTATAATTCTTTATTTCTCATAATATTCACATTAATTTATGTGAATTATAAAATCCCTTAACTTATACTCATTTCCACCTTAATGAATACTAAGACTTTATATTAATGTAACATCTATGATATCCTCAACCATATATTAAAATTCATTCCTAACTCTTATTATTCTCGCATTTACCCCTATATTTCCACAGATTACATTCTTTCCACACAAACTTTTATAATGTTACAATTAACTCCCAAATATCATTTATTATAACATTTCCACTCTTATTTAATTTTAACCCACAATTTCCATCAAAGTTCATTATTTTTGAATAGACCCTTGCCTGTCCAGTTTTAATTTCCTTCACCCTAACTTTTGCATAATTACAAATTGGCCCACATTACTTTTCATAACTTACAATTTTATCCATAAACCATATATTATACAATCTTCCTAATTGAATTCCAATTTTCACCTCAAATATTCTAGTAAATTCCGAACAGCCCTTAGTTTGTTCTATATTCCTTCTCGCCCTCAAACTTTCAGAATTTACACTTCGGCCCCATATAAGTTTTCCAAACTTAATTAACTCCTAAACTTCATATAAATTCCTATTTCAATTATTTCTCTCATATAATTTGGTCAACACCCTAAGTCTAGACAAGGTTGACCACCACACACTGCCTTGACCAATAATTCTCTAAAATTATGAATTTACCCCTAATCTTTCATAGGGTTTTCATTTAAGTCCTTAATTTTACTAAAACTTATATTTTGCATCTAAAACCAAAATGAAGCCTATCTTGCGGACATATAACACTTTGACACTCTAAATTTTATTTATTTACACTTAACCACCCATACTTTGCCCATTTGTTCACTAGAACTTCCTTTAAGTTTCTAAACACATTAAAACTTATTTGTGAAATTAAACTCCAATAAAAAACCACTTAAGTAGTAGGTATTTTTACCCCAAAATTTTTAGGTGGTTATAATCCTCCAAATAACCTCTTAACACCAAATTTTCTCACCAAACTTTATACTAAACAAATACTTAACTTTTAATGCATAAAACACCAAATAACTTATAAATGTGGCCTAAATACATGGCCTTATTACAAAATTCAAATATAACTTTAAATGACATAAAATACTCGTAAGAACATCACCAACTCTCGGCTTTTGAATGTTATAACCCAAAACTTTTGGTAATTACATTTTAGCCCCAAACCTTATAATTTTGACATTTTAAGTTATTAAACACTTAGATAACTTAGTCAAATGTGTTCCCATAATTTTATGTGCATTTTAGGTCATAGTAACCCATTTCGCCTATTATGTTCTCGGCCTTATTTTGTTACTCAAAGTAAATTGATTTAAAGCATAAAAATGTGATCTTAGCAAAACTTACAAGTTTGATGCAACAAAACACAACTTTCTCCACTTCATTCTCGGACCTATTTTCCATAATATAGCTAGGTTAGATTTTTGCACAAATTATAAGCTTAAACCATTATTAAGAAGTTTTAAAGCTTGATTAAATCACTTACCCTTCCAAGTTTGATTTTTCCTTCTTGTTACTCTCTTTAGGTCTCGGCCAACTTAGAGTTTTTTGAACATAATTTCGGCCATGGTTGAGACAAGGAACAAGGAATCAAGTTAGGGGCTCTTATATAGCTAAATAAGATAAGCTTAAAGCATAAAATATGCTCTAAGGAGAAGAGTTTACCTTGGTGTTTTAAGGAGAAATTAATCACCCATTCTCAGCCATCTATAGAGATATATGTTGGGAGTTAGATATCTAATAGATCTATGGATATTATGTACATTATGTACATTAAGATGACTAGACACCTTACAATGTGACTTACCCTTGAAGTCTCTTGGAAGGTGATTTCTTGATGAACTTTTGGCCAACAAAAGGAGTAGAATATTCTTCATTTCATGTATGAAAAGATGAAGAAAAAGGGTATAAGGAACAAGGTTGTTCTTGGTTTTAATTTGAACAAAAGAGAAGTAGAACCTTAAGGCATTATTTTTACCTTAAGCTTGAATGGATCTTCTTAGCTCCATGTATGGATGATTGCCGAAATTCTCCCCAAACATATCTTGATTTTTTCCTTGGTTGTGGAAGAAAATTGTTTGTAGAGTTCTCCTTGTGGATTTTATGAAGAAAGGAGAAGATTTGGAAGGAAGTGGAGGTGTGGGTTCAAGTCACTATGGACATGTTCTTGAAGAACTCAATGCTCAAGAACAAGGAAAGAGGAAAGAGGAAGAAAGGGGAGTATAGGTTCTCGGCTGCAAGGAGAGAGGAGGGAGCAAAATGATGAAGTCTTAGGTGATAAGTAAGTAATGAATACTTTATCTCTTATTTTACTCTTATCAAAGGAAGGAGTCTAGACTTGGCATGGTGAGTCTTCAAGTCTTTGAACTAGGCTTCATAATGTGGTACATTATAGTACCTAAGTTAACTATGATGTATACAAGCCTTATTAACCATCCAAAGTTAATCTCTATACACTTTTATAAAAATGTGTCTTAAGGAGTTTTAAGACTCCATTTTGTGTTTTAACTCATTTTAGAGTTTAATTTTCTTTGATAATGGTTTTAACTTTTTCTTACCTTAGATATAAGGTTTAGGAATCCACTTTGGACCCTAATTGAGGTTACACAAGTCTTTAGGTTTCTTAGAGCACATTTTCCCCTAAGTGATCTTAAAGCATAATTTTACTTGTACGAGATCTTAGATTGTTCCCCAGTAATGTTAAGGCACATTTTAGCCTTATTATATCATTATTTGATCTTTTAATCATCCTTTATTAGTTAGGGATATTTCAAAAAGCCCCAACCTCCCTCCAACTACATCAAGAAATCCCTAACCACCTTGCTAAACTCACCCAAACTAAACCCACAGAAAACCATAGCTCACAAATGAATGCTTATTAAACTAGTCAACACTAAACAACTACTCATGTATTCAAAGATAACCTTCATGAAGATACAAGCTTGGGTACTCTATGACAAACGTTCCAACCTTTTTGGAGGATTGCAAATGTCCACAGACCCACCAACGATGCATAGCTACCAACACTCTATATGCGTTTGTTGGGTATAAAAACAAGCAGCAACCAACAAATGCAATCAAAGAAACAAACGAGTGTATGTTTATGGAAAAATAATTAGTACCCAGTTCACTACACCATTGAGGAAGGGGAGACCATACTAGAGGACGTTGAATTTTCACAGGTCAACCCCTCCCCTTCATTTCCTCCTCTACCACCACTAGGTTTCAAACATCTCACAAACCCGAGCATCTCACAAACTACAACATCCCACACATCAACATCTCTGGAGGATTTAAGTATCTCCTGAAAATTCTTAAATCTCGAACAACGCTCAAATATCTTCAGACTCCACAAACTTTCACATTCCACAAACTTGGACTTCTCCAAATCAAGAATTCTCCTAAATCTCTTAAGCTCCACAAACATAAAACTTCCTAAACCCCAAAAATTGTGAACTACGTAAGGTCTGATCTCAACAGGGAGTTGAGTACGTAGGTAGCCCACCTAGGATGGACCCCATTCCAATAAAAAAACCCTTTACCCACTCTAAGAAAGCACTCAAATCTCTTCCGACTCACATGAAACCCTTATGCCTCTAGATTTCGGGTCGCCTTCATCCATTTAACCCTTAAACCGTTCCTCGATCTTCCATTCTACATTCAATCAACTCTCAACCCGTCAATCCTTTCATTTGGCACTAGCTTGGCGGAAAAGCTCACCTCATCCACTCTCTTTCTTTCTTCCCATCCTAGTCCTATCATTGGCTCCTAAATGAATATATCTGAAAAGGTTTTGAAAGAAAGCAATCCCGACAATTAGAGACTGAGGTTTCCTCGGGCACTAATCCAAAGTCGTGGTTATTGCCACTTCTAAGGGGTGTAACCCCGTACGAACCCAACACAGAATCTCTAGCATGATCAGATAAGTCCTATCCATAGACAACAGTTTCAGAGTCAACCAATGGTTCTTAGAACCTTTCTCCCTTTCCTTCCTAGTATCCTTAGGTCAAACTAGGTGGCGACTCTAGTCAATTCCTCCTTATAGAGGCATCAGTCCGCGTGTAGCCCAATGATAGCGGGTGTAGTGCTCACTAGCATTCCCCTTAAGAATTATGGGAAAGACAGACGATGAAGTAGGTATTTGAGGGATGCCAGAATAACGGGTTTTCACCCTCCATGGAATGACATTTTCTAGGAACTAGGTTTTTTAGTCAGAACCATTTAGATAGACCCTCCCCCCTCATACCGGAAAAATCACCCTCCACACCTGGGTGGCTAGGCGTCGGCGCCTACTTAAACCGGTCACTGCCAGCGCACATTAGAAGCCGTCGATTTTGCCGCCTGGCGGCAACAACCGGTGTCGCCGCCCCTGTACTCTGCCTACGCCCGCATCCCCGTACTCTAGCAGCGCTCACGCCCGGTGGGAGTGTCCGGCGTCCACACCTAGATACGTTGGCGCCCGTGAAAAAGGGTGGGCGTCGGCGCCCCTGCGTCAGCTCCCACTCTTCTTCGTCGATGTATGGTTTCAGATTCAGATTTTTTCCCTATTTTGCTACCTCTAGTCCTATTATGGGTTTAATTATACTACAAAACTATAAATTATGACAGAAAAGAACCTGATTCAGTAGATCTGGACAAAAACTTGGACTTGCGCACCGGCTCCCGCTCCACTTCTAGAGAGATGTCAGAGAGAATTCAAGAGAGATGGAGAGTTTTGAGAATCTTAAATGAGGTGGAAAGATAGTGGAGGGTTGTAGACTGTTATTTTTGAGTGGTTAAAGTGGTGTAAAATTAGAAGAAAGGAAATTAAAAACTCAAATTATAAATGTCGGGCTGCAAACAATTCCCGGTCGTAGTAGTATAACGAGTGTCGTATCCACAGGGAGATTGTTCAATTTACCCTAGTCTTGGTAGTTACTTAAAAACTGTAAAAGGGGTTTAGCCGGAGGCAAGCTTGATTTGTTGTTAAATTAATACAGAAATAATAAAAACAGTTAAAAGGTGAATTAAGTGGTGAATGGAAAAATGTATCCTAGGATAGCGGGGGAATTTCCTAAATTACTTAACCATATTTATAACCATGTCTCAATTATTTATTGCCTATTAGAGTTAATAATTGTCAGTTACGAACTCTTAATAAAAGCCTTAATATTTTCTTGCTCAGTCCGGAGTGTAAATACTAAGATTAATTCCTTTGTGTGGTACCTAGACTATCTCAAAATCATATGTTGATAATTACCAAATAAATGCAGTCGTTTGTCGCGCAAAGCATTTAGCAATATTAGTTGAAAGGAATTAAAACAAGTTAAATGAGAGAAACAGGTGATAAATATTAATTACGTAATATTAGAAATCAAACCCCCATCCTAGGATACAAATGAAAATTACTCAGACATTAACGGAGATAAGAAGATTACACAGATAGATTTGACATTAATTCAGAGGAAGAACTGGTCTGTTCTCCTCTCACTGCTGTTCTTCTATTTCTTTTGTTACTGCGTGAGTGTGGAATGATGTGGTGATACGGGAGGAAATATAAGTGGAAGCGAATGGTTTCTTCAGACTCCCGTCGTGCGTGTTGTGTATTATGCAGTTAAGGTGGTAGGTTTATATAGAGGTTAGGATCCGTACGAATTTGATTGCAGATGAAGAAGAGCATTGATTGCTTCATTGATTGCTTCCTTCATTGATTGCAGGGGACAGAGCGTGTGCAGAGTAGATGGATAAGTTGCGGGCGAGTCGGGCGAGTTGCAGACGACGACGGCGCGCGAAGAAGATACTGGTCGCGACTGATATTAGTCACGGTTATATTGGTGTCCGCCTGCTGGTACCGCCCAATAAGTGGCGGTAACTCCTGTGTTGTCCGCGAGCTTAAGAGGCGGTAGCCTCTATGTTGACCGCGAGGCGGTTGCCTGTGTGGTGACCGCGAGTTAAGAGGCGGTAGCCTCTATATTGACCGCGAGGCGGTTGCTGCTCTCACGTCCGCCTCCTTCACCGCCCATTAAGTGGCGGTTGACTCAGCCTCGTCCGCCCGGCGGTTGCTCTTGTGACGTCCGCGACTTAGGGGGGCGGTTGCACAGTCCACCGCGTGACTCTCGCGTGCCTCTGTTTGACCGGCTCTACATTCTTCGTTATAAGTCCGTTTTCTGAGCCGTTTGCGTCTATGCGTTCGTCTTTTTATCTACTTTACTCCCAGCTTGGTTTTCCTCATGTTAAACCAATAAATTTGTGAGATAAACAATAAAACATAAACTAGAGGAAAACTAACCGAAGTGGAGAAATGAGCAAGAAAAGTGCTAATATTATATATGAAATACACCTATAAATCATGCTCATTTGGACACTTATCAAAGGTAAAGGTGTATATATAGAAAAATTTGAGGGAAGAGCAATATCGTATATTTAAAAAAAAATTCCGAATGCGCGAAGTGAAACACGATTGAGTGTACGAGTTCAGTATTTATTTTATCTTCAAACATAAGAATAACTCCTCGCGCAAGTACATATGCGTGCAATTTTTCAGCTCGTGTTTTTTCCCAACACCAATTAAGGTGGTCAATGCCCATAAAATAAGGTCAAAGTCTATAAATTTTTCTTTTTATTTTTTCTTAAACAGATGGCTACGAAAATCTATTTTGAACGATAACCTAAAACGGGCCCAATGAGAACAAGACCTATCTTAGAGCACAATTATCAATAGTCTTAAAGGTTCTTAGATTTAAAAGGACATTAAAAAGATGAGTGGATGTATAAGATTGAGGAAGAACTCTAACTTTGGTTCTCACCCGCCATTTTTTTTCTAATTATAACATGTCAAATATAAATAGTTAAATCTTATATATTTTTAAATTTTAATATTTGAAAAACAATAATGATATACATACACTAAATATATCAAAATTCTTAAAATCTGTTTCTCTACAAAATGATATCATATTGTCTGTGTTTTTTTCTTCATATTTATAATATATATTAGGTAAATTAGTATTTCTTACTTGTATTTTGATAATATAAAAATGTAATACTATTATATACTTGAAATTTATAATATGTAACAATGTATTCGTTTCAAAATACATTATAATATTTTATTCTTAAAAAAAAGATTAGTTACGATTACGTCTTATATTATGAGTAATAACAGTAATTATGGATAATATTTTTATTCTTATAATAATTAATAAGTATATTCTAAATGATTTGCTAAATTAGATTCTTTCATAATTGTGCTCTTAAGCTCGATCCAACCGCAAGGATATTCGTAATCGAAATGGTACGGAATAAAATGACACAATCTGAACTGGGTCATAACCGACTTAATGAGCCCATAAATGACTTACAATTTATGCAAATACGTTGAGTCCAGATCCTTTATTAAAATATTGGATGAGTGCTGGGCCGAAACCCACAGCCCGGCGCAAATTAGACTACGTATGTTTTTTCTTTCTGATGAAAAATGCCTACGCACTCTAATTTTCTTTTGATAACTAGTATTTATTTATTCATAGTAGCCAATAGTCAGGAGAGTACCTACTGCTTACAAAACATTACATGAGAATACTAACACAACTCCACCTCTTCCGATACTTTGGGGCTGGAATCTATGTATTTGTTTGCTTAAAAACCTTCATACACAAAGCCACCCAATCGGAAAAATTCTATAGAGGAAAAAACAATGTAACTACTAGAAACCTATGATCACCACAATACGTACAAACTATAAAAATAACAGATTATCCTTTAAGCAATCTCTATAATTTCTGCCTTGTTTCCCATGGATACCGTGAACTAGTCATGAAATATATGTCCACTAGAACCCAATGGATTTTATCATCAACTTGATGAATTAATTTCAAGATATAAGGATTTCCGATTAGAATAGGTTGTTCAAAGGATGTCCTGTTCTTCATCCATAATATATAGTGCTCTTTCGTGGGTTCAAATCCCATGGATTGGCTGTTTGTTTACTGGCCTCATATAATTCAGAAACACTAGTTTTCGTGAAGCCTCTTGTTTATATCTCGTCAAGGGTTGCTATTTGATAAATCCGTCTAATAGCCCTCCCGCGAGGGTGAGCTAACCCCAAAAACCCGTCCTCAGTTCGGATTGCAGGCTGCAACTCGCCTGCTTATCGATGCCATTCCAAAATCAAAGTTAATATTCCAGCATTCGACAAACCTACCCACTCTAATATAAGAAGGAAAGATGACTATGTAGTATGTACGTTATTTGCATCTACGGTATTTATCGTTCTCGTTTTTTAGACTAAAGTTTAAACTTTAGAAACGGCAAAAGAAGAAGACAAAACAAATAAAGGGAAAGAGGAGAAAACCTTCTAGCTAGAGATCAAAAGAAGAGATAAAACAAAGATAAAGGATAAAGGAAAAGTGATCAGCAAGTTGTTTTATAAATGAACACGTCCAATGCATGCGTGCATGCACGCTGGTCCTGCATGCATGTGTATGCGTACTATAGCTTGCGGATAAGTCTGGCTGGCTTTGCTTTCAAGTTGTGAAATATTTCGTCAGTGTTTGTATTTGTGTTTGCAACGTATATTGTACAGAAAATGAGTGTTTGAGCAGCATAACCTAATTGAGCAGGTTGATCACCAATTCCACCGAAAGAGGAAGGGTAACGGAAAAAAGAGGGTTATGACGCGCGAAATTGAACTTCCAAATTGATTAGACGGATATAATTATTAAGGGGTGTTTGTTAACAGAATGAAATCGGGAAAGGGAATGAAGAAAATTCCCTTTGAGTTTTCTAGTTGTTTGTTTGAGTTGGAGGAACAAAATGAATAACCGGGCAATAGTCACTACAAGAAAAAGGCTTGTCTGCTACCGACAAAATTGGTAGCGATAATAGTGAAATTGGTAGCCAAATAGAACGGGCTACCGCTTTTGTTCATTTGCTACCGGAGTTTGGGGTGGGTAAACCCTTGGTGGTGAAATTGATTTCCACAACCGTTTTCTAGTTGGTAGTAATTTTGCTACCACAACCGCCACTGCCTTTTCCTTGGTAGCAATTTGTCACTGCCCTTTCTTCTAGTAGCATTTTACTACCGATCATGTGTGATAGCTTTACTTAGTTTGCTACCAATAAATTTAGGAGCATAAATTCTTTTTAGATACCAACTTTAGTGGTTGCATTAAAAAATTTGCTACCAATAGTGTAGTTGTATTATTTTCACATATGGGTGGTTCTCTAATGCGTGCGGCCGGCCTGACCATCTTGGGGCTTGGGGCACACATCAAGGATCAAACCTGCGGTGTATGGGTATATAACAAATCCCTACGTGTGGGCTAGATAGATTTTACCTTAACGTTGGGCTATTAGTGATAAGATAGTATTCACCATACATATACATGTATATATGAATATTTGATACTCTAAATATAAATGAAATTTTTGTCGAGATATGATCGAACATTGGATATGTAAAAATTAATACTCCCTCCGTTCATTAATATCTGTCGTTTTAGGATGTGATTCTTGTTCAAAAATATCTGTCATTCTAGCTTTTTGACACATTCTTTCCACTTTTACACCTACTATTCAATAAAAAGTAATTATTATCTAAATGGAAAAGTAAAAAATAGAGGGCACATGCGTCATTGTCCTACTTTTCTTAACTAGTGTGCAAGTTTAAAATGACAGTTATTGTTGAACGGAGGGAGTAAAATAGATGTTGGGTCTGACTAAGCCACATTGATATTTTAATTTACATGATATTACAATATTAACTTTGTACGGTCAAATAATAAAATAAAAGTATAATATGTTGCTTACATTGTATAAAATTAAAAAATAAACATATATATATATATATAATATATATATATATATATATATATATATATATCATTTAAAATTTACAACATTTTAATAATAGTTTGTATTTATTTTGCAAATTTTATCCAACACGTCAACTAATTTAAATTGTTATTATTTATTGTATTTTTATTTTATTAATTTATGTGATTTTTGTAAATTAAAATAATATATAGTAAAATGTATAAAACTGTGCAAAATTTAAATGATATATATCATATATATCATTTAATTTAAATTATTTTGACAGCTAATTTATATTAATTTTGTAAATTTTAACCAACATATGTACTAGTTTAAATTATTATTACATGTACTCTATTTTATAATTTATTAATAAATGTGATAATTTGAAAATTAAAAATATTATAAGTATAAAAATATATTATGTTACATATATCTTTTATCATAAATAAATTTTGGTAGTTCTATGTAGTTTAATTAATTTTCACGAATTAGAAAACTTTTGTTTACTTAAAGTTCTTTTTAAAATTTCGATAGCTAAAAGGTAAGAAGTTAAATATACTAAAGGTACCATATTGAAAAAAACTATAAAAAATAAAATATTTATATAAGAAGATAATATATCCACTATGACAACAACAATATAGGTTAGTATTCTGGATTATGTAGTAATCACACGTTTAAGTTATAAGACAATAATAATTTTATTGACGCTTAAGAATATTAGCTATCATTTTTTATATTCTAGCATAATATCAACTGAAATTTCATCAACATTATTAGTCGGTAGCAATTTTGAAACTTAAGATAGTAGCAATATTGTAGCTACTTGTTAAAAATATTTACTATCATAGCCAAAATAGTAGCACAATAGCAACCGTAATAAAGTGTTAGTAGCAATTTCATAATTTCGCTTATCTACATGGTCGTAGCAACTTTTAAGATAGTAGCTAGTTAGCTATTGATTAGAATATTTTTGCTACTGCTGCTGAAATAGTAGCATAATAGCTACCATGATTGAATTAACATCAACCAAGTAGTAGCAATTCATTAATTTAGCTACTAATATTGGTAGCAAAATTACTTTTACTAAAACTACCGGAATGACAAATAAAATAGCTACTATTGACGGTAGCAATCTTATAAGGCGGTAGACATTTAGCTACCATTGTCATTGTGGTAGCACAAAAGCAACCACTTTGTTAATAACATCTAAAATCAGTAGCAATTTTCCATTTTAGATACCAATATAGTGTAGTAGTAACTTAGCGGTAGCTAAAACTCTTTTTCTTGTAGTGGGTCAACAACTGCCGGTTGTCGGTCAACGGCCATTAATTACCGGTCAACATTCACCGGTCACCGGTCAATCGTCATTAGTCATCGGTCAATGGTCATATGTTACCGGTCAAAGTGTACTGAGGAAAGGGAAGCTCATTCCCTAGTAGGGGTGGGGATTCAGGAAAGAGGGTTTTGGGGTAATCCCATTCCCTTTCCCTTTCCCTTTCCTGAAAATAGGAAAAACTGGCAAAACAAACAGTGGTAATGGGAATCATTCCGGTTCCTTTCCTAATTACCCCAAAACAAACGCCCCCTAAGTTTCCAATGAGTAAATAACCACAGGTGTAGGTTAAGCCATTGGCTAACTGTACAAACTTGTATGACCCATTACTTTTGCAAAGATGATTTTGTAGCTGATGTCAGTTTAAGTTAAAAAAAATAGAGAAAAAATATGTAAGAAATATAAAAAAGTTGATATGACAATTGATGTATGTGACGTATAAAGAGAAAAAGTGAGTTGATCAAATATACTCGTTTTCATAATCTCAAAGATCCGATCCTAGCTACAATTATATGGCTGCATTTGGCGAGGAATTGATGATAAGCTCCTACATGCAGACTTCGGATCATTTTAGATTGATGGCTATTGTTTTTGAGATAGTCTTGGCTACACCTTACTGTAGCCAGTGTGGCTACATCGCCGTGGAGGTACGTTTTTTCTTTTTTTTTCGCACGCTTTTATTCTTTTATTTTTTTTTACTTTTTTTAGATTTTTTTATTCTTTTTCTTTTCTATATCATAAAAACTTTAAATTATTGTAACTTTTAACATATAAGTCCAACATAAAAAACAATTATATCATTGTTCACCTAAATTCAAGCTCTTCAAAACAAGACCAGTCATGGATATATTTTGATAACTTTTAAAAAATTGTTTTTACATGTATAGAGCATAGAATGTAAAAGAAAACTTGTACAGATGGTCATACAAACCTGTACAAATGTTCACTAAAACATGTACATCCTCACGTAAAAACATGTACATCCTCGCATTAAAAACATATAAATAGTCATATAAACCTAGAGCTGTCAAAATTTGACCCAACCTGAAAACCCGTTCGTTTTATCCGAACCCGAAACCCGATCGAAACCCGAAAATATTTAAATATAATAAACCCGAAACCCGATTGGGTAAAACCCGAAATGACCCGAACCCGAATGACCCGAACCCGAAATGACCCAAAAATTTATAACCCGAAACTGACCCGAACCCGAAATGACCCGAAATAATAGTAATTAAAAATTAGCCAAACTCGAATAACATGAAATAATAGTGACCATAAATTGTCCCAAACCTGAATGACCCAAATAAATATGACAAAAAGCTTGATTCAAACTTAGTATATCCGAATAAAATTCATAATAGACATTGTATTGAAAGTTCTGTAATCTATATGTTGTTTATTCTTATAGAAAATTAGGTATATATTTATATTATAAATTTTTTTAAAAAATATTAACTATGACCTGAAATAACCGAAACCCGATTCTATCTGACACTATTACAACCCGAACCCGAAATGACCCGAACCCGAATGACCCGAATCCGAAATGACCCGAAAATTTAATGACCCGAATGGATATTAACCCGAAAAGATATGACCCAAAACCGAACGGATAACCCGTTTGACAGGCCTATATAAACCTGTACGAATCATTAAATATGTACATCCTTAGATTAAAACCTGTACATATAAGGAAGAACACTTATACAGACGGTCATACAAACATGTATAAATGGCCATACAAACATGTACACATGTTCATTAAAGAACATGTACGTTCTCACATTAGAACATGTACATTCTCACATTTGAACATGTACATCGTCACATTTAAACATGTAGATTCTCACATTAAAATATGTACATACATTCTCACATTAAAATATCATCATATATATGTAAAAATAATTTTTTTAAAAAAATTGTCAAAACATATCCATTTTTTTTATAATTGTCAAAAACATATAAGGAAGAGCTTGAATTTTGAGTGTCAATTATTTTGTCAAAACATATCCATGACTGGTCTTGTTTTGAAGAGCTTGAATTTTGATGAACAATGATATAATTCTTTTTCATTTTGGACTTATATATCAAAAACTACAACCATTTAAAGTTTTTTGATAAAAAAAATTAATAAAAAAAAGAAAAAAAATGTCACCGATGCGATAGCATACGTGCGCTCAGAAAGAAAAAAAAATCATGCTGCAGGTTTGATCCGTATCCCTCCACTCTTTTTTGTTTTAAATTGACTAACATACCCTTGTATGTAGCTATCCTAGGTACAGTTAGTTGTAGGTAAGAATTTGCCATTGTTTTTTTTTGGGTGTGGACTAATTATATATTTTTTATAATTAGTAAACGCTTTATTTGACAAATGAGTTTCAAAAATGGAAATGTATGGAGCTAAACAAGATTGTTCCCTTTAGTCACATTGTCTACCTCACTAAAATCTCTGCAACCAAAACTCAGTGGGAAAAATGCTACATAGAAAAAGAGTACAAAAGACTAGGCTTACAAAGAACACCTAACCTGTATTACAGATACATCATATCTTCTTTAAGGTTAACAAAATTAACAAATCTTTCGGATGTCATGGAAAACTTCGGCCATCAACTCTTAGTTCATTGCCACACACCAGACTTAGCACGGTGGCTTACCCTTTCTATAATGAACTATTCCTCTCTAAACACCAGCTCATTTCTACTATTCCATATGCTCCGAACACCATACTAGATAGTAGGATTCCATACTTTTTTAGCTCTCCTATTAAGATCCACAACCATCCAATCTTCAAAAATTTGGGTAATGCGGACTAATTATATATTACTACAAAATTCCTATATAAAGATTTAGGTGCATTTAAATTAGATGTCTATATCCACAGACAAGAGAGACTTATGTTCCATTATAATGAGAGATTTCATAAGATACACAGAACTTTTACCCATTATCCATGTTCCCTATAAAGCTCTAAGGTCATAAAAGAATCTCATTTTTCTCTTTGAACACTATTCGACAGTCACTCGGATGATAATCCGCCATTAATATAACCAAATCTCACCCATTGCTCCTAATCAAATTAAACTCTTATCACCCATTAATATAAGTATAGGTTACAAAAGGGAATAAATAAGTGATTCATATAGAGTGCGTAAATCAAAAGGGTTTCAGTTTTTTTCATCTTCTGTGTAGATTTTCATTTTACAGTGTAAATAATTACTTTAATGGTTGTTAAATATGAAACCGCAACTCTACTTTGTAAAGCACGAGAGTCCCATATGTTACTACAAAATTAACCATGTTCGAAGTAACCACAAACTACAATGCTTTCTCCCAAATATTAATGGCTTTAGAGAAATAACTATACCTCACAAGAGTAGCCAAAAGTATGCAGGATAACTTCACCAACATTCCCCAAGAGTAAAGGTTTACATAACACTCTTTTTTTATTAACATTAGCGACAACCTTATACTTTCCATAACTTCACCTCATTCAAGATATAATTTTCACCAGTTTCAATAACGACGTTTGGTTTTTAGTTCACAACTAAATCTAAGAGTTTTAAACTAACACTAGCAGAAATAGAGCTCATTCAATTTGTGGCAATGGTTAATATTTTCTTGTTATATACAAGACTTAATGTGAGATAGAATTTAGTGTGAGTTTATAGTTTATAATTGTTAAAGGAGTTCGATGATTTCTGGTTAATTTATTTCATGGTTGTATACCCTTTCTTATTTATATATGTGTTAATTAAGATGACTTTGACATTCAATTGAGCTTTACTAAGAGTTCTTGACCATAAGGAAATTAAATAATTGTCACTCTCCATTTTCCTATGATATTCCCTATTTTACTGATAAAATAGAAAAGAGGATCAATGGTTGAAGTGAGGGGGTATTTCGGTTTGTACAGGAGAATATAATGTAATCAGGAAAGAGAATGAATTTCAGGGAAAGGGAAATAGTTTCTCTTCTGTCAGTATGATTCATGCATAAGAAAGAGAAATGAAGCATCGTTCAATGGTGTTAGTCAACAGTCACCGGGTTTCGACTAAAGACTATTGTTCATCGGTCAATTCTTATTGAATAATAGTTTGTTTATGTTCTTGCTGTAGTAGGGAACTGAAGCAAAACTAACCACTCCTATTGTGAACATTGGTCATATTGACAAACTTCAACCACCTATGGAACTGAAAAAAGCCAACAAGAAAGAGTTGCATAAGAATATGTGGCCTGATGAAAATACTAACTATTACAATGGTTCAAATACTAGTTGAACACAACCTAGAAGCATAAAACAAAGAAGTCTCAACTGAAATACATTTTTTCTCAACAAAAACCTGAATGAAACTATCCAGATGATAGAACACTTCCACAACAACAACAAAACTTAAGAAAGAAAAATAGGTAACAAACAAAGATCAGAAACCCTAGCCAACTACCAAAATATGGGCAAATCACCAACTTTATGAAGATCAAACTCATCGCCATCATAGAGACTAGAGAGGAAACCAAACTATCACTTATTCAGTTTGGGGGATAAGGGAAATGATGGAAGGCAAATTATTGCTTTCCTAATCATAACTAAATCCAAGCTACACGAAAAGGAAATGACATCACCGGAGTTCATTGGTTTCTAAGATTCACCCCTAGCGAATTGAAGAGAAACAAATATGCATGGACATCAATTGTCACTTATAAGAGCGTAAAAATACATGAGCTTGAGTGAGGAGACAACATGACAATATCAAGATATGGGTCGCATGGCAACAAAAAGCCTATTTCCCCATCCTGTATGAAACACTTGTTTTCTCAAATACCCCAAGTTAGAAAGAAACCTTAATTCCCGGAAGTCCCGGAAACGCTAGAAACCCTAATTCCTGGAAGTCCCGGAAATGCTAGAAACCCTAGTTCCTGAAAGTCCCGAAAGTCCCGGAAATCATGGAGGTGATCACCTTATAAACTTTAGGTGTAACACCCCTATTTAAAGTAAATACAGCGGAATAAAAATCTAATGGCGATTACAGATCATTGGGTTCCAAACACCCGGTACAAAACCTCACCACTTACTACTTACAAATGTTACAGTCTGAACTCAAGAAAACAACATAAACATAACTACAAGTAAAATAGAATAACTCTCCACAATTCATAATTCCCATCCCAATCACTCATACTCTTCGTGGCCACCTGTATAAACAATTCATACCTGCAAGATGAAACCAAGCAGCCCACCCCGGGAGGGGTGAGTCAGTTCCCTGGAATGGAACTGATACAATTCTCTAAAACAATAAGTTAAAACATAACTCTTCAAATAAAACAGTAACATGAGAACAAATTCTTACAAGTAAAAACAGAGAAGAAGCACATCGAAACAATCAAGTTATAGAGAAAAGAGAACAAGACAAAGATAGAGATAAAGAACTTTAAAACCAAGTCAACCACTTAAGAAGTCACACCATATAGTTAGTAGGCATCCATTGTTGATCTTAGAACCAATTTTGGTTAAGAAGAGAAAGACTTAAGTAGTCACAAAGGACTAGGAATGACATGAATATTCATAACCCGTGGTAGACAGTTCATGTCTCCACCATTTCAAAAGGTTGATTCCCATAGACAAATACACTCAAGAGTGGAATAAAACCAATTGGGAGAGATGGCCCCCACCGCCAGTCAGTTGTCACAAGGACGAGGTAAACAGACCTCCGCTGTCAGTTGTCACAAGGACGAGGTAAACAGACCTCCGCTGTCAGTTGTCCACTAGGACGAGGTATAGCAGACCTCCGCTGCCACCGACCCGTTCTCGGTCATCGGTGAAAAGTGTGTGCACCACTTAATAGAAAGAATCCATACTCAATACCAAGATTGACATTTTCCCATATTCCCACTAGATTATTAACTGCACAAGTGCAATACCAAAACACTCAGTCCTACAGAGTGTAGAGGCGTAAACCCTCAGCAATTAATATCTAATAGAAAGAATCCATTCCCAATAAGGCTGATCAAACTCGGCTCATGGATGAACAATACCCATAGTCCAAAGGAAGAATTTACCAATACCAGACATTTTCCTATATTCCCAGTTACCCCACTAGATCATTAACTGCACAAGAGCAATACCAAAACACTCAGTCCTACAGAGTGCAGAAGCGTAAACCCTAGGCAGTTAATATCTAGTGGAACAACTAGATAGGAGGAACTAATAACCATGCAAGTTTCACACTCAAGGCTCAGTTAGTCACAACAAGCTGAGTTAGTCACACAATCAGTTTCCTTTTGAAATCTATTCAAGGTCAGTTGGCGTTTTCCGAAACATCCCATAAAGTCCGTTAGCAAAGTCTTTAAGTACGAGAAATCGTACCTGATTACGCTGTAGCAGTTCTAGTAGACTCATGCAAACAATCAACAACACTCTGAGGAACATTAAAGATAGTATATTATCAATAACTTATACCCTAAGTTAAACTTAAATAAATTCCTCACTCTTATTTCTAAATCTCGATTATCTTGTAAGCCCTTGCTTAAATGTTATGTATGACCTTTGATTTTTTTAGAAGGTTGTATAGCCCAAGGTTGTAAGATCAAGGAATGTATTTTACTAACACTTGTTAATTGTTCCACTCAATCCTTTTTACTAATACTTAACTGTAATTCTCACATTTAAGATCTTTATATCATAAGTGCATTATATTTTATTCAATAAATCTTAGAATTTCAATAACAATTCTTAAGCTCAATACTTATATTCTTAATTCAGAATAAACATCGTATTATGACCTATGATAGGTTTGTCTTAGACTATACTATTATTTCACAATGTAATGATTATTTATTTATCAATATTATTAAATAATCCATTATGATTAGTTTTCCCCTTAACTCAATTAAGATCTACATCTTGTATATTGGATCATAGTGTGGTAGATACATTTTATTATAACTTATTTGAGCTACTAAATTCAATTATCATATCCTTAGTTTAGAATGACTTCTAATTACAACCATCTAATAATCTTGTCTTAAGATGTTAAATTACTTTTCATCTACAAATAACTATATTCTAATAAACTTAGACTTATCGAACTCTTACATCTAGTATTCAGATGGTATATTATTTGCTTCATCATTAACTATATAACAAGGTGTTTTAAGATAACCTTTTATGTATCCTTGCTTACATTTAATTTCCTAAATGTTTTATTTTTACACACATTCCCTTCATAGACTATGTATAATCCTTTTATACTAAACTTCAATAAACTTAAGTCTTAAATACGTTTTAAATTATTTACAAAACCTAAGGTTTCAAAGGAATAACTCAATAAATTAATTCCCTTTATTATGTTTTAGGATAAGCATTACATCTTAACATAAGGTAGAATTTATCTAAGAATTAAATTCTGATTCATAAGTGAAATTGTTAATTATTTAATAAGATAATCTATTCTGAAAAATCCCCATACCTTATATTCAAATGACACATTAATATTTCCAATGTCAAAAGGTAAATCAATGTAATTGTAACACCCCTACCATTAATACAGTGCTTACCGTCCAATCTCCTTGCACATCAGATACACGCAGCGGATACATACTTACATAATGTGGGTGATACAATGCCGTTAGTCACCCACGTGACTAACAAAGCTACTGCTACTACATACAGCATCGGTCTGATGGACCGGAATCCCGAGTGTTACATACCTACCATACATACTCCGTATACCAATAAATGCTACAATCTTCCATTCGATACAATACTTCAAGTACAATACAATATAATCCACATACCGAGTTTACTACGATCCTTATACAGATATAATACCTCTTCCAAATTCATACGTACTCACTAAGAGACTACTTACTACCCATTCCTCACAAGCTACTTGCTTCTAAATACAAGGGTGTGCCTCCGTCTCTTACCTTGACCATATTCGCTTCGGGTACCTGCACACTAAAAACGTTCCCCCTAGGGGGTCAGCTTTCGCTGCGCATGATAACCGCATACCCCGCGTACTAGTGAGGGTACGCCGACCACTTGGTCGAATACATGCAGTTCATTTTCATACAAACATACATGCATACATGTTCTTACACACAATACAATAATACTTCCGCAAGGCATACATACATACACTTCATTACATACAAGGAATACAATGTAACCATCCAATACATACTTACCTTCTTCCGAATACACATATTCATTACATACACAGTGTACAATACTTGTTAGCTTCATTGGTCCACCCGGGTTAATCGGGTGGAGATTACTCTTTTACTCGTTACTTCATACATACGCATACATACTCATACTCATACATACTTACTTACTTACTTACTCTTACTCATGTTAAGTCGTCGGACCTCCGGCCCGGGGACTACTCCGTCCCACCACCGGGATTTACTTGACTCACCAATCTGGGATGCTACCCATTTAAGGGATTTGGGCCACGGACCAGTTTAAGAGTCAGGAATCGGATCCAACCTCTTGTGTCTCCTCATCCTCACGCGTGGCCGAAGCTATATCGGACTTCTACTCATTTCAGTTTACTCACTTAAGTTAGGAGTTAGGTAGTTAGGAATTAGCAGAAGTCATTCATACAAGCCACATACACAATTACAATGCTCAATACTCATTTATACAAAATACAATACAATGCTTAAGTGCAATACAAGATTCGAATACCATTCCTCATCATTCATATGTTTCATGAATTATACAAACTAGTGTTCAAGACAATAAACATCAAGAACAACATAAGTCACACACAGGTAAGTGCAATATAGTCCGATTCATGCATTTATCTTATTTAGGTGATCAAATAAGCACACAAATCGGGGTAACCAGATTAGGATACAGGGCATGAAGAAATCATACCTTTCACTGCTGTACTTGTATCCCAACGTTCCTCCGGTGTTCACAAATCAAATCCTAGGATGTACATACAATTGAATGATTAATCTAACTATCATTAACTTAATTCGATTACTCTTACGTTTCCTAATTCATACTTACTAAGTCTTTACATTCTTTACTTATATTCCATTTACTTTCTTTTCTTTACTTATCCATGGTTTACTTACATATATATATATATATACTAGTTATAATCTTATAGTTTTTTTTTTGTAAGTTATGGGTCGTCCGACCCAGCGTCCGACCCAAGCCCTGGGTCGGACCATTCCAGTAGATTCTCGTCCTCTGAAATTCTCCCTGTCTGACCCAGCACTATTCCGTCCGACCCATACACCTTTGGGTTGGACCATTCCAGATTGTTTCGGGTCTTTTGCCCAAGCCCTGTCCGACCCACGTCCGACTCACCCTCTGGGTCGGACGGAGTCAGAAACTTCGACAACATAATTTTTTTTGCATGTCCGACCCATGTCCGACTCACGGCCCTGGGTCGGACTGTTCAGAAAGATTTATTTTCGTTGTTTAAGCCATGTCCGACCCAGCGTCCGATCCAGGCTGTGGGTCGGACGGTAGCAGGACACTGCTACAGACCTTATTTTTCTTTCCCATTTTCACCCATTGTTTCCCCAATCTTCCTACACACATCCTAACATGTTTTAGTACTATTTAAACACTCTATATCATGCTAATTCATTTCTTAATTCATTACACAAACCCTATACCAAATCCATCAACCAATTTATACAATTTCCTCACTTCCTTTTAACACTTACAACAGTTTTTCATTCTCTTATGCTACAGATTTTCAAACTCCATTCTACCATCCATTACTTCTCAACCAATGCCACTATTAGCATCCCAAATACCTCATCTCACCATGCCAATTCATTTCCAAGCAATTGCACCTTCTATACCCAAGTCCAACATTTACTTTACCAAGTCTTATACTCTAGTTCTTCCTAGTTTCTCCAAGGCATCCCTTGCACTCTTTGCTACAGATTTTGCATCCTAGTATTCCCATACCTCAAATACCATTCCATGGTCATTAGACATCCCTACAATCCCCAATACACACCTTGGTTCTCCCATTCACCAAGTCATTCACAAATGCACATATTTCTACCAAAATTTTGCCATGATTCCTCTACTTTTCTTACTTGGCCACACATACCAATTCTCACCAAATTCATTCCTAATCTAGCCACACCCTTACAAGGGTCCTACCAGCAATCAATACAAATATAATTCCATCCCAATACACCAATACTCCATCAAACATCAATACTAATACTCATACACAACATACTTGGCTCCAAGGCCTACAATCCACATACTAATCCACAAATACTCAAACTTCCAAAATGACATTACTAATACATTATTTTGGGTTCCTTAATTAGTTCACCCATTCCCATTACTCTAATGCAATTGGAACTTAACATTAGGAAGGGGCTCTTACCTTGAGCTTTTAATTCCTTCTTTCTTTCTCATTTCTCCTCCTTCTTCCTTTCTTGCCCAAATCGGCCACGTGGGGAATGGAGTTGCCAAACTCCATTCCCATCACCCAATGAACACAAACACTACAATTAATATACTAACCCTTAAATTAATGCCAATTCATTGAAGTGTTTGAAAAGAAATTTCTAAGGTTTTCCTTTGGAGAGTTTTAGAAGGGGTTTTAGCCCTTGGTTCAAGAAGGTGAATCCACCACCATTGCTAGGTTGATATTATGCTCAAAGGAGGGAGAGAAAACAAGGCATTACAAAGAGGCAAAAATCGGTTATGGAGTAAGGTGGAGAAAACATGAGTTTTTCATGTAGACTTTTACCTTGTTGGAAAGAGGAGACTCCAAGCTCCATAATGGTGTGCTTTTCTCTTCAAATGGGAAAACCCATGGGGATGAAATTCATCCTTTTCGAATTTTGAAAAGAGGGAATGATAGAGGATGATGAGGGGAGTTCAAATATGTAATTTGTTTTCGATTTGGAGCTTACATGAGGATGAAGCATGAGGAAGAAGATGGAGTAGCCATGGTTGTTGTGGGGAGCTCCAAAATCGCAGCCCAAGGGAGGAGGAAGAGGAGAGTACGATGGAGGGGGAAGAGGAAAGAGAGAGGTGAGTGAAAATGTGAGAGTGAGGTGAGAGGGAAGGGAATAAAGTAGTTTTTACTTTATTGCTTTTTGCTTTTTGGCTCTCTTATTTAGTTAGCTAGTTACATGTGTGTGAGGGAGTTATTTGACTGATAAAAACCGGCCCCCTACAGTTATACTAGCTGGAGCGTTTTTCGTCTTTTACAGAAAACGCTCGTTATTTTACCCGGTTTAGGTACTGTTCACTAACCGGGCCCGTTTTCCGGAATTTCCTCGTTTCTTTATTTTATTGGTTATTAAGCTTTCATAAATGCTTAATAATATTTATTTAATGACTTATAATTTTTACGGGTTCGTTTGACCACTTAAAATCACGTCTTCGGGTTTTCTCGAAAAACGTGCGTTAAAGCTCTATTAGCGTTTTAATACATTATTTGGATCCGTTTTCTTCGGGAGTTGTTCCCATATTATTTAGGTCTTATTAAACCTTTAGAATCCATATAATACTCTAACCGAGGTCTCATACCTCCTATGGTTATTTAACGCTTATTTAGCGTTTTCCGCTTTTTAAGAGTTTATTTATTCTTTTGGATTTATTTTTCCTTACTAGTATTAATTAGGTACCATTAGGCCCTTAAATACGTATTAGAGAAATTTTAATCCCTATATTTAAGTTCGGGGTATTTCAATCTACCCCCTTAAGAACTTTGTCCTCAAAGTTGTTCGAGGTTATAGGTTTACAATGCTTACTCATTCTTACGTGTCTAATACCAAAGCCATACCTTCTTCCTCCTTATAATTCCCAAATCCATTACTCAGGGTCTCTACATACCATACCATACCAATGTACTATAATTACTCCAATCCGCATTACTACCAACCATCCGGTTCCTTATTACAAAATTTATACATACATACAGTGCAAAGCTATCCCCAAAGCAATGCAATACACATTACAATCCCGCAGGCACTCAGGTCATCTAGACACAGGACTCCTCTATGTCCCGCTGCCCTTGGAATAATACAACCTGCTACACCACTATCTTCTCCGGTATAAGCTTCTAGCCAAATCCTTACTCTCAGTCTAAGGAAAATCCTTCCCAACAGCTAATTAGAAATCTTTCTAAAGCATCCAACTCCAAGTTCCAAGTTACATTCATTACTTCTATCCTATGCGTGATTCTTGTGACCACTTGAGGGGAGCTTCAAGAATCGTTCGACCCTGATGTGATCAGCACCAGTGTTGAACTATCTTTCCACCCCCAATTTGTGTTTGGTTTCCCTTGATCTGATCAGGATCAAGTTCGACTTCCCACATCAGTTTCAAACAACCAATTAATTAGTTGTTTTCATTTCTATCTTTTTACTCTTTCTAGTCGTGATACGAATTCATACATCTCCAAAGGATGGAATCATTCCATCGATCATCCTCACTCTACTTCCCGAATGCTTTACTCCATGGTTCAATACCTAATGCTCATTTCATCAACCTTCTCTACTTCCATCCATTACTCACCATCATCTCCAATATTCTAACTAAGGAATACTATACTTATAAGATTTAGTTGACTTCAATTGCTTCAAATAATTTACTTACGATTCCACTACTCATAAACTTCATTCATCTACTATCCTCATTCCTTTCGTACTACTTCTTCAAATGCTACAATACTTGTGGAGCTCCGTCCACTACTCATTACTTTTCTTTTACTACTACTCTTACATTGGTGTTACAAGATGGGTATATTCCTCCTATGGTATTTGCATGTCTAATGCCTAGTTACCATAATTACAATATGAATGAGTACTTATGTTTATTTAACATAGTATCAATCATCAATTTGGTTCTCATTTGTGCTATGCACATTACGGTTTATGTGTTTTACTCACAAAACTTATATTAAGCGGTTTTCGCTCTACCCCCCTTAAAAGGGATTACGCCCACGTAATCTACCGTATGTTATTATTATTAAACTTTGGTTTAATCAGTCTGGGCAAACTGAGGCGTTTAGCTTCACTACCGTATACTATACAATATGCTCTGGTCAAAGGGATCTTAACCATACCAATGGTTTAGTCTTTGCACCAAGGATTTCTATATGAGTTTATTTAACTCATCATTAATTCGGTTCTAGCCTATTAGGCTTCAAGGCATTAATAGCCATTGTATTATACTCACTAGGTACATTAATCTCCTAGCTAGGGCCCACTAGCTTCTGCTGCGCGACCCTGATAACTCGGGTTATTCACCCTTCTTGTTATCCTTAATGTGCTATACATCACCTTCTACTCCGTCGATTATGGGAATAAGGTTTTCTAAACAAATGCGGTATTCTTTTACCGTGTTTGAACTCAACGAGTTTAAGATTTAACCCGCTCTCTGGTAATCTACTGTGCATGCTATTTATGCTTCCACGATTATTCATTAAGTTCCTCCGACTTATTGTCGGGCGAGGTTAAGTCACTACTCAGTTGTAGTGCTTCCTCTGTTGTCAATAGCTTCTGAATTATATCAGTTCTTCTGGTTCAGTACAAGTGTCCTTTACCTGTATGACCTTGCATTTTCTATGCGTCGGTCCTAATGACTTTCTTAAGTCTTTTCACTCTTTATTCCACTGGAATTCACATCTTGTGATTGTTAGTGTGTTTTACACTCTTCGTGCTCCTTTGGCCTTAGGCGCATGGTCTGTTGCTAAGCTTGCTTAATTGGCTTGTGCATGTTTGTGGTGAAAAGAAAGATTTACTACGGTTTACATTCTCCATATCCCTAGCCATCATTAGATCGTTAGCTGCACAAGTGCAATACCAAAACACTCAGTCATACAGAGTGCAGAGGCGTAAACGCTTGAAGTAAGTCAGTTATGTGATAGGAAGGAATATTTCTGTGTCATCTCATACTTATACTCCGTGTCATTGCTTAACTACTTCCTCATAGCGGTCGCTTGTTGCGCACCGTATTCCTACTCATGGTACAACATTGTTTTTACTGTTTCTGTTACTGTGATAGTTTCTCTTTACTCATTGCCATTGTCATTGGCACCATTCTCTTATGGTATGAATACCCTGGGGTTTCCAATGTTCGTGTGTATGACGGTTGTCGTAGCATACCACAATATTAATATCTTCCCAATGTGGAGATGTTCTTCCATTCTAGGTTTCGTGTGTAGGTTAGATACCTCAGATTCCATCATCATTTATGATACAACTCACCAAGTATCTTGGTTGACCGAGGATGAAGTGGTTTATCGGGTTACAAGCTCTCTTGAGCGTTGGTCATTCATGGTGTGCAATGGCAACTATTATCTTCCTAGTGCCGAGCATCGGTTATAGGCTCCCGCTGTGTAGTTTTACTTTTGTATGTACATCACCGGGACATCCCAAGAAACTTCAAGGGTTTTTCTGGTCCCGTTCTCCAATTGAGAGTATTCTATCACTGATCAATGAAAGTTCTTATTGAGGGGTTGTCTCACTCATAGGTCTCATGACGAGGTTTACATGTTGGTGTTTACACAGTGGTTCACCACATGCTTGGGTGCATATGGAGTATACTTACTCCTTTAAGTCGTAATGGTTTGGAAATCTCATTTCCTTATTCCATCACCCCCTTGGCAATATCTATTGCGTGGTTTTATTGTTATAGTAGATGGAAGCCTTTTCCAAGGGTTCACATCATCACCGCATTGGTGGTCTTCGGTTATCGAGGTGTACCTTCCCTTGGGTTTCTCGTAGTGTCCAAGTGAGACTAGGCCAATGTTGGCATTATCCTGATTCTTATGCCTCTGTGTACAATTGCTACAGAAGACATGAAGGCAATTAACGGCTTGTCGACTGTATACTAGACTGGTGCTCTAGTGACAGTGACGCTGAGTTGGCCATTACTACAAGCCACTCAGGATGTTGGGTTTGAATCGATGGTCCAGTTGTTGATTTCTTGTCGTATGAGACAATATTTCTTGCAAGTCTTGTTAGTAATGGTGTGGGTTTTGCAACCGTTTAGGTTATATAACTTATTTGGTTTACGGCTTCTGAGCCGTATTTCTTGCAAGCTGCTTGTACATGTTTCCACTCCATGTATACCCCATAGGTTGGAGGTATTGCTGGGCTCCGTGGTAAGTCGTGCCATCACGCTTCCGTTCATAGGAGACTCTTAGGCAATCTGGTGCTGGTCAGTGCCTTTTGTAGGCTAGGGTATTTCCTGTCAAGTGAAATCCCTTCGGTGTCTTAACCGAGTGCTCGTTCCAGCTCCTGTATTCTTGTCTTGACGCTTTGTTTGACTGTTGTTAATCCAGTCACCCTCAAGGATTGCTCCTGGGTGTTGTTAGATTATGCCGTTACATCCGGCTAACGTTTATGATATGTTGTCCACTGTACCGTCTTGTGGTATTGTACTTGAGTTGTCCCTTTTTGGGTTATGACGTCTCCCGTCCTTGGGTAGACTGTTTACACTTGTTCCTAGTGCTTAAGACTAGGTTTGACATCCCCTTCAATGATGGATTATACTTGTGGTAATCTTGGGGTTGCTCTTGGGAACTCCGCCCCGTTTATTGAGCGTTGTTAGGTTCACGTTAGGCATTCGCCTTACTGTGTTTAGGTGGGTATTCCATCCAGCTGTCAGGTAATGGCTTGGATTATTTGAGACATATCCAATGTCTATACTTACTAGTATGTGTTCTTTGCACTTCCTAGTTCTTATTCCTCATCTTCAGATGGATTCTCTGAGTTCCTCGATACTTGATCTGAGGTGCCCAGCTGTTCTGGTTTGAACTCACTCATGGTCCGTAGAACGGAGTTGACTACTTCCCGTGTGTCGTACACTACATGTATACATACGTGGGGTACCTTGTTGATACGTTACCACTTACCCAACTATATGTCAGGCCCGCAAGCTCCTTCGGAGTGCGGTTGTCCCACATCCCGTAATTGGGTACACTCGTAGTGTTCGTCACACGCCTAGGTGAAGTATTCTGTTGTCAACTCCTCTTGTATCATTCTATGATACTCACCGTAATTCATGTTGGTTCGGTTTTTAAAATCCAAGGTAAGAAGGTTTGTGGTTTTGAAAGAAAACTTGGTTTGAAAATATGGTTCGGTGTTAAAAGAAGTTCTTCATGGCATAGCCATGTTCGAAATCTTGACCAAGTCCAGCTTCTCGCTGACTGGTATGTTCTAAATACAGTGGTCGGGCCGTTAGGCCTTTCCAAGGTTCCATTCTTCAGTGTCAGGATTTGTGATCCAGTAATTGCTTCATTATGGTCACACATTACTATGTACCTGTGCGTGTTAGAGTTCCTTTACGTATCTCTGTCCTTACTGCACTTGCCGTGGCAAGTGCGTGGTACTGGTGGTTTTTGGGTAAACCCACCGTCACGGTATGGTTTCACTGGTACTTGTAGTCTTGCGGACTCTTCCCTCGATCTTATCGATCTATAATTGGTATACTCGATCCCTTAGGTAGCTTCTTGGTGGTCTAGACATGGCTGTCGTAGATCTGGGTACTTCTCCAATCCTTGGAGTTCCCACTCTATTTGGTTTAGTGTCGTTCCTTGTGGCTCGTTCCCACACATCTGTGGTGGTACTAAGCCTTCCTTGTTTAGGTACTACTCTTGTAGTCCTATTGGATTATATCTATGTTGTTCTTGTATTGTCTGAGCTATATTGGCCAGGTATTGCAACCTTAATGGCGTTGTAGTTTGGAGTTAACCGCTTCCGACTATGTCCTTATCAGCTAGCATACCGTTGGTGGTATTATTCAGTATTACTATCCCGTAGACTTGTGTCTCGGGTTCCGTTGCTGCTCCCTTTTCCATTCCGTTGCACGGTAGTGCTTCTTTCCTGCTGTTGGTTGACTAGCTAGGTTCTGCGACTGCTAAGCATGTCGCCCCATGCTGTTGTAAGTTGTAGCCTCCTGGTGTGGAGTGCTATTCCACCGCTATTAAGTGCGGGTTGTGGTTCAACCGGGATCCATCTCGGGTCTTCCATTCTTGGTATCTACTATTTGTCAGTTCTTGTACGTGTGATTGCTTCACAACTGCCAGATCGGGTTTTTCCCGAGTATGAGAGGCTTTTCTTCTCTGGCGTCCTTTCCCAAGTTATACAGTGGGGCATGTGGAGGGCGGGTCTGGTATTGTAGGTTCCGGTACTCACCGGTAGTTCCTAACTAGCATATCTCTAATGCTAACACTCAGCCCTTAGCCCTAAGCTTCTAATTCCTAACTCGGTATTCCTAACTCGGTATTTCCAGTCATCAGAGCGATACTTCGCTCTGATACCACTTTTGTAACACCCCTACCATTAATACAGTGCTTACCGTCCAATCTCCTTGCACATCAGATACACGCAGCGGATACATACTTACATAATGTGGGTGATACAATGCCGTTAGTCACCCACGTGACTAACAAAGCTACTGCTACTACATACAGCATCGGTCTGATGGACCGGAATCCCGAGTGTTACATACCTACCATACATACTCCGTATACCAATAAATGCTACAATCTTCCATTCGATACAATACTTCAAGTACAATACAATATAATCCACATACCAAGTTTACTACGATCCTTATACAGATATAATACCTCTTCCAAATTCATACGTACTCACTAAGAGACTACTTACTACCCATTCCTCACAAGCTACTTGCTTCTAAATACAAGGGTGTGCCTCCGGTCTCTTACCTTGACCATATTCGCTTCGGGTACCTACACACTAAAAACGTTCCCCCTAGGGGGTCAGCTTTCGCTGCGCATGATAACCGCATACCCCGCGTACTAGTGAGGGTACGCCGACCACTTGGTCGAATACATGCAGTTCATTTTCATACAAACATACATGCATACATGTTCTTACACACAATACAATAATACTTCCGCAAGGCATACATACATACACTTCATTACATACAAGGAATACAATGTAACCATCCAATACATACTTACCTTATTCCGAATACACATATTCATTACATACACAGTGTACAATACTTGTTAGCTTCATTGGTCCACCCGGGTTAATCGGGTGGAGATTACTCTTTTACTCGTTACTTCATTCATACGCATACATACTCATACTCATACTCATACATACTTACTTACTTACTCTTACTCATGTTAAGTCGTCAGGACCTCCGGCCCGGGGACTACTCCGTCCCACCACCGGGATTTACTTGACTCACCAATCTGGGATGCTACCCATTTAAGGGATTTGGGCCACGGACCAGTTTAAGAGTCAGGAATCGGATCCAACCTCTTGTGTCTCCTCATCCTCACGCGTGGCCGAAGCTATATCGGACTTCTACTCATTTCAGTTTACTCACTTAAGTTAGGAGTTAGGTAGTTAGGAATTAGCAGAAGTCATTCATACAAGCCACATACACAATTACAATGCTCAATACTCATTTATACAAAATACAATACAATGCTTAAGTGCAATACAAGATTCGAATACCATTCCTCATCATTCATATGTTTCATGAATTATACAAACTAGTGTTCAAGACAATAAACATCAAGAACAACATAAGTCACGCACAGGTAAGTGCAATATAGTCCGATTCATGCATTTATCTTATTTAGGTGATCAAATAAGCACACAAATCGGGGTAACCAGATTAGGATACAGGGCATGAAGAAATCATACCTTTCACTGCTGTACTTGTATCCCAACGTTCCTCCGGTGTTCACAAATCAAATCCTAGGATGTACATACAATTGAATGATTAATCTAACTATCATTAACTTAATTCGATTACTCTTACGTTTCCTAATTCATACTTACTAAGTCTTTACATTCTTTACACTTATATTCCATTTACTTTCTTTTCTTTACTTATCCATGGTTTACTTACATATATATATATACATATGTATAGGTGGGTATATATATATATATATATACTAGTTATAATCCTATAGTTTTTTTTTTGTAAGTTATGGGTCGTCCGACCCAGCGTCCGACCCAAGCCCTGGGTCGGACCATTCCAGTAGATTCTCGTCCTCTGAAATTCTCCCTGTCTGACCCAACACTATTCCGTCCGACCCATACACCTCTGGGTCGGACCATTCCAGATTGTTTCGGGTCTGTTGCCCAAGCCCTGTCCGACCCACGTCCGACTCACCCTCTGGGTCGGACGGAGTCAGAAACTTCGACAACATAATTTTTTTTGCATGTCCGACCCATGTCCGACTCACGGCCCTGGGTCACCGTTCCAGAAAGATTTATTTTCGTTGTTTAAGCCATGTCCGACCCAGCGTCCGATCCAGGCTGTGGGTCGGACGGTAGCAGGATACTGCTACAACCTTATTTTCTTTCCCATTTTCACCCATTGTTTCCCCAATCTTCCTACACACATCCTAACATGTTTTAGTACTATTTAAACACTCTATATCATGCTAATTCATTTCTTAATTCATTACACAAACCCTATACCAAATCCATCAACCAATTTATACAATTTCCTCACTTCCTTTTAACACTTACAACAGTTTTTCATTCTCTTATGCTACAGATTTTCAAACTCCATTCTACCATCCATTACTTCTCAACCAATGCCACTATTAGCATCCCAAATACCTCATCTCACCATGCCAATTCATTTCCAAGCAATTGCACCTTCTATACCCAAGTCCAACATTTACTTTACCAAGTCTTATACTCTAGTTCTTCCTAGTTTCTCCAAGGCATCCCTTGCACTCTTTGCTACAGATTTTGCATCCTAGTATTCCCATACCTCAAATACCATTCCATGGTCATTAGACATCCCTACAATCCCCAATACACATTGGTTCTCCCATTCACCAAGTCATTCACAAATGCACATATTTCTACCAAAATTTTGCCATGATTCCTCTACTTTTCTTACTTGGCCACACATACCAATTCTCACCAAATTCATTCCTAATCTAGCCACACCCTTACAAGGGTCCTACCAGCAATCAATACAAATATAAATCCATCCCAATACACCAATACTCCATCAAACATCAATACTAATACTCATACACAACATACTTGGCTCCAAGGCCTACAATCCACTTACTAATCCACAAATACTCAAACTTCCAAAATGACATTACTAATACATTATTTTGGGTTCCTTAATTATTTCACCCATTCCCATTACTCTAATGCAATTGGAACTTAACATTAGGAAGGGGCTCTTACCTTGAGCTTTTAATTCCTTCTTTCTTTCTCATTTCTCCTCCTTCTTCCTTTCTTGCCCAAATCGGCCACGTGGGGAATGGAGTTGCCAACTCCATTCCCATCACCCAATGAACACAAAACACTACAATTAATATACTAACCCTTAAATTAATGCCAATTCATTGAAGTGTTTGAAAAGAAATTTCTAAGGTTTTCCTTTGGAGAGTTTTAGAAGGGGTTTTAGCCCTTGGTTCAAGAAGGTGAATCCACCACCATTGCTAGGTTGATATTATGCTCAAAGGAGGGAGAGAAAACAAGGCATTACAAAGAGGCAAAAATCGGTTATGGAGTAAGGTGGAGAAAACATGAGTTTTTCATGTAGACTTTTACCTTGTTGAAAGAGGAGACTCCAAGCTCCATAATGGTGTGCTTTTCTCTTCAAATGGGGAAAACCCATGGGGATGAAATTCATCCTTTTCGAATTTTGAAAAGAGGGAATGATAGAGGATGATGAGGGGAGTTCAAATATGTAATTTGTTTTGATTGGGAGCTTACATGAGGATGAAGCATGAGGAAGAAGATGGAGTAGCCATGGTTGTTGTGGGGAGCTCCAAAATCGCAGCCCAAGGGAGGAGGAAGAAGGAGAGTACGATGGAGGGGGAAGAGGAAAGAGAGAGGTGAGTGAAAATGTGAGAGTGAGGTGAGAGGGAAGGGAATAAAGTAGTTTTTACTTTATTGCTTTTTGCTTTTTGGCTCTCTTATTTAGTTAGCTAGTTACATGTGTGTGTGAGGGAGTTATTTGACTGATAAAAACCGGCCCCTACAGTTATACTAGCTGGAGCGTTTTTCGTCTTTTACAGAAAACGCTCGTTATTTTACCCGGTTTAGGTACTGTTCACTAACCGGGCCCGTTTTCCGGAATTTCCTCGTTTCTTTAATTTTATTGGTTATTAAGCTTTCATAAATGCTTAATAATATTTATTTAATGACTTATAATTTTTACGGGTTCGTTTGACCACTTAAAATCACGTCTTCGGGTTTTCTCGAAAAACGTGTGTTAAAGCTCTATTAGCGTTTTAATACATTATTTGGATCCGTTTTCTTCGGGAGTTGTTCCCATATATTATTTAGGTTTTATTAAACCTTTAGAATCCATATAATACTCTAACCGAGGTCTTATACCTCCTATGGTTATTTAAGGCTTATTTAGCGTTTTCCGCTTTTTAAGAGTTTATTTATTCTTTTGGATTTATTTTTCCTTACTAGTATTAATTAGGTACCATTAGTCCCTTAAATACGTATTAGAGAAATTTTAATCCCTATATTTAAGTTCGGGGTATTTCAGTAATCTCTTATGTAACTTAGTTTCGTCTAATTAAAGGTTTAAAGATTTTAAGTATCTAATTTCTTTTACAAACCTTTTATAAGTTCTAACTATTAGATACATCACTTAATTAAAAATCCTACATTCTGAATATTGGTAATAAATGTATTTATATGGCTTATCTAATTTTAAGAAACTTAAGGATTATAATTTAGATTAATTTCCTAATCATAGTTTAATATAGTTTTATATTATAATCCTTTTAATGATTTTATCTTAAAACATTAGGTTATTGTTCAATACTATAAATGAAATGATTAAATCTTAGACTTATTAATCCACTTCACATTTAGATGTAAAAGTATTTCATTCATTTTATTATTGATTATAATAAGATCTATCTGTGTCACAATTATGTAATCAAATTACAAATATTCCTAAGTCTTAACTTATTAATTACCTAATCAAATTATTGGTTTACATTCTGGTCATTGAAAAATAATATTATATATGTATTTTAATATGGTTTATATAAATCTTAGAAATTCAAAAGTAACTCTTTAATCTAAATTACACAACCATAATTTAATGTGACCTCATATAATATTCTTTTATTAGTATTATGTATAGGTTTAGTTTAACTAAATAATTCTCTCATATTCTATTTCCTATAAGGTATTTATTTCTTTTATTTACTACTTTTTTGGTACCTACATGTATTAGGATTTATTTAAAACATTCTTTATGTAGTTTTATTGTATTTAATTACCTCTATTAACTTTTACACATATCCACATCTAATATATGGTTTATAAAATAAATTATTTCCCTTAGTTTCAATTAAGTATATTACCTTCCATCTTATCTATTTAATATAAATGTAGATTAATTTAATTCGTTGATTTAACCTAAGTTACTATTTTTTCATTCTATATATAGTTATATACATACATATTTTTCTCACTTAAAAGTTTACAACTAAAAACTTATTAACGTTCTGCATTAATTTCAGTTAAGTCTTCTTATGTTATTCCCAACCTATAAAGTTCATTAATCAACTATACTTTAATTTTTGGTTACAATGAAAACCATATATTATAAGATAACTTATGAAAATTTTATAACACAATTTTTAGTCACATTTACTCTTGTCTAAAAATTCCCAAATTTAATATATAGTAACTATAATATTTTAGACATATTATAAAATTTTTATTTCATAAAAATATCTTTTTAATTAACCAAATAATTCCATAAAACTCAGAACTTACAAAAATTATAATTTGCATTTAAAAACTCAAAACCCATATTAATTCATATCAAAATAAATTAGATTTTATAAGGGATCTATGGTCAAAAGTTTGTTAAAATACATTCGGGAAGGCAACTAAATAAATCCAACAAGTTAGGGTTTAATTCTGGAATTAATAAAACTGAAAACAATTAAATCTATCCACGTTTTAATCTCGGCCGTCCGTTTCTATAACCTACGATCGGACGGCCGATATTCCCCGAGTTCATCAGCGAATTCCCAAACCACCGAGATAGAGATTCCTTGATTTCTCCCAACTCACAGAACCAAATTGACTGATTTTTGTTTCATTGGATCTGTAATCTTCTTGCGGTTCCAATGGTACCAAATTTACGATCTAAGGTGCACGAATTCGCAAAAACGATTCTGGGTTCGAAGTTAGGGTTCTTTCGGGTTTCCGAATTCGATTCTAACAAATTCTCTCAATCTAACGCGTAATAGATGAAATTGAAACATGGGTTTGACCGATAATGTAAAGGTGAATGACAATAACGGGACAATTTGATCGGAAACTCACCGGAGAAGCACCAACGAAGGAATTCGATTTCGGTTTTCCGGAAAAAGTTCAAACTTGGGCCTGTTCGAGGAGCTAACTTTGAGGATCTATAAAATAAGTTCTAGACCGAATTAAGCCATGTTCTTGGGCTTAATCGAAAGAGGAGATATAGCTCTAGAGATTGATAGCAAGAACTTACTCTAACTCGCAGTACACAGGAAGAAATCTAAACCGAAAGTTACGAGTTTATACCTTGCGTTTTTCTTATGATTTTATGTGATGATGAATCGGAAACTTTAGACGCCTCGATCTCCCAATTGGTTACGAACCAGCCTTGGTAATTAACATGAAAGTTGTATAGGGATTAGAGATCTTCAAAACAAGCTATAGAACGTGGATTTTCGTTCATAAACGAAGAAGTTATGATCAAACGAAGTTACCTGAATTCGGTGAAAACTGGAAATCTGGGTTTCGGTTTCGCAGGGTGGCTACTGTGGATCGAATTTGCGGTCGATGTAGAATGATTTAGATGGTGTATGAGTAATGGTTGGAAAGAGGATGTGTAGGAAAAGACAACAAAGAAAACGGAACTCAAAAAGTCTCAAAGATGAGTGAGATAGTGCTGTTTAAAGTTAGGGCAAAATCACTGATGGGAGTTAAGATACAACGATTTTTGTGCTAAGTACCGGCGACCCGTGTGGTCTTGACACGTGTCACTTTTCAAAATTTTGGCTCTAAACTTCATTCTATCATAACTTTGGCTTGGATGATCCGTTTTCGACATTCTTTTTCGATCTTCATGGTTTTCCATAACCTATTTATTGGTATAGGTTTCATGGGATGGTTTGACCATTCTCAAAAAGTCAAACCTAGCAAGGCTTAAGAAGCTTTAGGGTTTCTAGAATTTTATATTGACTTTTATCAAATCAATGCTCCAAATATTTCTAAAATCTTTATAATATAATTGGAGTGTCTAGGAATTTTTCCAAGATTTATTGACTTATAAATCTTGTTATTAAATTCATAATACCATATAATAAATTAAATTAAATTGTATTATTATTTAGAATTTAATATAAGAAGTCCCCTAAATAATTTTTAAATAATACCATATACTAATTTAGTGTTTAATAATATTATTTAGGGTTTTTATAAAAGAAATCCCTTAAATTAATTTAAATTAATTTAGGGGTATTTCATTAGGAAAGCCTTGGAAACTTAATAAGACCCTAGGAAACCCTAATAGCCAGAGATGGAAAGCCTTAAAAAATTCTACAAGACCTGATAAAATTCTAGTAGCCGGAAATGTCCCCAAAACTAGTTTTACTCCATCATAATCACTTTTCTCCTTAGGAAACACCTTAAATATCTTGGTAAGCATGAGGTGGCGACCTGGTTGAGGTAAGCACGAGGTGGCGACCTAGTTGGTAGGAAGCATGAGTTGGCAACCTAGTTAACCTAAGCACAAGGTGTCGGGAAGCACGAGGTGTCGGGAAGCACGAGGTGTCGTGAAATGATTGGTTAAAAGTTGTCCACACAAGCTAGTAAGGAGGTGAAGCAGTAGCTAGGAAGCAGCTAGTAGGGGTTTCACAAGGGAATTAGCTAGATTTCAAGTCAAAGTAAAACAACATGTTCCTTATTTGCTCTTAAAACACCTTAATTAAACATTAATGTCATTTATTACATATTATCATTAGTTTTCAGCCCATGATGGCTCCTCCCTTGGCTGACCACGTCCCAGCCTTGTCACTACTTATGTGTCATGTTTAAACAAAGCCAAACCAACAGCCAATAAGAGAAGGATGGGTGTTAAGCTAGGTGTCACTCTTATAAGCCTTTCTTTGGCCTTAAGACTTCTCCTCTTCTGCCTATAAGAAAGGAGCCACGACCAGGCCTTCCAACACACAACACACATCTTCTCCTACCTCTTTCAGCCCATAGAAACACGAATTATAAGGTAAAGCAAGCCAGCCACCCAAGAACACCAAAACAAAAGCTAATTTCCTTCCCAGTGCAGAAGACGTGTAAAGGTGAGAGGATTTGGAGGTCTTTCCAAGCGAATATCTTGGAGTTCTTGGTATACCCATTTATCTATTTTAAGTACCTAACTTGTGGTGAAGATATATGGCAAGAAGGAGTCAGGTAGTTCTCGTGCTCCTCCATTCTTTCCCCATGTGTCAATTCTGGTGACGCTTTATGTTTCTGCTATTTTCGGTAGCTTATGCGGCGTATCTCTTCTAACTCTTTTCATGGTGTGAAATTAGACTCTTCAATAGTGATTTTGATGTACAATAATCCTCGAGAAGTTCTGAGAAACTTGGTGAACAAACCTTGAACTTTTGATGTCAGTTTCTGTGAATTTTGTGCTTTAACTTGAAGCCAGCTTGGTGTGTGTTTTTGTGAACAACTTCCGTGGGTTTTTAGATAAAAATGATGTGTACTTATCCCTTTAAAATATTACAGTTCGTGGGTAAGTTCTCCAGTTGAGGTTTTATGAGTTAAAGGTAAGACAAGACCTAAAAACGTGCTTTAAGACCTTTCTGCTCTCTATTCAAATTATGAAGATGTTTTCGAGGGTTTATTGCTTTGATTTCGTGACCATATACTCAAGATGTCGATATTTAACTGGTTAAAAGGTGGGGTGAATTTAAACAGAGGTAAGACCTTAAACAAGGGGTTGTATTTAAGGTATTTTCAAGGTGTTCATGAAGTGTTCTAACTGGTTTTTGCTTGGTTAATGGTAGCTATGTACTTTGATTATTTTTGGTATGATTTGTGGATGTTCTAATGAGTTAAGTACATGGTGGAACAGCTTGAACACTTGGTAATAACTATGGTACTTGGTATTACAAGTTTATGAGCCCTCGGAGGCTGAACACTGATTTTTCCCCACTACCAATGAATTGTGGGTAAGCCATCATGATCTAATGTATAGGCTGATGATCTATAGGGGGTGTGCACACTTAAGGACATGGGGTGAGGTAGAAGAATTGTCCAAGGGGCCAAGAGCCTTAGTGCTCTTTGTCGAAAGACCGGTGTGCCCGAGGATTGGTGGAATAATAAACCGGACTAAAATTTGGTGGTATTATCTTGGTTGGATTTGGTTTGTATTTTGGTAAGGTGGTTATATGGTTTCTGACTTGTTTGATTACCTGTGTGTTATTATGTTATTTCAAAGTATTTTCTTATACTAAATGAATTTTACAGGTTGTGAATAAGGTTTTGATGTGATTTGTTTTATGGTTGTTTTATGGTATTATGTGAGTGTACGCTTATGTACCTTGGTAATATTTGTTGTGGGTTCTTGTGATATATGTTGTTGTGGTTCTTTGTGATGTTACAAATGATTTCTTAAAGAGTTTTATAAGCTAAATGTATTTTACATGTTGAGGACAGAATTACTCAGCTTTGCCGACGTTTGTTTTCTGGCATGTGTCATGTGGTATTTTCTCTGTGATTGTATGACTGACCACAGGTACAGGAAAATGTGGTGTGTCTCTCTATTCATGAAGTTGCACAGGAGTGTGGAGCTAGAGGGAACTAGAGACTGAAGTTAGAATGCGATGTAGTATTTCAATTAGGTCCGGTTTAAACACTTTTGTATAAGCTAGTAAAGAGGGTGTAAGTTAATATCTAGTTTTGAAAGATGTTAGTGGGTAAGGTTATGGTTGGGTTTTTGAATATATAAATAAAGTTAAAGAGTGTAACTGAAATACCCCAAACCTTGGTATGTTGTGTAAATGTTAAACTATGGTATTTAAAGGCTAAAAAGTGCCTTAGAAACATAAATGAACCATTTAAACCATGGTAAAACACAATAAAACACTAAGACACGGTTTGAGCAAAAACATGCTCTAAGCTTGGAGTGAACTTGGCTAGGACCCAAAGAGCCTACCAAGACTTGATAATGTTTAATTATGACTTTATAAGGCTAATTAAGTCCTTAGGAAACTTTGGTAGACAATGAAACCAAACAAAACACAAATGAATACCTTAAGGTCAATATGGGCTAAAATGTGCTCTAAGCTTGGGATAAATGTGTATAAGACCTAATGGTCATACCTATGCCTTATTTATATGTTAATGAACATATTAAATCAATTACCAAAGAAAACCAAGCTTGAAAACAAGTTAAAACACAAAAAGTGCTTTAAGGAGTCTTAAAGCACGTTTTTTGAAAATTGTCTTGTAAATGAGTTTTGAATGGCTAAATGTCCATCATTACTCTTTAATTAACATGTGTACTATATAGTATCACATTTGGGTGGCTATATCAATGGGAAATCAAAAATTTCACTTCTATGTGCCTTGTTTTTGGTGAATAGTGATTTTTATAAGCTAGTTTGTAACATATGTTACTATAAGTGAGACAATTGATTAATGAAGTCTAAAATACCCCTAGGTACTATTTGGGGCCGGTTTTTAAGGTGTGGTGACTCACCACCCTTGTTAATTACTAAGAAAAGAAAGAATGACTAATTAGTGTACTATTTGCTTTAAAAGGACAAATATCTTCAAAAAGCAAAGGTTATCTTCATTCTCTCATTCTTTTCTTCATTTCCCACGATGGCCACCTTCTTCCTCCTCTCTCCATCGGTTTCCAACAGAACCATGCCATTCTTCATCCTTCTTCACTTGTGACTTATGACTCCATGCTCCGAATTTAATTCCGAGACTACCGTTCTCTTAGTTGGAGCAAGCTCTACAACCTTGTCTTTTCAAATCATCAAAACCACCATTTGGGTGCCAAGGAGAATTTCCATGGAAGGAGCTTGAGCTAATATTTTCATGCCTTGTTGATCACCTTTGCTTCAAGGTAAGGAAAAACCAAAGAAAACTCCATTTCCTTCATTTTTGGTGTTGACCGAAAATGCACCTTGTAATGGTGTCTTCTTTGTCTTGTTTTAGCTTCATCTAAATCTTCCAAGGGCTAAGAGGAGTCCTCTCTTGATACTCATTCAAGCTCTCTTCCATTCAAAGGTAAAACAATTACCTTGATGTGTTAAAACAATATATGTAACTAGAGTTTACAATGAGATGGAGCTTAAAGCTTGAATACTCATTATGTTGTTTGTATAATGTTTAGTAGTTGGCAAGGAACCAAATGCCTTACCGGTTTTGTAAGGAAACAAGAAAGAAACTTGGGAGGAAAAGAGGTAAATATGCTATCTTAATGTGGTTTAAATGCCTTAGGAGAAATAAGCTTATAATGCTTGTTAAAAAAATACCTAAAGAGCAAATGGTGAATGACTTAGTAAGGTGTTCTCAAGGAGACTAGTAAAGGAACATATGTCTTGGGTGTGTAATTGCAGGTCAAAGGCTTATGTATTGTGGAAATTCAGTGTTTAAGGATTATGCAATTTAAGGGCCTAAGAGCCATGCTATTTAAGGGCCTAAGTGCCAAGCAAGTTTAATTATGCATATATTGTGATGTAGTGTAAATTTGGTGAAGTTTTGTGAGTGATAGTGTTCTTGATGGAATTGAGTGTTCTTGAGTGTTTAATGGTGAAAACTATGAGTTTTGGAATGATGATGTGCTAAGAGAACCCATGGCGAAATTTGTAAAATGTATAAGGAGTTTTAAGTGCTTAAATGAATTTTGGTGAACTAGGAATTGTAAGGAATGAGTAAGTGCTTCACTAAGGAAGAAAACCTGCATTAAGGTGTTCTAAGGTGCTACAAGGATTTAGGCATTATCTTGGAAGTTCTAGGAATCAAATGAGTGTTTTTAGGGTGTGTTAAAGTCTTGGAGAAGTATGTTTAAGGTTTAAGTAATGTTTGATGAATATGGAGAGAATGATGTTTAGGTAAGGTTTTGAGTAAGGAATTTTAAGAAGTTGTGAAAAGGATATTAGGTTAGTAAGAGGAGATGCTTGGGAGATGATGTTATGAAGGTGAGGAAGCATTTGGTGTAGTGGTCATTTAAGGTAAAACACCACTTGGAGAACCAAAATGAAATGTTATAAGTGTTAAGAGATTTTTGTGTGGAAATTGGGCAACAAGTTGGACCATGTTTTAAGGTGAATCAAAGTTATATCCTAGTATTGGAATATTCCTAAGTTCATGTATGAAGCTTGGGTAATTAAAGGATGAAGATAAGAGGTGAAACAAGACTTGGAAAATGAGGTTCTGGCCCGTCCGAACTACCGTCCGAACGTGGACGTTCGGACGTGCCTGTGTGCGCGAGAGTTTTCTGACCTTCGACTGATGTCCGAACTACCGTCCGAACATGGGAAGTTCGGACACACAATTCATTCTCTGGTTTGGCTCGAACGGCATCCGAACTTGGGAAGTCCGGACGCAAGTTCGGACGTCCACCAGTTTGCACCTTAGAGTCTCGAACGGTGTCCGAACTTGAGAAGTCCGGACACAAGTTCGGACAAGGTGCTGTATGGGCCAAAAACATTGTTTAAGTTATAAAATGAAGGGGATTGATGGTTAATGATATTAAGAGGTTGTTAGAGACATGTTAGGTGAGTTTTAAATGGCAATTAAGTGGGTGAAAGTGTATCAAAATGTGAAAGTAAAACAAGTTAGAATGTAAAGTTATGTAACTAAGTTAACGGGGAAAGTTAAGCATTAGACATTAAATATCAAGCAAACCCCGATGTTAATAAAAAATACATGTGATGTTAACAGTTGTTCGAGAATCGCTCGAGGAACATAAGTGGACGTGGTAAAGTGGACTCCGGTGACAGGTATGGTTTTTCTTGCAACCTGTGTCCTACCGGATTACACCGGCTTGTATGCCAATATGTTTTACTGAGTGTTGCCACCTTGTAAGATTAAAACATGTAATGAGTTTATAGGTAATTCATTTATGTGGCGAATTTGGCCTCCGATACCATTTAACCTCAAGTATGTGTTAAACCTTAGCTAACCAAAACTAGGAACACATGAGTGATCGGTATACGGAGTTGACGGCCCAAACCTTGGGAACGTGCAACCACGGCTATGTGTGAGTTAGTTGGACATTGTTGTTGTATGCAAGTGTGTGAACCTCCCTTGTGTGCTTAACTCGGTTATGATACCGTATGGTGTGTGGATGTGGTAGGCTCCATAATGGATCTCTAACTACTTATTATTAAGTGTATGCGTACTAATGGGGGTGAGGAGTCCGGTTGTTCCGGCCACGCGTGTGATGGACGGGAGTCGATATCATATCTGGTTCGGCTCTCTTGGTGTATGTATAGGTGGTATTCCAATTTGGTTTCTACCTTCCCTTAGCTTATCCAAAGCTAGTTACTGACTCACGTCGGGCCACAGGGGCATAGAATGTTATTTCGGTGTGCTTGGGATCACTATATCCGACACACCTTGGGTTTAAGTTAACCGTTCTATATAACTGGACGGTACGAGGTTGGTAACGAGCTTAACATGGATTGGCAAAATCCCTAGGCTCACATGGTATACTAACTATGGTGGAAGGTTCCTTGTGAGAACCGATTTTATGGTGTTATGTAATGTTATGGCGCTATGCAATTCCCTTGCTGTGCTATGGTATATAATATATATTGGATGTTTAAAATGAATGCGATGTCATCATGTGTGCGTCGAAACAAGAAAGGTGTTGTTATGTTTTATTATGTGAGGAATGAGATATGTTGTAGGATATGGAGTGTGTGGATCATGGAAATGAATCCCAGTTGTGACAAGAGGCGTTTAAGGATAACCCGATTAATGGGTACATGTCGTTCGTTGAGGAAGTAGCTCTGTTTTATAGGAGCCACTCTAGGGTTAAGGAATCATTGAATGGTTGGTTAAGTGTGGATGTGATGGTTATAGGTTGAGCCCATTGAGGCGAAATGTTATGTGTTGTATGTTTACGGCTTGTATGCATGATTTAAATATAATCAACTGCATGCTAAGACGACAATTAGTTGTGCGTGGCCCGGTAGCATGTGGGCTGCGGGATTACCATACCAGCAAAGGTGCTGAGCCCCTCGGGGGCCACCCTTTCTCTCCTTTTCTATTTCAGGTACAAGGAGCTGGAAGCCGTTCGAGAGTAGGACGGGGTAGATGTTTATACATGGGTAGCCATCTAAATGGCGTAAGCATTGTAAGCGTAGTAAGACCGAAATTGTTATCGGCATTAGTTTGTAAATACTCGGTACAGTGGGAATGTATGTATTAATAAATGTTGAAAATGGAATGAGGATTGTATTGTGTAGTTGCTCGGAATCTAGTCCATCATACCGATACAAATGTATGTGTATTAGCCTTGTTAGCCACGTGGGTGGTTAACGGCGTGTAACACCATTGAATTAAGTAATGTGATGAGTTGAGATTTCCGCTGCAGATTGATGTTAAGTGTACGGTGGTGGTTGGGGTGTTACAAAAATGGTATCAGAGCGAAGTATCGCTCTGATGACTGAGTTACCGAGCTTAGGAAGTACCGAGTTAGGATTTAAGTGCTTTGGGTTAAGGGTTGAGTGATAGCGTGAGAGATACGCTAGTAAGGAACTACCAGTGAATACTGGAGACCTACTATATCCTTCCCGCCCTCCACAATCCCTGTTTTATAACTTGGGAAACAACGCCAGAGAGATGAAAGTCCTCTCATACTCGGGAATACCCGATCTGGCTGTTATTAAATACCTTTAGGGTACGGAGAACCTGTCATACGGTAGATCCCGAAAAGTGGGAATCCCGGAGACGGTTTCCATCAGGGCAATGTTAACCGCATTTAATAGCAAAGAATGAAGAATCTTGTGCATGGAAGAATAGAATTTCCGGCAACCTGGGTCGACATGCCGAGCAGTCGAGAACAACCAGCTTGCAACGCACCGACCGTGCAACAGGCAAGAAATGGATCAATAAAACCCGAGACGAGCGTCTACGGGACTACAAACATTAAATAATGTCGCCAACGGTATATCAACCGATTAAGAAATGACAACGTAGTACGAGGAGGATACAATATTAACAAAAAAAAGGGGAGGTCTCCCAGAATGGGCAACACCCAGTTAATGGTTACCATGTGGAGACGGCGAGAAGTACTCAGAAGATTTATTGTCAAGACGGTATGACCAATAAGGGCCAACAAGGCCACTGATGACAGTGCGGGTAAGAACAACACTACAACCGGTATGTTGAACCAATAGCCAGTTAGCATGGCGCACTTGCCATAGCAAGTGCTGCTATAACAGGGCTGTTCGGGAAATTCATAACCACTACAAGTACTTGGAGAAGTACCATAAAGTTAAATGTGATTGTCATAACAGTGGAAGGGCTTGTTAGCCTAACCTCTACAATTGGAAATACACCAGTCAGCAAGAAGCTAGACTTGGCTAAGGTAAGAAGATGTTGTGAAACCATGAAAATTTTCTTTCAAACCCAAATTTATTCAAACCCTTTCTTTTCAAAACCAGATTTTCTTTCAAACCAACACTTCTTTCCAACCTTCTTTTAAACCAAACCAGTGAAACCTGGGGCAATTGACAAGGATACAACAGTGGATAAACCTTCCCTCGATTAAGTTCGGGAAGCAAGGAATGAATATTGTCACGGGACAATATAAGGGAGTTGACAACAGAATACTTCACCCAGGGTGTGACGGACACTACGAGTGTACTAACTGTGTTGTGGGACGACCGCACTCCGATAGGAGCATGTGGGCCTGACAGACCTACTTATAGGTTAGTTGGGTAAGTAGCAATGTATCAATATGATACCCCAGATATGTATACGAGTAGAGTCCGAAACACGGGAAGTAGTCGACTCCGTCTACGGTCAGCAGTATAAATCAAACGAGAGCTAGAGATTACAAGGAATGGTTGAAGTTAAGGAACTCAGTTAAGTTAACGAGATTAAAAGGATTAGTGAATTCCTTTCAAGGGAATGTTTAAGAGTTAGGAAGTGCGAAGTGCACAAACTGTTAAGTAAAGACATAGCATATGTCTTAAGGATCCTCAGGGATAACATGATAGCTGGAAAGCAGGGTAAGGCAGATGCCTAATGTGGACACATTAATGTGCAATGGACGGGATGAAACTCCCAGAATGAGTACCTACACTATCAGGAGCAAAAAGGCGTGGCTAACTGAATGTACCAATAAGTGTGAACTTGATGTAAGGGCATAACTTAGTAACACCCAGGAGCAATCCATAAAGGGTGTTCGCATCAGTAATTGTTGCACGAAATGCATGACAGAAACACGAGGGTTGAAATTAACACCCAGTTTAGACATAAGTTGTCAGGAGACGGACTGGCAATCCTAAGGGACATCCCATGAAAGGAAATATGATGCAACAACCTTGTCATGGATGCCAATACAACCTCTAACCAGGTAACATGGTATAGAGAAGTACATGTGTGGACAGCCTACAATGAGCGGAGCTCAAGGCAGCAAGGCTTATAAGCCACAAACAAGATATGTTATGTAAATTTGAGTTAATTGTAGAAGTTTATGTGGTACAAGGAAATAGAGCGGAGAACGAACCACTGCATTAAGAGTGGGGATACCTCTCGATATTGTGAAACCGCAGGAGCGGTAGTTAGGTGAACCAAGTTCAAGAGATATGCCAGGGATTAACCATATTATTGTTACCCAGGAGTGATTTGAATGAGACTAATACGAAAGGAAATGTTTGTACCAGTTGTGTAGACAGGAAAAGTGATAAGTTGATAGCAATCACCATAGGAGTGTGAAGCTAAATGTGTAGCGAACAACGCTCAAGGGAAAAATAGTAGTATATTCAAAATCAGCCAAATAAGTGGCCAGATAAACCTAGTGTAATGGCGGAAGCTAAATAATAGCGGATGCAGTATAAGTTGATATTGTATAATGAGTAAGGATACGGTGCGCAATGAGCGACCGTTGTATGAGTATTGTTAGATGATAAAATGGTGAGTGAGCAGAGCTATGAGCTAACCCAGTGGAGGTACAACGGTAAAGTAATAGCAAACGAACCGAGCAGTAAGCCGGTGACAAGTATTATGTGGTAAGAATTTTGGTAAAAACACAGTGAAATCCTATCGCAATCGCATGAGAGATTTACTGTCAAGAGTTACGCCTCTGCACTCTGTATGACTGAGTGTTTTTGGTTATTGCACTTGCACAGTAATGATCAAGTGGGATAGCTAGGAATCAGAAGCATGGTAATTGTGGAGGAATAATGTTATAGTGGCCGATGCATAGGTAATGCAAGGCCGCAGGAATGGAAGAGTACTTGTACGAAACCAAAGGTGGAGGTATGGTTAAGAATAAGTGATAACAGTGGCACTAAATGCCAAATATCGGTATGGAATATACCCCAAATGTTGTAATTAGCTGAGAGAGCACTACACACTAAGTCGTAGCTCAATCTCAACCGACAGTAAGTCGGTAGAAGTAAGTCAATCATTGTGAAATACATAGCAGTTTACGCAGTAAGTTATTGGAGAAGTGGATGGGAAGTGTTGAAACTCACCGAATTCGCTTAGGGTAAGAGATACCATGCGTCGGTTGAGAAACCATTATTACCAAGTAAGGGTAATACATTGGAATGTACAATACAACAACAGTAACGAGTGTGGCAAACTAGCTCTACAACTATCAGATTGTGTGCAACAGAGGCCAGAGCCCATGCACCAGATACTGAATATACATGGTGAATGAATAAATGGCTAGTTATCAATGCCTAAAAGCCTCACAGGCCAGGACCGAAACCGGTTTATGAGTTAGAACTCCAATGCGAATTCTTGGTTTAGGGACTAAACCGCCAATATGGTTAGATCCTAATCAGAATCCATTGTGTAATAGACCGCGTGGAAGTCAAAACACTTCACGACGGCAGAACATTTAAAGCCAAGGTTTTGTGATTGATTACGTGGGCGTAATCCCTTTTAAGGGGGGTAGAGCGCAAAGCCGCTTAGTGTGTTTTACCGTACAAGTGTACGTGAACTATGTTGTGCATAGCACAAAATGATGGTTGGCGCGTGTGTTATACAAACATACGCATTTATTTGTGGTTAAATTATGGTAATTGCGCACTGAAGATGCGAATATTGTGGTTAAATTGTGGTAATTGCGCACAGAAGATGCGAATACCATTGTGGGAAGTGTGTTATTTTGTTAACAGTGGTGTGTGAGGTACAAGTGGAAGGGAGTAAAGAAACTCCCGGGGAACTAAAACCCGACGGTGCATAAATGTAAACCATGTATTGTATTTTGATAATATATATATATAATATATACAGTGTTGTGATTTATGAGGGGTATAAGACCGACATAGAACCTAGTGAGAATTAAATCCCCTAGGTAACTTGAATTAAGTTGGATTTGGATGATGATTGATAGACGGAGTTCTATCCCTTGGAGATGTAATGATTATGACTAGAAGGATTTAAGATAGAAAATGGGGCATGTTTGAACTAGTTGTTGGTTGAAAAATGAAGTGGGAGGTGAAACTTGATTATCATGAGATCAAGGGAAGCCGAACACAAATTGGGGTGGAAAGATAGTTCAACACTGATGCTGATCACATCAGGGTTGGATGACTCTTGAAGCTCCCTGTAAGTGGTCACAAACAACCACGTTAAGAAAGATGCAAAGAGCATAAACTGGACTTGGAGTTGAGTTGTGTTTTCAAAAAGGATTTTCAATGAGTATTTCCAAAACAATCGATTAATATTTTGAATAAAAGATCTTCTTATACTTAACCTAGTAAAGAATATTTTGTAGTACTTGCTCACGAGCTGAGGCATATGAGCCTTTGTCTTCGGACCGGTGACATGAGAAGTACATATGTTGAAATTAAGTGAATGTCTTGATCTCCCAAAGGAACGGGGACCAGAACGTGTCCATCGCGACCGGGTTTTGCGGGATCACAGTGTATAGTACTCAACGTGGGATTCGAACCCATGGAGAGATAGAAAAGGTATTTCTGTTTGATATACATGCTATGACATGTTGTTTGGTATGTGTGATAAAGGTTATTTTGACTTTGGTCTCCTAAAGTGTATGCTATCAGACCTATGAGTCTAAATGTGTTGTGTTACCCCGGCCTACGATCCAAATGTGGTTATGTCACCCAGACCTAAGAGTCTGAGCGATATTATGTTAGTGCAAGTGTGGTGAAGGTACCCGGACCATTAAGTCCGAGGTTACCATGTGAGTATGATATTTTATGTGTGATGTGGATATGTTGCCCGGACCATTAAGTCCGAGGTTGGATGTAAAGGGTGGTTGGTAATGGAAGTTTATGGCTATAAGTAATTCCCGTATTCTAATCCAATGATGCGAGGAAATGTGAACTTCGAGGACGAAGTTCTTTTAAGGGGGGTAGATTGAAATACCCCAAACCTTGGTATGTTGTGTAAATGTTAACTATGGTATTTAAAGGCTAAAAAGTGCCTTAGAAACATAAATGAACCATTTAAACCATGGTAAAAACAATAAAACACTAAGACACGGTTTGAGCAAAAACATGCTCTAAGCTTGGAGTGAACTTGGCTAGGACCCAAGAGCCTACCAAGACTTGATAATGTTTATTATGACTTTATAAGGCTAATTAAGTCCTTAGGAAACTTTGGTAGACAATGAAACCAAACAAAACACAAATAAATACCTTAAGGTCATATGGGCTAAAATGTGCTCTAAGCTTGGGATAAATGTGTATAAGACCTAATGGTCATACCTATGCCTTATTTATATGTTAATGAACATATTAAATCAATTACCAAAGAAAACCAAGCTTGAAAACAAGTTAAAACACAAAAAGTGCTTTAAGGAGTCTTAAAGCACGTTTTTGAAAAATTGTCTTGTAAATGAGTTTTGAACGGCTAAATGTCCATCATTACTCTTTAATTAACATGTGTACTATAGTATCACATTTGGGTGGCTATATCAATGGGAAATCAAAAATTTCACTTCTATGTGCCTTGTTTTTGGTGAATAGTGATTTTTATAAGCTAGTTTGTAACATATGTTACTATAAGTGAGACAATTGATTAATGAAGTCTAAAATACCCCTAGGTACTATTTGGGGCCGGTTTTTAAGGTGTGGTGACTCACCACCCTTGTTAATTTACTAAGAAAAGAAAGAATGACTAATTAGTGTACTATTTGCTTTAAAAGGACAAATATCTTCAAAAGCAAAGGTATCTTCCTTCTCTCATTCTTTTCTTCATTTCCCACGATGGCCACCTTCTTCCTCCTCTCTCCATCGGTTCCAACAGAACCATGCCATTCTTCATCCTTCTTCACTTGTGACTTATGACTCCATGCTCCGAATTTAATTCCGAGACTACCGTTCTCTTAGTTGGAGCAAGCTCTACAACCTTGTCTTTTCAAATCATCAAAACCACCATTTGGGTGCCAAGGAGAATTTCCATGGAAGGAGCTTGAGCTAATATTTTCATGCCTTGTTGATCACCTTTGCTTCAAGGTAAGGAAAAACCAAAGAAAACTCCATTTCCTTCATTTTTGGTGTTGACCGAAAAGCACCTTGTAATGGTGTCTTCTCTTGTCTTGTTTTGCTTCATCTAAATCTTCCAAGGCTAAGAGGAGTCCTCTCTTGATACTCATTCAAGCTCTATTTCCATTCAAAGGTAAAACAATTACCTTGACGTGTTAAAACAATATATGTAACTAGGGTTTACAATGAGATGGAGCTTAAAGCTTGAATACTCATTATGTTTTTGTATAATGTTTAGTAGTTGGCAAGGAACCAAATGCCTTACCGGTTTTGTAAGGAAACAAGAAAGAAACTTGGGAGGAAAAGAGGTAAATATGCTATCTTAATGTGGTTTAAATGCCTTAGGAGAAATAAGCTTATAATGCTTGTTAAAAAAATACCTAAAGAGCAAATGGTGAATGACTTAGTAAGGTGTTCTCAAGGAGACTAGTAAAGGAACATATGTCTTGGTGTGTGTAATTGCAGGTCAAAGGCTTATGTATTGTGGAAATTCAGTGTTTAAGGATTATGCAATTTAAGGGCCTAAGAGCCATGCTATTTAAGGGCCTAAGTGCCAAGCAAGTTTAATTATGCACTATATTGTGATGTAGTGTAAATTTGGTGAAGTTTTGTGAGTGATAGTGTTCTTGATGGAATTGAGTGTTCTTGAGTGTTTAATGGTGAAAACTATGAGTTTTGGAATGATGATGTGCTAAGAGAACCCATGGCGAAATTTGTAAAATGTATAAGGAGTTTTAAGTGCTTAAATGAATTTTGGTGAACTAGGAATTGTAAGGAATGAGTAAGTGCTTCACTAAGGAAAAACCTGCATTAAGGTGTTCTAAGGTGCTACAAGGATTTAGGCATTATCTTGGAAGTTCTAGGAATCAAATGAGTGTTTTTAGGGTGTGTTAAAGTCTTGGAGAAGTATGTTTAAGGTTTAAGTAATGTTTGATGAATATGGAGAGAATGATGTTTAGGTAAGGTTTTAAGTAAGGAATTTTAAGAAGTTGTGAAAAGGATATTAGGTTAGTAAGAGAATGCTTGGGAGATGATGTTATGAAGGTGAGGAAGCATTTTGGTGTAGTGGTCATTTAAGGTAAAACACCACTTGGAGAACCAAAATGAATGTTATAAGTGTTAAGAGATTTTGTGTGGAAATTGGGCAACAAGTTGGACCATGTTTTAAGGTGAATCAAAGTGAATCCTAGTATTGGAATATGCCTAAGTTCATGTATGAAGCTTGGGTAATTAAAGGATGAAGATAAGAGGTGAAACAAGACTTGGAAAATGAGGTTCTGGCCCGTCCGAACTACCGTCCGAACGTGGACGTTCGGATGTGCCTGTGTGCGCGAGAGTTTTCTGACCTTCGACTGATGTCCGAACTACCGTACGAACATGGGAAGTTCGGACACACATAATTCATTCTCTGGTTTGGCTTCGAACGGCGTCCGAACTTGGGAAGTCCGGACGCAAGTTCGGACGTCCACCAGTTTGCACCCTTAGAGTCTCGAACGGTGTCCGAACTTGAGAAGTCCGGACACAAGTTCGGACAAGGTGCTGTATGGGCCAAAAACATTGTTTAAAGTTATAAAATGAAGGGGATTGATGGTTAATGATATTAAGAGGTTGTTAGAGACATGTTAGGTGAGTTTTAAATGGCAATTAAGTGGGTGAAAAGTTGTATCAAAATGTGAAAGTAAAACAAGTTAGAATGTAAAGTTATGTAACTAAGTTAACGGGGAAAGTTAAGCATTAGACATTAAATAATCAAGCAAACCCCGATGTTAATAAAAAATACATGTGATGTTAACATTGTTCGAGAATCGCTCGAGGAACATAAGTGGACGTGGTAAAGTGGACTCCGGTGACAGGTATGGTTTTCTTGCAACCTGTGTCCTACCGGATTACACCGGCTTGTATGCCAATATGTTTTACTGAGTGTTTGCCACCTTGTAAGATTAAAACATGTAATGAGTTTATAGTAATTCATTTATGTGGCGAATTTGGCCTCCGATACCATTTAACCTCAAGCATGTGTTAAACCTTAGCTAACCAAAACTAGGAACACATGAGTGATCGGTATACGGAGTTGACGGCCCAAACCTTGGGAACGTGCTAACCACGGCTATGTGTGAGTTAGTTGGACATTGTTGTTGTATGCAAGTGTGTGAACCTCCCTTGTGTGCTTAACTCGGTTATGATACCGTATGGTGTGTGGATGTGGTAGGCTCCATAATGGATCTCTAACTACTTATTATTAGTGTATGCGTACTAATGGGGGGTGAGGAGTCCGGTTGTTCCGGCCACGCGTGTGATGGACGGGAGTCGATATCATATCCGGTTCGGCTCTCTTGGTGTATGTATAAGTGGTATTCCAATTTGGTTTCTACCTTCCCTTAGCTTATCCAAAGCTAGTTACTGACTCACGTCGGGCCACAGGGGCATACGAATGTTATTTCGGTGTGCTTGGGATCACTATATCCGACACACCTTGGGTTTAAGTTAACCGTTCTATATAACTGGACGTAACGAGGTTGGTAACGAGCTTAACATGGGATTGGCAAAATCCCTAGGCTCACATGGTATACTAACTATGGTGGAAGGTTCCTTGTGAGAACCGATTTTATGGTGTTATGTAATGTTATGGCGCTATGCAAATTCCCTTGATGTGCTATGGTATATATATATATTGGATGTTTAAAATGAATGCGATGTCATCATGTGTGCGTCGAAACAAGAAAGGTTTGTTATGTTTTATTATGTGAGGAATGAGATATGTTGTAGGATATGAAGTGTGGGATCATGGAAATGAATCCCAGTTGTGACAAGAGGCGTTTAAGGATAACCCGATTAATGGGTACATGTCGTTCGTTAAGGAAGTAGCTCCGTTTTAGAGGAGAGCCACTCTAGGGTTTAAGGAATCATTGAATGGTTGGTTAAGTGTGGATGTGATGGTTATAGGTTGAGCCCATTGAGGCGAAATGTTATGTGTTGTATGTTTACGGCTTGTATGCATGATTTAAATATAATCAACTGCATGCTAAGACGACAATTAGTTGTGCGTGGCCCGGTAGCATGTGGGCTGCGGGATTACCATACCAGCAAAGGTGCTGAGCCCCTCGGGGGCCACCCTTTCTCTCCTTTTCTATTTCAGGTACAAGGAGCTGGAAGCCGTTCGAGAGTAGGACGGGGTAGATGTTTATACATGGGTAGCCATCTAAATGGCGTAAGCATTGTAAGCGTAGTAAGACCGAAATTGTTATCGGCATTAGTTTGTAAATACTCGGTACAGTGGGAATGTATGTATATAATAAATGTTGAAAATGGAATGAGGATTGTATTGTAGTTGCTCGGGAATCTAGTCCATCAGACCGATACAAATGTATGTGTATTAGCCTTGTTAGCCACGTGGGTGGTTAACGGCGTGTAACACCATTGAATTAAGTAATGTGATGAGTTGAGATTTCCGCTGCAGATTGATGTTAAGTGTACGGTGGTGGTTGGGGTGTTACAGTAACTTAATTTGGTATAGTGGTGGTAATAAGCCTTAGCATCCACGGTGAGTGTGGGTGTGGCGGTAGCACCCCGACTAGTGTTAGAAGACTTCCGCTGTGTAAGATGGAAATAAAAGAAAAAAAATTAGAGCTGGAAAAATTACGGGGTTACATTGTGGTATCAGAGCCCTGTTTAGCCTTAGAAAGTCTTAGAACCTTAGAGACCTAGAAACAGCTTGCCTTAGAGCCTTAAATATACAAGAACGAACAAAAGTGTAGATTAAAATTTTGATAAGCCGGGGGAGGGATTTTTGTATGTTGTTTGACTAACCTAATGTGTGGATGTTGAAATGCTTGTTTGTTATGGATTTTCTAACTGATGTGTGTACAGAATGGAGAGGCATCCAGAGGAGTTGTTGATAGAGGGCAACTCGAAACCCTGAGAGACTTAGCTCTTAGCATGGGTAGAATTCTTGAGAAATAGGAGGAAAGGGCGAAAGCTCCAAAGGATGTGTCCAGAGGAATTGCTGCAATGAAGCCCAGCACCTTTTCAGGAGCAGAGGACCTCGTGATTTTGGAAGATTGGATAAGAGAGTTTGATAAAATTTTCGATATTATTGATTGTCCTGAAGACAAGAGGGTAAGTGGACCTGTATATTATTTTAAAGGTGAAGCTGATTTGTGGTGGACTGTAGAGTAGGACAGGCTGAAGGCAGAACCAAATTTCGGGTGTGAAACACTCAAGGCTGCCATGAGAAAAAGATTTTATCCGGAGCATGTTCTCATGTAGAAATATCATGAGTTTATAGAGCTGAAACAATTACAAGATGATGTAAAGACATATCACTCTAAGTTCATGGAGCTAGTGAGATTTGCATCAAATGTGGTTCCTGATGAAGCTGCTAAAGTCCAACGTGTTATTGGAGGTCTACACTGGAGTTTGTAAGAAGCACTGAGCATTGTTCCAGTGACTACTCTACAAGAGGCATACAACAAAGCAATGAATTTGTATCAGGTACAACAAAGAAGGAGGGAAGTGCAAGGAAAACAAAAGAGGAGGTTCGAACCAGGATCGAGTGAAGAGAATCGAGATAAAAGGCCAAGGTATGATAAAAATCAACAAGGAAGTAAGATACCTTGGGGTAAGTCAAACTACACGGGGCAAAGTTCTTTTAAAACTAATCCAGACAGGAGGGATATACACTTTTACTGTAAGGTGTGCAATAGGGATCACCCTGGAGTTGATTGTTCTGGAAAATTGGTTAGGTGTTTCAAATGTGGTGAATTAGGACACATGTCCTTCGACTGTAACAAGAAACCATTCGGTGGTGGTAGAGGAGGCAATAACAGAAATACAGACCAGAGACAAGGAAATAATCAGGGCTATTACAACAGGAACTACAACAACAACAACAACCAAGGCGGAGGTCAGAGAACGAATCACAATGACAGAGGAAGTAACCCGGGAAGGCAACAACAGAGGGGAGGAGGAGAGAATCAAAGTGGAGGTTACAAGAAACAAGGATATATCAATGTTATAACCAAGGCTGAAGCGGAGGAAGAAGGAAATGTTATAACAAGTACTTTTCCAGTCCATAGTACCAACGCTAAAGTATTATTTGATTCAGGTGCAACGTGTTCTTTCATGTCTTCTGAATTTATAAGGAGAATAGGAGTTACACCAACAATTGTGATCGATTATTCTGTGTCCACACCCACAGGGAAAATAGTCAGATGTGGTAAAAAGATTGAAGGAGTAAAGCTATGTATAGAGGGAAATGAGTTCGGGGTAGATGTGGTAGAGTTTGACTTGAAAGATTTTGATGTAATTTTGGGGATGGATTGGTTGAGTAAAAACAAGGCACGTATTGATTGTGAAAAACAAAAGGTGAGTCTAGAAGGGAATAGAGGGAAAAGAATATCATACACAAACAAGAGTAAGAACAGTGGGGTAAAAGTTGTGTCAGCCTTAAAGTTGTGGAAGGATATGAAGAAAGGACACCAAGCATTTTTATGCTACGTTCAAGAAGAAGGTGACAGTACTTCAACGAAACAGAAGACAACATCAATAATAGAAGAAATAGTAGTTGTAAGGGAGTTTCCCGATGTTTTCCCAGAAGAGATTCCAAGTATGCCACCAGACCGCGAAGTGGAGTTCACCATTGATTTAGTGCCGGGTACAAGACCAATTTCAAAGCATCCATACAGGATGGCACCAAATGAGATGCAAGAACTGAAGGAAAAATTAAAGGAGCTACTAAGTAAAGGCTATATCCGTCCGAGTGTATCGCCATGGGGAGCACCAGTTTTATTTGTCAGAAAGAAGGATTGAAGTATGCGTCTCTGCATCGACTACAGAGAGTTAAATCAGGTTACAATCAAGAACAAATATCCACTACCGAGGATCGATGATTTATTTGATCAATTACAAGGTGCTAAAGTATTCTTGAAGATAGATTTGAGGTCAGGCTACCATCAGTTAAAAGTAGCAGACAAAGACATAGTGAAAACTGCTTTTCGAACGAGGTACGGTCACTATGAGTTCACAGTTATTCCATTTGGATTAACTAATGCACCAACAGTATTCATGGATTTGATGAATCGAGTCTTTAGTTCATTTCTTGACAAGTTTGTGGTAGTATTCATCGATGATATTCTGATATATTCAAAGAGCAAGGAAGAACATGAGGATCATCTCCGACAAGTTTTACAGATTTTAAGAGAAAAGAAGTTATATGCAAAGTTATCAAAATGTGAATTCTGGCTCGAGGAAGTGTCTTTGGGCATATCATTTCCAAAGAAGGCATATCAGTAGACCCAACAAAGATTCAAGCAATTAAGAACTGGCCAAGACCAACTAATGTCAAATAAGTCCAAAGTTTTCTAGGGCTGGCGGGTTATTACAGAAAGTTTTTCAATGATTTTTTAAAGATCGCTAGGCCGCTCACGAACTTGATGAAGAAAGTAGTAAGTTTTAAATGGGATGAAAATTGTGAGAAGGCCTTTCAAGTTTTAAAAGATAGGTTAACATCAGCACCAGTGCTTGTGTTGCCATACGGGACCGAAGGATTTGAAGTTTACAGTGATGCATCCAAGTATGGCCTGGATGTGTGCTAATGCAGCATGGAAAGGTAATAGCTTATGCATGAAGGCAGTTGAAAGATTATGAAACAAGGTACCATACTCATGACTTAGAACTGGCTGCTATTGAAATACCCCAAACCTAAGTATGATAAGTAAACATCAATTTATGATGTAATGAGGCTAAAACATGCCTTAGAAACATTGGTAGACAATTTAAACCAAAGAAAACACAAGAAAACACCATAAAGTCAATTTAAGCAAATACTTGCTCTAGACTTGGTGTAACCTTGATTAGGACCCAAAGGTCATTCCTAGACCTTATTAACATGCTAATGAACATGTTAAATCAATTACCAAAGAAAACCAAACTAAAAAAACAAGTTTAAACACAAATTGTTTTTGAAAAATTATGTTAGAAATGAGTTTTGAGTGGCTAGTTGATCAAGATTATACCCTAATCAACATGTGTACTATTTGGTATCACATTAGGAAGCCTAAATCAATGAGAAACCAAAAATTTCACAAATTGTGCACTAATTATGAATAGTACCCAAATAGTGCCCAAAATAAGTCAAATGACTTTCTTAAGTGGTCAATGGTCAAACAACACCTAAATATCTAAGGGAATGAGAGGGGGCTAGTTTTGAGATGGTGAGTCACCAATGTGTGCCAGCCAAGTTAGAAAAGAAGAGGGAAATAAAGAGAATTTACTATTTGCTTTTAAAAGGAAAATATCTTACTTTAACTACCTCTCTCCTCTTCTTTTTTCATTTCTTCTTCTTCCACCGAATTCTTCTTCTTCTTCCTCTCAAGAAAACCATAAGTTCCAGCTTCATTCTTTCTCCACCTTGTCTTGCTCACCAAATACACAATATTGCTCCAAATAAAAAACTAAGCTTAGATTATTCTTAGTTGGAGCAAGCCCTTCAATTCTATCTTTTCAAATCTCCAAAAGCTCAAGTTTGGTGCCATGGAAAAACTCCATTGAAGAGGGAAAATTCAGTTTTAAGAGCTCCTTTGCATCTCCTCCTATTCAAGGTAAGAAAAGTGAAAGAAAAATCAAGTTCCCTTCACTTTTGTTCATTACCGAAAATTTCCTTCTCATGGGGTCTTGTTTTATCCCTTGAACTAGCTTTGTTTCATTCTCCAAGGGACTAGTGGAGGTCCTCTTTGATTCATTACCAAGTCTATCTTGAGACTCCACGGTAATCATCCATTTTTAATACCTTAAAACACTTTTTAACCTAAGAATGAGTTCTATGAGTTTAAGCATGTTCCTTAGTACTCATTAGATTAATGGAATGTTGATTAGAACATTGGCAAGGCAACTAAAGTTTCTTGCCGAAAATCAATCAAGAGAACCCAAGGAGAAAAGTGAGAAAGCTTGAGAAAAACAAGGTAAATTACTTACCTTAAGATGTTTTAATGGTTTAAGGGATGGGATTTAGATAGATACTAAATTTAGCTTAAAGCTTACATTATATAATGAACTATAAAACCTATGAAAAACAACATGATCATATTTGTAAACTTGTGACTAAAGAGCCAATGGGAATTGACTTAGTAAAATAACTATAAGGTGGATTACAATTACATGTATAACTACTATGAGATTGATGGGTGTATTTGCAGGTTGAAAGCTATTATATGTGGGAAATTTAGTGGTTAAATTCAAGTCATTTAAGGGCCTAAGATCCATGTTATTTAAGGGCCTAAGTGCCAAGCAATTTAAGTTTATGCACTATATTATGATGTGGTGTGGTTTGGGTGTAGTTTGTGTGTAAAGAATGTCTATTGAGAATTTGAGTGTTCTTTGTTGTTTAAGGATGAAAAACTAAGTGTTTGGGTATAAGAATATTCTAGGGAAGCTATGTCAAAATTGGTGGAGAAACTTGATGTATTAAGGACTTTAAGGAAAGTTTATGACCAAGGATGTGCTAGGAATCATTAATGGTTACGTTGGAGGAAATAAATAAGTTAAGGTGTTCCTTGAGTGTTAGGATGACTTAGGGTTGTCTTGGAGGATTTATAGGTTACAATGGTGAATTTAAGGTACCAAATCCATGATAAGAGAAGCTATGAAACTTGTGCAAAGTTTGAAGGAAAATAAGGTATGTTGTCTTGTGAAGATTCAAGCATGAGCTAGAGTAAATAACCTTGAGAAGTTTGAGTAAAGGAAATGGGAATGCATAATGATACTTGAGGAGCAGTTAAGATGGTTGAGAGGAAACACTTTGGTTAGTTGATGTTTTAGGCAAGTTGAGATGTTGGAAGTGTAAGGAGCTAAGTGATAAGTGTTAGGAATTTTGTAAGAACATGAGTGAATGATTAAGGAATTGGGTATGAGTTTGGTGGATGAATTAGGAGGGTTTTAAGGTGCCAAAATGATGTTAAAACATGCTAGAATACTTATAGGGAGGTTAGGAAAAGATTGGATAAGAATTGAGGTTGAAAAGAGGTCAAAAACTATCATTCTGGACATATTTAGTGTTGGTCCGGGTTTGTAAACAAGTACATAAACCCGGACCACACCAAAAACTAGGGAGAGAGTTATACCGTGGGATGGTCCGGGTTTACATCCCGGTACACAAACTCGGACCAGTCCCAAAACATGGCAGAAAGTTATCCGATGCATTGGTCCGGGTTTACATCCTCGGACACAAACCTGGACCAACCAAAAAAAGCCACAGAATGTTGAAAAATAGGGTTTTAAGGTTGGGACTTGTTTGGTAATGATATTATAAGATTGTTAGGACATAATTAATTACATATAATGGTCATTAGGGGCATAAACAAGCTTAAGAAATAATGAGAAGTAAATGACTTATGAGATTAAGTTTAAACTACAATGACTTAGTGGTTATAAATCGGGAATCATTAGTGATGAGTTAAGCTAAGTTAAGTAAAAGTAATTAACCACCCGATTGGATGAATATTATAGGATTTGAGTATCTCGATTCCGGAGAGGAGTAGACAACCGAACAACCAACGGTGAACGGTACGGTTTTCTTGTAGCCTGCTTGCTAACGAGGTGTCCCTCAGCTTGTGTGCTAATTGTTTATTTGTTTCGACTAAAACAAGATAAAGCATGCAACCGTACTATTGAGCTTCTTGTGTGTTTGCATTGTACTAACACACTTGACTTTGAGATTAGTTGCTAACAATACTTAGTAACATTGGTTGAGATAAGAATTCACTCCCTAACTGTTGGTTGGTTAATACCCGAAAAAGGTTTAACTAACACTTCGTCTTTAAGACTTTCTACTAACTGGAACTTGGGGGGAGTGAGGAATCCGGGACTGACTCCGGGCATGCATGTTAAGGAAAGGGGGTTGGTATCTGTATCAGATCCGACTTCTGTTGAGACTCGTCTTTGACTTGTCGCCTAGAGTCGACATATAGACTCGACCACCTTGGATTACAGTCCAAGGTGGGAGGCCAGATTAAGATGGTGCGGTGGGATCCCCTAAATCCCAAATTTAAGATAAATTGTTTATTTAACCAATGGAGTTAATAGCTCATTGACTAGGGTTACTTTTGACCCGACAAAGATAAACATTGAGTTAAGATACAACCAATTCTAATTAAAGAACGATTGGTATAATGAGACTGGGATAAGACCTGAGATGAGATAAGACTTGGACTAAGAATAAGAAAAATCATAAGATAAGGACTTAAAAGCTAACACTTACTTAAGGAACGCTTTTAAGTCGTTCATTGTGTTTGAACTATAATTGTTCATATGTGGTGTGGTGTTTATTGCACTTCTTATTTATGTTGTATTAATAATCAACCACATGCTATCGACAAGTAGTCGTCGTAGCCCCGTTAGCTTGGGGGCTATAAGAGAATCGTACCAGCAAAGGTGCTGAGCCACTAGGGGCATCCATATTTATTTTACAGGTGAACGACAGAAGACGACCGTCCTAAGAGTAGGATTGGGTAGAAGTACTTCGGGTTGTTTTCCTTTTTGTTACACGAGTTGTGCATGTACACTCGTTTAGTAAATGGTATGAGATGTAGTATGATGTATTAGGATATAAGATACCTTGTTGTAACACCCCATCCAAAGCCAATCGTGGTTATCGCAAAACTAAACCCTTAATCGAATACGTCGCAACGGAAATAATAAACACCTGGACCTTGCCACGGTCTGATCGTTAGAATATACCGGCCTTAACATTTACAACACTTAACCAAAATACTTAACCAACCCAAAACATCACCATCCATAATACCACAACCAACCGAGTACAAATAGCTAAGACATAACCACAACCTTACATCAGTTTAAATATAAACAGACGGGTGCACAGGCGCAACCCGAACTCAAAATAAATATCCCATCCTAAGTCTAACCGCTCCTACTCTCGTAGTGCGTCCTCATGGGTCTCTTACCTGCAAGTGTAAAAACAGCCCCCAAAGGGGGTCCGCACGAATGCTGGTACACCCTCTCGTGGCCCCCAAGCTAACGGGACTACGACGACTAATTGTCGATAGCATGGAAATTGATTACATACACAAGCATAATATGAAGTGCAATAACAATAACCATAGATGAACATATATAGTTCACAAACAATGAACGACTCAAGCGTTCCCTTATCATGTGGGTTAGTAACCCCCTCCTTAGTCCTCATTTCCTTAATCTCAGTTCCTTACCTTACTTTAATCTTAATCTCAACTTAATCTCAGTATACAAACCGTTCCTGGAAGGGAAAATGGTTGTAGCTTAATTCGAACCTAGGATTTAGGTGATCCCACCGCACCATCTTAATGCCACCTACTCTGGACGGGAGTCCAGCGTAGCTGAGCCGGCAACCGGCCCTAGGCTACAAGTCCGAAGACAAGTCCTTAAGCGGAGGGCGGATCTGATTCAGATACCGTCCCCCTTTTTCCTTAGCATGCATGACCGGAGATCGGTCCCGGGTTTCTTAACTCAGTAAGTACTAAACTTGGTTAGTAACAATCTCAAGTCTCGCGGGTTTATGTAAATATAACACATACACAACGAGAACAAATATAACCGGTTGCATGCTTTATCTTGTTTTAGTCATAGCAATTAAACAGATAGCACACAAGCCGAGGGACACCTCGTTAGCAAGCAGGTCACAAGAAAGATTGTACCGTTCACCGTCGACGATAGTTTGGTTTATCTCCTTCCAAGTCCCAATTCACCAATCCTAAAACATTGATTCATGTTTAGGCCATTAGTTATTTGCACCTTACTTAACTCACTTAATCCCTTAAAATTTCCCGATGAATATCCTCTTAAGTCCTTACCACTTAACTTACAAACTTAACTTTAGACATTAAGGTTCTTACTTATCTTAACTTAATTCCTTAAGTTCTTAGGGTACTAACCAATACCACCCTACCAAGAGTATACCTTATTACCGATTACCATTCTTAGAATTCAAAATTTCTTTTTTTTTTTGTTAAGGGTCGTCCGACCCACCGTCCGACCCACCCTCTGGGTCGGACCCTTCCAGTAACTTCCGGGTTTGAAAAACTCTACATGTCCGACCCACGTCCGACCCAACCATCTGGGTCGGACCATTCCAGAAATTTTTCCGTCTTCTAAACCTTCCATGTCTGACCATGTCCGACCCAACCTTATGGGTCGGGCCATTCCAGAAATTTAACCGCCCTCAAAAAATCACCCGTCCGACCCTGTCCGACCCAAGTCCTCTGGGTCGGACCATTCTAGAACTTTCCCTGGCGTTAAACAGAGGCCGTCCGACCCAAAACTTGGGTCGGACCCCTGGGTCGACGCCTCCAGAACATGTCCAAACATTGCCAAATCTTTTCCAAACTTTCCTCAAGCCATCCAATGTGTCTAACATCATTTAGGCCCTTAAACTCATCTTAAACCATCCTCCAAATTCGTCCCAATCCTTTCACAATTCTTACAAAACTACTAACACTTAACACTTATTTCTTTCCTACATTTCAACATTCCTTTCACCTAGCACTTCTACTAACCAAAGTTCCCTCCTTATGAATTTGACCACACCATATACACCACTGCATCTCTCTTACACTTTCCAGGTTTTCCTTAAATCCTAAACTCTAGTTTCTATCTAAATCATCTCAAGGTTTCACACTCAATCACATCAAACTTACCAAGGTTTCCTAGCTTCTTTTATCAACACTTACCTAAGTCCTAAATACCCAAATACACCCTTTTGATTTCTAAATCCTTCATAATGATGTCTAAGCCATTATAAGTCATTAAGATACCTTAATCTCACCCTTTTTCATTAAGACAACCTCTAGAACTTCCTAGTACTTCCTTAGTCATTAAATCTCCTTAGAACATCTTAAACACTTAAGTTCTCCTTTAAATTTTGCCATGGGTTCTCTAGTACATAGCACATCCTAACACTTGGGGTTTCTCCATCAAACAACCAATATCACTCAAATTCCCATCACAACACCTTAACACACAATTTACACCAAAACTACACTACATCATCATGTAGTGCTTAAACTTAAAATGCTTGGCACTTAGGCCCTTAAATGACAATAGTCTTAACCACTGAATTTCCACATATATTTGCCTTCAACTTGCGAATACACACAACAAGGCTCCCATTGAAACAAAATGCTTCTTGTAATTCACCTTAACATCCTTAAACTATCTCTTTTTCTCATTTGCTCCTTAGTCACAAGTTCACAAGTATAGTCATTGTTTCTCCTAGGTTATACATAACCCTTTTCTAATGTAAACTCTCTACTAAACTCATCACATATCTAAATCCCATTCCCTTAAACAATAAAACACCTTAAGGTAAGTAATTTACCTTATTCTTTTACAAGCTTTAAAAGCTTTTTCCTAGGTTTTTTCCTTTCTCAACTTCTCCAATCTAGTCACCAATATTATCTCCTTGCCAATGTTCTAACCAATATCCAATGACTCCAATGAGTATTAGATAATACATTAACCCTAAGGAACAAACCCTAGGTTAAAAATGTGCTTTAAGGTATTAAGGTGATTGTTTTACCTTGGTTTCTCAAGACAAGCTTGGATATGAAGCAAGAAGGACCTCCTCAATCCTTTGAAGAGTAGAAAACAAGCTAGAACAAGGCATAAACATGGAGTCCCATGAGTGCAAATTTTCGGACAAGGAAGAAAAGTGATGGAAACCTAGATTTTCTTACACTTTCTTTACCTTAAGAGAATGGAGAAGCCAATGGAGTCTCCAAACTTGAATTTCCTCCTCTAATGGTGGTTTGACTTGTCACCAAAATGAAGCTCTTGAAGTTTTGAAAAGATAGAAAGGAAGAGCTTGAGCTAACTAAGAGATATATGTATTTAGTTTTGGTTTTGGAGCTAAAATGAGCAAGATGTGTGTAAAGTTAGATGGAGCTAGCATGGAGGTTGAGTTTTAAGTGAGAGAGAAGAAAGAGAGCAAAGAAAACTGATGGAGAAGATGGAGAATGAAGAGATGAGGAGAGAGGTAAGTAAAATGTGATATTTATGTTAAAAGGTGAATAGTACTTTTGCTTTATAAGTCTTTATTTGCTTAATGAGTCATAAAGGTGGTGACTCACCTTATAAGAAACTGGCCCCCATTAGTAACAAGGGGTTCTTAAGTCTTTGTTGACCAAATATCTCTCTTATTTGACTTATGTTATAAACTAGCTTAATTTAGTTACTATTCACAAAACAAGGCACATTGTTGTGAAATTTTTGATTTCCCATTGATATAGCCTTCCAAATGTGATACTATATAGTACACATGTTAATTAAAGAGTAATGATGGACATTTAGCCATTCAAAACTCATTTACAAGACAATTTTTCAAAAATGTGCTTTAAGACTCCTTAAAGCACATTTTGTGTTTTAACTTGTTTTCAAGCTTAGTTTTCTTTGGTAATTGTTTTAAAATGACCATTAGGATATTAATAAGGTCTTAGAACAATATTTGGGTACTCACCAAGTCTCTCCAAGCTTAGAGCACGTTTTGCTTAAACTGCTCTTTTGGTGTTTCCTTATATTTTCTTCGATTAGAAATGTTTCTTAATGTTTCTAAGGCATTATTTAGCCTCCTTATATCTTAGTTTATCATTTAAACACCATATCTAAGTTTGGGGTATTTCACTTGTATTGAGAATATGCAAATGGTTAAGGTTTGTAAGTACTAATGTTCGGTATATTCATGTCCATCAGACCGTAGCTAGATCTTGGAGAATTTAGCATGCCTAGTTAGTCACGTGGGTCACTAACGGTGGTAACACCAGCTTTGTAGAAATTTCCGTTGCAATTTTAATATAAGTAATTGGAGATTTATTGAGATAAGTCCGGTTTTATGAATTAGGGTGTTACAACTATAGTTTTTGCTTTGAAAATTTGGAGACATTATTTGTATGGTACATCATGTAAGATCTTCACCGACCACAAAAGTTTAAAGTACATCTTCACGCAAAAAGAACTGAATATGAGACAGAGGCGGTGGCTAGAGCTCATTAAGGATTACGATCTGGAGATTATGTTTCATGAAGGCAAAGCCAATGTGGTAGCTAATGCTTTAAGCCGTAAGAAGAGCCATAAGGAGCAAGTCAGCTGGGTACTACATGAGGAGCTAGTGAAAGATTTTCAGAGGTTGAGTCTTGAGGTAGTTAAACCAGGTGAAGTTGAAAAAGAATGTTCTTTGAATAGTTTGCGTGCATTCCTTGATATTTATAAAGTAATTTTGGAGCACCAACAAGATGATGAAAAGACCAAGGAGATAAAAGAAAAGGTAAAACGTGGTGAGACAACTGATTTTGAGATTTATGAAGATGGCAGTTTGAGATTCCATGGGAGGTGGTGTATTCCAAGTAGCTGTGATGAAATCAAAGAAAGGTTGATGAAGGAAGCTCACAACTCAACCTACTCCATGCATCCAGGAGGAGACAAGTTGTATAAGGACATGAAGAAACATTTTTGGTGGCCTAACATGAAAAAGGAGGTGGCTGAATACGTGTCACGGTGCCTGACATGCCAAGGTTAAGTTTGAACATATGAGAACTGGAGGTATGTTACGACCTTTAAATATACCTGGTTGGAAATGGGATTCAATATCTATGGATTTTATAGTTGGATTACCAACCACTAAAGGAGGGATGAATCAGATTTGGGTGATTGTTGACTGGTTGACTAAGACTGCAAGATTAATACCAATGAAGAATACATGGTCAATGGAACAATTAGTGGATGCTTATATCAAAAATATTGTGAGATACCATGGGGTGCCAGCTGAGATTATTTCTGATAGAGATAGCAGGTTTATTTCAAGATTTTGGCAACAGTTCCAGAAAAGCATGGGAACAAGGCTAAATCTTAGCACTGCATATCATCCTCAAACTGATTGCCAAACAGAGAAAATAATCCAGACAATAGAAGATATGATGAGGGCGTGTGCAATGGATTATCAAGATTCATGGTTTGACACACTTCATTTAATTGAGTTCTCCTATAATAACAGTTTTCATGCAAGTATAGGGATGGCACCATATGAAGCGTTATATGGAAGAAGATGCAGAACACCACTGTGTTGGACTGATTCAGGAGAGCCAACAATGATTGGACCAGAACTGACAGAGGAGATGAGTCAGCAGGTCATAAATATACAACAAAGAGTGAAGGCTGCACAAGACAGGCAAAAATCCTATGCTGACTTATAAAGGAGACCACTTGAGCTTGATATTGAAGACAAGGTGTTCCTAAAGGTATCACCCACCAAGAGTGTAGTACGTTTTGGGAAGAAAGGTAAGTTATCACCTAAGTTCATTGGTCCTTATGAGATTTTGGAAAAGGTAGGAAAATTAGCTTACAAATTAGCTTTACCAATGGAATTGGATAAGGTGCATAACGTCTTCCATGTATCACAATTGAAAAGATATATTCTAGATGAATCTCATGTGCTACAAACAGAAGAAGTGGAATTGCAACCTAATTTATCTTATGAGGAACGTCCAGTCAGAATTCTGGATCACAAGACGAGAGAAACTCGAGGAAAACAGTGGAACTCGTTAAGGTGCTATGGACACATCATGGAGTTGAGAAAGCTACCTGGAAACTTGAGAGTAAGATGAGGGAGCAATACTCATATTTATTTGGCTAAGGTTAGTAACTAAAGTTTCAGGGGAAACTTTATTTTTAAGGGGGGAGGAAGGTTAAGAGAGTGGACATCATAGGTTTGATATGAGGTGATATGGTTGGTATATTTATCAGTACATGCTTTAAGTGCTATGCTTTGATTGATATTGATTACCTAACCTGATTTTGTGAAATAAGTGAATGTTGTACTTGTGATTATCTATTTTTATGTGGTGATGCTACTTATGAAATTTATACACTGGTGGTGAATGTTCTATGGTATTATTGAGTTTTAATGGTAAGATTTAGCATCGAGGACGAAGCTTTGCTAAAGGAGGGGAGGATGAAATACCCTAAGTTAGAAAGAAACCCTAATTTCGGGAAGTCCTGGAAACGCTAGAAACCCTAATTCCTGGAAGTCCCGGAAATGCTAGAAACCCTAGTTCCTAAAAGTCCCGAAAGTCCCAAAAATCATGGAGGTGACCTTATAAACTTTAGGAAAGCCTTGGAAACTTAATAAGACCCTAGGAAACCCTAATAGGCAGAGATTGAAAGCCTTAGAAAATTCTACAAGACCCAATAAAATTCTAGTAGCCGGAAATGTCCCTAAAACTAGTTTTACTCCATCATAATCACTTTTCTCCTTAGGAAACACCTTAAACAGCTTGGTAAGCATGAGGTGGCGACCTGGTTGAGGTAAGAATGAGGTGGCGACCTAGTTGGTAGGAAGCATGAGGTGGCAACCTAGTTAACCTAAGCACGAGGTGTCGGGAAGCACGAGGTGTCGCGAAATGATTGGTTAAAAGTTGTCCACACAAGCTAGCAAGCAAGTAGCGAGGTGAAGCAAGCTAGTAGGAGGTGCCACAAGGTAATTAGCTAGATTTTAAGTCAAAGTAAAACAACATGTACCTTATTTGCTCTTAAAACACCTTAATTAAACATTAATGTCATTTATTACATATTATCATTAGTTTTCAGCCCATGATGGCTCATCCCTTGGCTGACCACGTCCCAGCCTTGTCACTACTTATGTGTCATGTTTAAACAAAGCCAAACCAACAACCAATAAGAGAAGGATGGGTGTTAAGCTAGGTGTCCCTCTTATAAGCCTTTCCTTGGCCTTAAAACTTCTCCTCTTCTGCCTATAAGAAAGGAGCCATGACCAGGCCTTCCAACACACAAAACACATCTTCTCCTACCTCAGTAAACCCATTGAAACACGAATAAAAAGGTAAAGCAAGCCAGTCGCCCAAAAACACCAAAACAGAAGCTAATTTCCTTCCCAGTGCAGAAGTCGTGTAAAGGTGAGAGGATTTGGAGGTCTTTCCAAGCGAATCTCTTGGATTTCTTGGTATCCCCATTTAGATATTTGAAGTACCTAAGTCGTGGTGAAGAGATAAGGCAAGAAGGAGTCAGGTAGTTCTCGTGCTCCCCCATTCTTTCCCCATGTGTCAATTCTGGTGACGCTATATGTTTCTGCTATTTTCAGCAACTTATGCTGCGTATCTCTTCTAAATACTTTCATGGTGTGAAAGTAGACTCTTCAATAGTGATTTGGATGTATAATAATCCCCGAGAAGTTCTGGGAAACTTGGTGAACAAACCTTGAACTTCTGATGTCAGTTTCTGTGAGTTTTGTCAGCTTGGTGTGTGATTTTCCTGAACAACTTCCGTGGGTTTTTAGCTAAAAATGATGAGTACTTATCCCTTTACAATATTACAGTTCGTGGGTAAGTTCTTGAAACCGAGTATCACATCCTAATCCAATTCGATCCGACTTAGTATCCTACGTTACCTGGCCTCGATTACAAATCTCGTAAGGGAGAAAGAGAGAGAGAGAGAGCCTTTTGTTAGAATCAAGCTTAAGTTCGATTGCCCAAATATCGCGTGTCTTATTTCATGGGGGTACACCCCTATTTATAGTATTTTGGGCCTGGTCTCAGGCTACCAGACTGTATTTTACATGTATAAGTACAATTTTGCCCTTTCATAACATCTTTGGCCGACCATAGACGGCCGGCCATACTACATTTTGCCTTGCCTAAGTTCTACTTTCATCCGGCTGAAGACGGTCGGATGCCTTATGCGTTTTTATCTCCATCCGGCTAGAGGCGGCCGGATGCTCCATGCGTCTTGTTTGGCTTGGTACCATTTCTTCCCTTCTCATCAGTCCCACAAGTTCTATTTTTCTGAATTTTTGGTGAAGAAAATAGAACTTCTGTGTCTTGTGCTTCGGCGAAAAATTTTGTGGCTGCGGCCAACTCTGAGGTTCTTTGGCTTGCCTGTGCCTCGTCTTTTCCTCATCCCAGTCCCACAATTTCTTTTTCTTCATATCTGGAGAGAAAGAACTTCTTATAGGTCATGTGCGAAGCTCATGACTTCGGGCCTGTTCTGTACCATTCTTTTCGAATTTTCTCGCCTGTTTTCAATGTAGAATACGTAGGGTCCCTCTTCTGACTAACCGTCGGAACCGTCTTTAGGAAGCGTGTGGCCCTCCCTTTTTTCCTGTAAAAAAGGTGTCTTTTGTTTGCTCATATATATATATATTATTCATTTGAGCGGGAGAAAGACTTCCCTTTAAAGTCCGGGTGTTCGAGCTTCCTTCTCTTTCCTCCTCTGTCCCCTTGCTTTCACTGCCTCCTCTTTCGCTTCTCTGCTTTCGTGCTCCGCCTCTTCTTCCGTTGTCACTACTTTTCAATTCCGCGCTAAATTTCTCAATGTCTACCTCTGCCACAAAAAAGAGCAAGGCTGCTGCGAGCTTTTCGCCCGCCATCGAGGCGATTCAGGGCTCTCGCTCCCCTAATGGCTTTCGTCCTTCATTCCTGAAATTCTCGAAGTGCTTTTGGCTGGTCGTGAACCCTCTCCTTCTTCTCTCGATTTTTCCTCCCTCTGTGACTGTCTTAGGGGTGTCGAAGTTCCACTTGGCACCCAAATTTATCTACCATCTCTCGATTCTCATCCTAATGACGACTTCGGCCTTGGGTATGTGGCCTATGCTGATTTTTTCTGCTCCGGCCTGACCATACCCCCACACCCCTTTGTTTTGGGCTTTTTACTTCGCCGTTGCTGTTCCCTTGCCCATCTACAACCAAAGGCCATTTCGCATCTCCACGCTTTTATCGTTTTTTGTGAAGAAAACAAGATTCGGCCGGAGGGTACCGACTTTGCCCGATTCTTCATGGTTAGGGTTGACCCTGACAGCCTAACCCTCATTGCGAAGACCGGATATTCTCTTTTTGATTACAAGAAGGTTCATGAGTGGAGCTCAAGGTGGTTTGTCATCGTTCCTCCCTCCGGTCGTTACTTGGGTGTCCCATATTGTGCTGAAGTCATCAAAGGTCAGTTGATCTGTCCTCCTACTCCTCCGGCCGAGCTGCCTATCTCGAAGATCTTGAGGGCACAAAACCGCGAACCGCTGACTGTTGAGAAATTTTTTACAAATGCACGCTTGTCTTCGCTAAAGACTTATTACAGTAAGTGTTTGATTTTTTGCACCAATTTTGCTGTCTTCATTGGTTCCCTTATTGCTTTGGTGTGTCGTATGTAGATTTCTTCCAGAAGGGAGACAAGATCGGTCCGTTCTATAACTGGAACTTTGTCACCTTTAAGAGTGGGGACGAAAAGGTCAATTACTATGATACGATGAATGCGGCTGTTGATGCTGCTGAGCAACTTTTGGAAGATGCTGCCCCTTCCATGAAGCGCTCCAGGAAAGAAGCCGGAGATGACCAACCTGGTCAGTCGAAGAAAAAGAAAAGGTTGGAATCCCTCGAGCATGCTAACGCCGGATTGCCAGGTACATGGCACGTGAGTCCAGAGTCTGGGCGCCGTGTCTTTCTTCCTCTCACCCCTGGTTCGGGTTTAGACTTTGGTTCTCACCCGGAGCGGGAGTCTAGTCATCCAACCCCTATTTGTGAACAGTTTCCTGACTTATCGGGTTACTTTTCTTCAGATCCTGCTCAAGAAAATACTTTGGAGGCCAGAGGAATCTGCACCGACCCTCCGGCCAATCAAGGTTTTGATCGATCCCTCCTTCTTTCTCGTTCCTTTGTTTTTTACAGTGCCCTTCTGTCTCCAGCTTTGTATGTGCTCGAACCTTCTGGTAACGAAATTACGTCTGGTTTTACTACTGCGGCAGTCCCTGTTCCTGTCAAGCAAAGACTAAAGAAGAAAACTACATCAAAGCCAAAGGCTCCACAGCCAGGGACATCAGGAGAGGAACAAACCTCTGACAACCCTGAGGCCACCCTCATTCTCCATTGATGTTGCTGCGGCCAGGGATGCGGCGCGGGAAAGAGCGACAGAGTATCGGCAGGTGCCCGAAGATCCTGAGCTTCGGAGCAAGCAAAGAGAGGACATCATGGCCTCTTCTTCTTCTTCTCCTCCTCCTCCTGCCCAGGAGTCCTTTACCGGTCCCTCCCAAAAGGAAGGGTGGTTTTACCATCGTGGGCACCCTCTTCCTCTGATCTCCTGCGAATCCGCCAAGTACTCTACTGTCTGAAAGGAGGCAATAAAGAGATCTGGTCATCCAGACGGGATCTTCGCTCCTCCGGCAACCGTTACTGCCACTAAGGAAAGGTTGCGGATGGGAGATGGGGGGCAGATGCCATTATGCGGCACTCCCTCCTAATAAAAGATGAGTTTGACCTCATGTGGGGGGGCATCTTTCAGGTTAGCGTACCTTCCTTTTAAATATCTTTCCTTGTGTTCCTTTCTTGTTTTACTTTGCTTTTCCTCTTAATCTTGTTAACTGTGCTATTTGTTTTAGGTGATGTCCATGGCCCAAAGTGCTGAGGTTCACTCCGGCAACCTCCTGTCCAGGTTTCGGTATGAGGAGAGCCGAGCCGATAATGCTCAAGAAGAACTGAAGCGGAGCTGTTCCTCTCATGATGCTTATATCGACCAGATTCACTATGAGATTGATCTCAAGGTGAAGGAGAGGACTGAGGCAATAAACAAGGATCTTCGGCTGTCTCGGCAGGAGTGTGTCCGTCAGCGCGACGAATATGAGTTGCAACTGAAGAAACTTCGAGAAGAAAACTTTTCTTTAAAAAGCCGGATCCTACAAGCTGACGAAACTTTGATAGAGGTACGAAACCGTCTTGCTTTTGAAAAAGACGAGCTGGCTCGGTCCTTCTCTAACCTAGAAGTTTTGCTGAATCAGATGTGTTCTACTCACCGAAATGAGGTGGCTTCTCTCCAGGCCGACAAAGCTTTTCTCTATGAGGAAAAGAACTCTTTTAAGCAGGAAGCCAAGGCACTTGAACTGGAGAAGCAGGCTCTTCAACGAGAAAATGAGGCCCTTGTAGAGGAAAAGGGGAAGCTCATGCAAGAGCTTAACTGCTCGTCGGAAGAAAAGGCCGCACTGGAAGAGAAATCAAAGGCTTCTTTCGAATAAGAGAAGCAGTCTTTGCTTCGGGATTGCTCTATTTTAGAAGAGGAGAAGAAGGCCCTTGCTGCAGAAAAAACTGCTTTGACAGGTGAGAAAACCAGGCTGGAAGAGAGGGTGAAAGACCTAGAGAAAGCCATGTCACGCCTCCAAGTTGAGAATGCTGAGTCGTTGAACCAAGGTAAACCTTCAGATCTCGATTTTTCGTCTCCTCCTTTTCCTTCCTTTATTTCTTACCTTTCTTGTGTTCCGGTCAGGCTTGAGCTCTACCAATCTTCTGAAGCATGTCCGGAAGCTGAATGATCGGGTAAACAGTGCTAAAGAGGAGCTGTCTTTAGCCAATGCTCAGCATGACAAATATCGAGCCCAGGTCCTGACCCTTGAGTCCCAAGTGGCTAAGCTCATGTCGTTTTCACGGCAATCTCAGGAGGAGATACAGAAGCAAGGCACGATTAATGCTCATCTTAAGGAATCATTCGCTTCTCAGTGCCGCAGGATAGTCGACATCTGCCAACAGATTATCTCGGAGTACTTTCTTGAGAAAGGGGAGTTACTGGACGATGATTTGTACAACAGGCTGGAGTTCAAAGCTGTTGCCCAGAAGTTCAACTTCTTCGAGGAGCTCGAGAGATTCTGCCGCAGTCCTGGAGAGACATACTTCGGTGCGGGCCAAGCCTCCTTTCTTCCGGCTGGAAGCAATATCCAGCCATCCGCCGGAGGGGTACAGCATATCTCTAGGAGATCCAAATCTTCTGAAAGTGTGGCTGGTAGTGGCGATAAGCTAGCTGCAGAAAAATAGAATGGGAGTTTTTTTTTATTTTTAGAGGGTTTTTTGGCATGTACCTTTTTGTGTTTGCCGAATCTTTTGTAATGATTACACTCTTGTAATTGTTTTTTTTACCCCGCTTGGGAGGAATACAAGTTATACTTTTCATAATCTTTGTTAATTTGTCTGCCGGAGCCGCCAGTTTCTTATTGTGCTTTTGCCTCCTCTTTTTTTAGCCAATTTGTTTATTACTGTGGTATCCTCCCCCTCTTTTTTTTGAATGGCGCACATATGGTTATCTTATGCAAGTTTTGTCAACTAAGTGTTTACCCTTACGACACAAGAAGCTTGCGGCTTATTGACTGAACCATTGTTTTAGCCAAACCTTTTCTTTCAAGGCGTGATAGCCTGCGGCTCGTTGGCCGGTGCTTACTTTCAAGGCACGATAGCCTGTGGCTCGTTGGCCGGTGCTTACTTTCAAGGCATGATAGCCTGCGGCTCGTTGGCCGGTGCTTACTTTCAAGGCATGATAGCCTGCGGCTCGTTGGCCGGTGCTTACTTTCAAGGCATGATAGCCTGCGGCTTGTTGGCCGGTGCTTACTTTCAAGGCATGATAGCCTGCGCTCGTTGGCCGGTGTGCGGCTCGTTGGCCGGTGCTTATCAAGGCATGATAGCCTGCGGCTCGTTGGCCGGTGCTTACTTTCAAGGCATGATAGCCTGCGGCTCGTTGGCCGGTGCTTACTTTCAAGGCATGATAGCCTGTGGGGCTCGTTGGCCGGTGCTTACTTTCAAGGCATGATAGCCTGCGGCTCGTTGGCCGGTGCTTACTTTCAAGGCATGATAGCCTGTGGCTCGTTGGCCGGTGCTTACTTTCAAGGCATGATAGCCTGCGGCTTGTTGGTCGGTGCTTACTTTGAAGGCATGATAGCCTGCGGCTCGTTGGCCGGTGCTTACTTTCAAGGCATGATAGCCTGCGGCTCGTTGGTCGGTGCTTACTTTCAAGGCATGATAGCCTTCGGCTCGTTGGCCGGTGCTTTCTTTTACTCTTTTTCAAAAATAATACCTTTTTATTGAAGAATCATAAATTTTACTCATAAATTTTTTTCAAACATTCCCCATGCCAGGAATGCGGTAATTCGTACCCTTCACCATCTTTTAGGCGGTATGAAGCTCGTCCCGTCTTTTGGTGTATGATGTACGGTCCTTCCCATTGGGGCTCTAGTTTCTTAGGTTGTTTGACTTCTCGGAGAACCAACTCTCCTGGAGCAAAACTTCGCTCTTTTATCCTTTGGTTGAAATATCGCTCTACCTTGGATTTATCTTTTGTCATCCTTACTGCGGCGGTCACCCTAGTTTCCTCGAGGAGGTCTAGACGGTCCTGTATTCCCTGATCGTTGACTTCTTCGTCATACGATTCCCATCTTACTGATGGTACCACAATCTCCGCCGGAATGACAGCCTCTAAACCATATGTTAGTCTGTAGGGCGTTTCTCCTGTCGGCCCTCTTTCTGCTGTTATGTATGACCAGAGGACCTGGGTAACAACTCTGCCCATTTTCCCTTTCTTTCATTGAGTTTTTTCTTTATTGCCTTTACTATCTGACCATTCACATTCTCGACTTGCCCATTTGCCTGGGGGTGAGCCACCGATGCGAACCTTAAGTCAATCTTCCATTCTTCAAAAAATTCCTGGAAGCTTTCGCAATTGAATTGCGTTCCGTTATCAGTTACTATTGCCTTTGGTATGCCAAACCTGCATACCACATATTTCCAGATGAATTCTTGTGATTTTTTAGCTGTGATGGAGATAGTGGGCATTGCCTCGACCCACTTTGTGAAATAGTCGATGGCGACGTATATGAACTTGAACCTTCCTGGTGAAGCTTCTGGGAATGGTCCCACAATATCTAATCCCCACATAGCAAAGGGGATTGGGCAGAGGATAGATTTTCGTTCCGCTGGAGGATTGTGTATTCTGTTTCCGTGCTCTTGGCACTTGAGACACTTTCGTATATATTCTTTGCAATGTTCCATCATTTTAGGCCAAAACTATCCGAGCCTCAAGATTTTGTGCATTGTGGTTCTTTCTCCTTGATGGTTTCCACAGAGCCCATCATGCACTCTTTTATTAGTTTGCCCCTTCGGCCATGGTAACACATTTCAGTGCTGGTCTTGCGAAAGATCGCTTATATAGCTGGTTATTCTCAATAAAAAAGGATGTGGCCCGCCTTTTTATTATCCTGGCCTCCTTCTCTTCTTCCGGCAACTTTCCTTGTCGTATGTAATCCATGATTGGAGTCATCCAAGATTCTGTTTTGTCACTCGACTCTACTGTGAATACTTGAGCCTCATCTATGCTTGACGTAGCTTTGACTTCTAGTCATATTTCATTGGGTACTTTTTTGGCCATACTTGCCAATTTTGCCAAGGCATCAGCCTCGACGTTCTCCTTACGAGGAAGGTGTTTTAGTTCGCATCTCCGAAAATTTACTTTTAGCTCCTAGACTTTGAGCAAGTACCTCCATAGCTTTTCCTCTTTGACTTCATAGATGTTGTCGTTTTGTCTTGCCACCAACATAGAATCTGAGTATACTTCTAATTCTGCAAAAGTAAAATTTTATAAGCTTTATTTTCGACAGGATTTTATAAGAAAGAAGAATATAGAGGGTATCCTCCTATGGAACCTGTCGCCCCTAGGGCGGTAGCCACCTCCAAACCCTGGATAAGGGCTTCGTATTCAGCTTCGTTGTTGGTAATGTCAAAGTCTAGTCGGAAGGCGTAGTTCAAGCTTTGTCCGTCCAGCGCTTGTACCACTATTCCAGCTCCTGCCCCTTTTTTGCATCTGGCTCCGTCAACTAAGATGATGTATGGATTCTGGGGCTGTCTCTCTTCCTTTGCAAAGTTTGTTTCTGTTATGAAATCTGCTAAGGCTTGGGCTTTAATCGTTGTTCTGGGCAAGAAGTGAATTTCTTATTGTGTTAGCTCTACTGTCCAGCTCACCATCCGGCCGGAAGCATTTGGATTGTTCGCTATTTGTTTGAGCGGCCAATTGGTCCTGACAAAGATCCGATGTGACTGAAAATAGGGCCGTAATTTCCTTGATGCCACTACTAATGCAAACAAGATTTTCTCTATGTTAGTATACCGTCCTTCTGTTGGGCTTAAAATTTTGCCGGTATAGTAGACTGGTACCTCCCTTTTCTCCTCCATGACCAAGACAGCCGCAACTGCCCAATCTGTCGCGGATAAATAAAGGTAGAGGTCTTGGCCAGGGGCAGGCACACCCAATTTAGGCAGATCCCGAAGCATTTCCTTGATCTTTTCGAATGCGTATATACATTCTTGTCCTCACTGGAATTTGCTGTTCTTCCTTAGAATATTGAAGAACGGGATTGACTTTTCCTGAAGCTTGGAACAAAATCTGCTTAATGTTGTGAGTCTCCCGTTCAGGGCTTGGACATCCTTGATATTTTTAGGTGGAGAAAGGTTGAGAATTGCTTGACTTTTTTCTGGGTCGACTTCGATACCTCTTTATCCCACAATGAAGCCAAGAAACCTTCCTTTAGTCACACCAAATACACACTTCTCCGGATTCAGCTTGATTTGGTATTTGTCCAGAGTATCGAATGTTTCCTCTAAATCTTTCATGTGTTGCTCTTTTGATGGGCTTTTTACGACTATATCGTCAACATAAGCTTCCACATTTCGGTCGAGTTGTTGGCAAAATACCTTGTCAATCATTCGCTGAAAGGTAGCCCCTGCGTTTTTCAGGCTAAAAGGCATTACTCTGTAACAGAATGTTCCGGCTGAAGTGATAAAGGATGTTTTTTCCGAATCTTCCTCTTTCATCTTTATCTGATTATAGCCGGAGAATGCATCTAGAAAACTTAACACAGAGCTCTGAGCAGTTGAAACCACCAATCTATCTATTGAAGGCAGGGGATAAAAATCTTTAGGACATGCTTTATTTAAGTCTGTGAAATCCACACACATTCTCCACTTTCCATTTGCTTTTTTTACCATGACAACGTTAGCCAGCCATCGTGGGTATGCTACCTCCCTGATGAATCCGGCTTTGAGGAGTTTTTGGACCTCGGTTCATGCAACCAAATCCCTCTCTTCCCCTATTACCCTTTTCCTTTGCCTGACTGTCGGATGCTTTGGATCTACTCTGAGCTCATGCCGGATAACGCTTGGGTCTATTCAAGGCATTTCGTCCGTGCTCCAGGCGAACGTTGTCCTTCTTTTTTCCAGGAACCTCGTTTAGTGAGTTTGCTCTCCACTGTCAAACGCAGTTCCTATTTTAAAAAATTTAGAAGGGTCAGATTTTAAATGTACCTCTTTGGGGGAGTCTTGAGTTGTTTGTCGTCCTTCCTTTTCTTGACTTGGCTCCGGGGAAAAAGGCAACTTCCCCTTGAACTCCTTTTGTGATCCTACAGTTTTGACCACCCCCTCGCTAGGAAGACTGTCCATGATGCGGACCTCACATATCCGAGCCATCTTTTAGCTTCCCCTTACCGTAACCATCTTCCCATTTGTGGTTAGATATTTCAACTTCAAGTGATGAGTACTGCATATAGCTTTGAAAGCATTAATCCCTGGTCTCCCGAGATACATGTTATATCCAGACAGACCTGGCACAATAAAAGTTGTGAGTTTCTCCGTTCTCCTTTCATCCCCTTGACCCAGGGTCATTGTAAAATCTATACTGCCGGAGGATGTGGTAGAGATTCCTCCTACAAACCCTCCTAGAACCGCCGAATATGGCTTGATCCGGTCTCTAGGCACTTCCAACCTTTTAACCGCTTCGGCTGATATAACATTTGCTCCGGCTCCACTATCAATCAGGATTCCCTCCATCATTCGATCGTTTACCTACGCACGGATGACGAGTGGATCGTTGTGTGGATACAGCACTCCATCTTCATCTTCATCGGAAAAGAATATTGGAGGAAAGCTTTCTCTTTTGGCAATCTTTCTTTCTGGGAGTTCCTGATGCACTTGATGAATGTGCCTTTTTCTTTCATTAGGGGTTAGTGGTCCTACCTCCGAAAAAAGTCCTGTGAGTTTTCTTAGAGAAAGTTTTGTTAGCCTTCTTTTTGGGAGAGGGGAGATGGGATTTGCTGTAAATAAAATGCAAAAAATGAAAATTATATTCCTCTTATTTCACAATGTGATGCGTGACAATTTATCCTACATGTTCAATTTTTAGGAAGACAATCTATGACCAGTCTCACTTTTTAAGAAGTTTTGTTGTCCGAAGAAAAAGAGAAAAAACTTTTACTTTCCTTCTCTACAGACCTGTTATCATACCAACCGATTTGCAAGGGTCAAGCCTGGGGTGAACTTCCTCCTCCTGCCGGCCTCGTGGTGCATTCTGGGCGCCGCCCTGCTGGCCGCCGTACTATCTATGTGTTCCGGCTTGTTGCTTTCCCTTCTTTTTATTTTCCTCAATGATTCGGAGCTCTTTGGCCAGGGTAGAACAGTTTACAGTCCGGTGGCTGCGGTTTCCATGGTATTCTCAGAATGCAATTGGAATTTCTCCCTGCGGCGGCTTTCTTGGCTGAGGAAGATATCCTTCTCTTACTGTGGCAGCATATTTTCCTGGGTCGATGTAGACAATGGTCCTCGCCCCTGATGCTGCGGCCCTTGAGAGGAAGACCCGGCGGTTGACTTGTAATAATATGGTTTGTATCTTGACCCCCCTCTTCCGGCATTCCCACCTTGCCCCTCTTTCTTTTCTGATGCTGCTGTATTTTTGAAGCTATCTGCTAGCTCTTTTGCCTTGTTTTCTGCTATCTCAGATTTAAAAAAATCATGGATCATTTCAGCTAATTCCCCATGAGTTTTTGGTGCTTTTGTTGCAATTTTTCCAGCAAGCCGAGGCTGAGCCAAGCCATTACCAAAGGCTTTAATCAAGATTTTCTCATCGATATCATCAATTACTTCGACTTTCGTATGGAAACGCTCACTTTACTCCTTCACGGTTTCTCCCCTTCGCTGCTTGACGTCCATCAATTCTATTGTCTCCTTTTTAACCCTCTTGCTCGCGGCGAAGTATTGTTGAAATTCTTCAGTCAGTTGCTTGAAGTTGGTGATGGACTGCGGCGGCCTTGTGGAGATCCATCCCAATGCACTCTTTGAAAGCGTTCCTGGGAATAAGTTGCAGAGGGCGAGGGAGCTAATCCCTTGAGTATTCATGGCAAACATGAATTTCTTGATATGTTGGGCGGGATCTCCTGTCCCATCATATTTCTCAATTGCCGGAGCGACGAAGTGCGGAGGGAGCTTTGCCTTCCTTATCCTTTCTGAGAAGGGGTACAAGCTCATGTCTATCTGGTCGTCTTCTTCCATTTCTTCCTCGCTAATGACTGTATTGTGCTTTTGATCCTTACTTTCTTCGCCATTACTGCCTCTGGAGTCCTTGTTTCTCAACTGCTCTATGGCCTCAGTCATTTCGTCCCACTTCTTCTGATATTCCTCATCTCTTTGCATTAATTCTTGTTGCAGAGTCTCGTTTCCCTCCACAATCTTCTCATCAATCGATCTGACTAGTCCCTTCAGCATATCCTCGAGATCTTTCTTGGAGATGGCTTCTGGCATCTCGGAACTCATTTCCTCTTCAACACGATTGTTATCTTCGGTAGTGTTTTTCGGTGTTTTCTTAGATCTCGGTGCCATTTCCCGTATTCAGATCCTGCAAAAAATACCATTAGTCATTTCATGATTTTTCCTACAAACGTCAAAGATCACTTCCCTGCTTCTATGTGGTCTCGTGGTTGCTTCTTGCCATTCTTTTCCCACAGACGGCGCCAAATGAAACCGAGTATCACATCCTAATCCAATTCGATCCGACTTACTATCCTACGTTACCTGGCCTCGATTACAAATCTTGTAAGGGAGAAAGAGAGAGCCTTTTGTTAGAATCAAGCTTAAGTTTGATTGCCCAAATATCGCGTATCTTATTTCATGGGGGTATACCCCTATTTATAGTATTTTGGGCCTAGTCTCAAGCTACCAGACTGTATTTTACATGTATAAGTACAATTTTGCCCTTTCCTAGCATCTTTGGCCGACCATAGACAGCCGGCCATACTACATTTTGCCTTGCCTAAGTTCTACTTTCATCCGGCTGAAGACGACCGGATGCCTTATGCGTTTATATCTCCATACGGCTAGAGGCGGCCGGATGCTCCATGCGTCTTGTTTGGCTTGGTACCATTTCTTCCCTTCTCAGTTCTCCAGTTGAGTTTTTATGAGTTAAATGTAAGACAAGACCTAAAAACGTGCTTTAAGACCTTTCTAGTCTCTATTCAAATTATGAAGGTTTTTTCGAGGGTTTATTGCTTTGATTTTGTGACCATATACTCATAAGATGTCGATATTGAATTGGTTAAAAGGTGGGGTGAATTTAAACAGAGGTAAGACCTTAAACAAGGGGTTGTTTTTAAGGTATTTTCAAGGTGTTCATGATGTGTTCTAACTTGGTTTTTGCTTGGTTAATGGTAGCTATGTACTTTGATTCTTCTTGGTATGTTTTGTGGATGTTCTAATGAGGTTAAGGACGTGGTGGAACAGCTTGAACACTTGGTAATAACTTGGGTTGTTATAACCCAAAGTTCCGTTGCATTTTATTTCGTCACAATATCATTTTAGGTTGGATTATTTTCAATTCAGGACACGGATGTCCTTTGGATTAAAGCTGAGGGCAAGAAGGTCAATAGGGATTTCTGAAATTGGTAAGGATTAATTAGAATTATTAATTCCTTAATAATTACTCCTCTCACCCTGTTTTGAATCACATTCAGATTTTTCCTCAAACCGTCAGTTTACATCGGAGCGTATTGTCCCTTCTCTCTCTCATTCTTCAGAGCGCCCTCCCTTTCCTGTGGTGCATGACTACTGATTTGTTCGGTTGTGCTGTGCCGTAAGTGGAGTCTACGACTGTTTCGAGCATCGTAATCAGTGGCTTCTGCCGGTGTGTGTCCGTCGTTTCTGTCCTATAGATCTTCTCTGGGGAATTGTTGTTAGAATCAGAATTTAGTGGCTGTTTGGATTTGCATTTTGGTCTGCTCTACTGCTGTGTCTGCGTTGGATCGTGCGCTGTTCGGATTGAAGGATTTGTCTGCTGTTTACGAGGTAGGTGGCTTTCGGATTCGACTAGCGTGTTCAGCCTTGGGGAGTTTCAAACTCTGGATTCTGATTGGGAATTGTCTTTGTGTGTTGTTTGAGAAATTGTCTGTTTAAACTACTGGTTAAGTGCGTATAAACCTCGAAGGTTGTTTTCCACAAACTGCTTCTGTTTTGGTTGTGTTTAAACCTCTGTTTTGGAGTACAATTCGTTTCTGGAAACTACATTTTTGAACATGTCTGAAAGTCTGTCCGAGCATTGAAGTTCGGACAAACTCTGTTGCGTTTAAATTTTCTGAGTTTTTCACCGTGTCTGAACTTCTGTCCGAGCTTTGATGTTCGGACGGGGTGCGAGGACGAGTCCGACTTACAAGTCTCTAGTGGTGTCCGAACTTGTAAGTCCGGACAGAAGTTCGGACACACCCTTCTGCTTTCTCTGATTTTGCTTCGACTTGTGTCCGAACTTTGTCGTTCGGACACATGTTCGGACATTACGCGTATCTGATTTCCGAAAACGTCCGAACATCCATCCGAGCTTTGATGTTCGAACATCCGTCTGATTTCAACTTCTGAGTCTCGACTTGTGTCCGAACTTTGATGTCCGGACGCAAGTTCGGACATGGTACTGTTTTGACCATAACTTGCTCGTTTGAGCTCCGTTTTGACTTTTGTTTGCGGGGTTGGATTCCCCTTCTGATTTGCAAGCTATCTATGTACTTTGTGGTGCCATTAGTGCACATGTGCTTAATTGTACTTAAGCTTCTGATTTGGGACCTAGTTATCTCTGTATTTGAACCGTGGATGGATGGTTTAGCTGTCTCGTAGCGCGCTATGTAGGATATCCTTCTGTTTCACGGGTGATGTTCCCCGTTCTGTTCACAGGTGTTCCACCTGTTCTGTTTACGAGTGAGGTTTCCTCGTTCTGTTCACTGGTTGTTCCCATTCTGTCTGTATGCTGTGATTAACTAGGGCCCCTTTCTGTTTCTACTTCCGTTTGTTTTTAACTCTGATTAGTCCTATTGAGTTTGGACTTCTGCTTCTGATTTCTGTAAGAAATATGGCTTCTCTTCTGTTTACTTCTGATTTGATAACACTCTATAAATGTTTTGAGCATGCTGGTTGATGAAGTTGGTCATCTACTGGGCATAGTTGTTTGCTCATCCCCCTACTTAATCTAACATTGCAGATTGATTAGCGAGGATCGTCTTCCTTCAGCTTCTGGAGCTTTGTTTGGCTATTTCAGTTTTTGAGACGTTTATATTTAGCTTTGTAGCCCTCGGGCCTGAATAGTATTTGACATTACGTTTTGATCTTTGTTTATATTTGGGTGTGAGAGCACCCTGTTACATTTGTTACGCTATACTTGTTTATACAAGCATTCGTTTGGGCCTTGCGTTGTTAAGTAATAATACGCGGCGTGTAATACCCCTAACTCCTAGGCCAGTGTTTGGGGGTGTTACATTTAGTGGTATCAGAGCTCTGGGTTCCAATCTAATGGGAATCTAGCGTTAGTTAGTCAGTCAGTCAGTCTGTACCTGTGCTTTGGAGTTCCAAGACTGAATTGCTTGCTCTTGGATTTTCAGAATGCCGCCACGAAGAGCTCCAATTACTCCCCAGGGCGGTGTCACCGAGACGGTCCAGCAGTTTATGACTCAGCTGCTGCAGACAGCTGCAGCTGGAGGAGCCCCTGGAGGAGGACCAGCTGGAGGAGCAGCTGGTGGTGCAGCCGGAGCTGGGGCTGCTGAGGCGGGAGGCCGGAACGTGAAGGCGCTTCAGGAGTTTATGAAGCTGAAGCCTCCGTCTTTCGATGGGGCAGGAGACCCCCAGGAGGCCAGTCATTGGTTGACTGAAGTAGAGGATCTGCTACGGGTCATGGGCTCCGAGGAGGAGCAGAAGATCGACTTTGCCACCTTCCTGATCAAGGCCGAAGCCAAGGAGTGGTGGAGGTCCGTTATAGGGAAGTTCCCACAGCCATGGACGTGGGACCAGTTCATAGGGGAGTTCAACAAACAATTCTACCCCGATGTATACAAGGACCAGCGCATCCTGGAGTATAACCGGCTGCGTCAGGGTCGGGATATGAGTGTGGAGGAGTATGTGCGCAAGTTCATCTGCTTATCAAAGTTTGCACCTGAGCCTGATGAGCACAGGAAGGCCAGGAAGTTTGAGAGCGGCCTCAGGCCCGACATCCGTTCTGCTGTGACGCCTCTTCGTCACAAGACCTTCAGGGACGTAGCCGATGTTGCCCTGTTGGTGGAGGCCGATTTGAAGGGCCGCCGGTCTAGGAAGGATCAGAAGAGGAAGCAGAGGTCCGACGACACTGACAGGAGAGATCAGCCTGCTTCTTAGAAGAAGCAGTCTACTGGGGACCGATCTGGGGACCGTCCGGGTTCGAGAGACAGAGGAGGGTCATCATCGTCTGCTCCTAAGTGCCAGGTCTGTGGCAAGTTCCATCGAGGTAGGGACTGCTACAAGAAGTCAGGAGCCTGCTTCAAGTGCGGCTCCTTGGAGCACAGGATTGCTGATTGCCCTCTGGCTGAGAGGAGCAGAGGCAACTCAGGAGGTGGGACTAGAGGATCTGCTTCAGAGTCTAGAGATCGAGACCGGGCCGAGCAGAAGAAGCCCCAGGGCCAGGCCAGAGTCTATGCGATGGCTGGAGAGAGAGACCGATCCACTGACAGAATTGTCACAGGTATTCTCCAGTTGTCTGATCGTTCTGTTTTCTGTTTGTTTGACTCTGGAGCCACCCACTCTTTTATTTTTGCTGAGTTGGTGGGTGAGCTCAGTTTGCCTGTTGTGCCCTTGAGTGTGGAATTGTGTGTGCATAGCCCTGTGGTTAGGAATTCTTCTATACTGTTAAATTCTGTTTGTAAGGATAGTCCTGTGTTAGTCAGAGATAGGACTCCGTATGCTAACCTCATCCCTATGGAGATGACTACCTTTGATGTGATTCTGGGCAAGGATTGGCTTACTGCGCACCATGCCCACATTGATTGTGCCGCTTCGAGAGTTACATTGGAGGAGCCGGGCCAGCCCCGTTTGACTGTAGCAGGGAATGGAATCCCGTGCTCACCGCCAGTCATCTCAGCTATGCAGGCATTTCGCCATTTGAGGAAAGGATGCCAGGGATATCTGTACTACATCCGTGAGGTTCTCAAGGATGCGAAGCTGGAGGACATACCAATGGTCATCGACTACCCCGACGTGTTCCAGGATGACGTACCTGGGCTTCCCCCTATCAGGGAGGTGGAGTTCTCAATCGAGCTCGCACCTGAGACTCAGCCGATTTCTAAGGCCCCATACCGGATGGCGCCTGCTGAGCTTAAGGAGCTGAACGTCTAGTTGCAGGAGCTGTTGGATAAGGGCTTCATTCGCCCGAGTGTGTCGCCTTGAGGAGCGCCAGTGTTATTTGTTAAGAAGAAGGACGGTAGCATGCGTTTATGCATTGACTACAGGGAGCTCAACAAGGTTACCATCAAGAACCGGTATCCTCTCCCACCCATTGATGACTTGTTCGATCAGCTAGCTGGAGCTAAGGTGTTTTCTAAGATTGATCTGAGGTCTGGTTATCATCAGCTGAGGATTAAAGCAGATGATGTGCCTAAGTCCGCTTTCAGGACTCGTTATGGACACTACGAGTTCCTAGTGATGCCGTTCGGTCTGACGAATGCGCCTTCTGTATTTATGGATATGATGAACCGGGTGTTCAAGCCATTTCTAGACCAGTTCGTGGTGGTGTTTATTGATGACATCTTGGTGTATTCCAAGAGTACTGAGGAGCACGAGGAGCATCTGAGGACTGTTCTCCAGACTCTGAGGGAGAAGGAACTGTACGCGAAGCTGAAGAAGTGCGAGTTCTGGTTGGATCAGGTGGTGTTCTTGGGACATGTTGTCTCCAAGGATGGTATCTCCGTGGACCCGGAGAAGATTAGAGCCATTATAGAGTGGGTCAGGCCCACTAATGTTGGAGATATTCGTAGCTTCCTTGGATTAGCGGGCTATTATCGTAAGTTTGTGGAGGGCTTCTCCAAGCTAGTGATCCCTTTGACTCATCTGCTGTAGAAGGATGTGAAGTTTGAGTGGAGCGAGGCTTGTGAGCAGTGTTTTCAGGAGCTGAAGAAGAGGTTGACTACTGCACCGATTCTGACCCTTCCAGAGGGTACTGACGGACTGGAGGTTTTCTGTGATGCGTCTCATAAGGGACTTGGGTGCTTTCTGATGCAACATGGGAAGGTCATTGCATATGGCTCTCGTCAGTTGAAGCCATATGAGAAGAATTACCCGACCCATGATCTGGAGTTAGCTGCTGTTGTATTTACCCTGAAGATATGGAGGCACTACCTTTACGGGGCATCGTGCAAGGTATATACGGACCACAAGAGCCTCAAGTACTTGTTCACTCAGAAGGAGTTGAACTTGAGGCAGAGGAGGTGGCTGGAGTTGTTGCACGATTACGACCTGGAGATCCTCTACCATCCTGGTAGAGCGAATGTCGTAGCTGATGCGCTCAGTAGGAGAGAACCTGGAGCCGCATATGCGTTGACAGGCGTACAGAGATCTACTCTTGAGTTACAGCGTCTGGGTGTTTGGGTTGTCCGTCTAGAGAGATCTAGGGTATTGGCCGCCTTGTAGATTCAACCTACCTTGATCGACCGGATCAAGGCCAGCCAGGAGCTCGACGCCGGTTTGGGTAAGGTCAGAGAGAGTATTACTTCTGGTCAGGAGTCTGAGTTCAGAATTTCAGAGGACGGCTGTCTGAGATTCAGAGACCGTGTTTGTGTGCCTGCAGATGATGCCTTGAGGCGAGAGATCATGCAGGAGGCTCATGGAGCTCCATACTCGGTACACCCAGGAGGTGTGAAGATGTACCGAGACCTTCGAGAGACCTTTTGGTGGAACAATATGAAGAGAGATATATCTGATTTTGTGTCCAGATGCCAGACCTGCCAGCAGGTCAAGGCGGAGCATCAGAGACCGGCGGGTCTGCTTCAGCCTTTTCCAGTTTCGGAGTGGAAATGGGAGAGTGTCGGCATGGATTTTGTCATGGGTCTGCCTAAGACTCCGAGAGGTTTCGACGCCGTATGGGTTATTGTGGATAGACTCACGAAGAGTGCCCATTTCTTGCCAGTCAGGAAGACCTACAGTTTACATCGCCTGGCTCAGTTATATATGGACGAGATCGTACGCCTTCATGGAGTCCTGCTACTTTTGTGTCTGACAGAGACCCGAGGTTCATGTCCAGATTCTGGCAGAGTTTGCATCAGGCTTTGGGGATGAAGTTGTCTTTCAGTTCAGCTTATCATCCTCAGTCAGATGGGCAGACAGAGAGGACGAATCAGATCCTCGAGGACATGCTCAGAGCATGTGTGCTTGACTTTGGAGGCAGCTGGGACTAGCACGTTGCCTTGATAGAGTTCGCCTATAATAATAGCTTCTAGTCTAGCATTGGGATGGCCCCGTTTGAGGCTCTGTATGGCAGGAGGTGCAGATCACCCATCTGTTGGGATGATCTGAAGGAGAGAGCAGTTGTCGGTCCGGACTTGGTTGAGGATGCAGTGGGTAAGATTCAGTCCATCAAAGAGCACCTGCTTGTGGCTCAGAGTCGTCAGAAGAGTTACGCTGATCAGAGGAGACGACCTCTAGAGTTTGAGGTAGGAGACCATGGGTACCTGAAGGTTTCCCCAGTCTGTGGAGTTGTGCGGTTTGGGAAGAGAGGCAAGCTTAGCCCTCGCTTTGTTGGCCCCTTTGAAATCCTGGAAAGGATCGGACCGGTTGCCTACCGTTTCGCCTTGCCTCCGTCGCTAGCAGCAGTCCATAGTGTGTTCCATGTTTCCATGCTGAGGAAATATGTTTCGGACCCGTCGCATGTGATTGACTTTGGTCTACTTCAGTTGAGAGAAGACTTCACGTTTGAAGCAGCTCCTTCGAGTATCATGGCCAGAGACGTTCGTAAGCTCAGAAGTAAGACCATGCCTTTGGTCAAAGTTCAGTGGTCGGGTCAGTCCGAGGAAGAGGCGACCTGGGAAGTGGAAAGTGAAGTGCGCTCTAAGTTTCCCGCCCTCTTCGAGCAGTAGGTACGTTTTAATTTCGAGGACGAAATTCATTTAAGGGGGAGGTGATGTTGTAACCCAAAGTTCCGCTGCATTTTATTTCGTCACAATATCATTTTAGGTTGGATTATTTTGAATTCAGGACACAGATGTCCTTTGGATTAAAGCTAAGGGCGAGAAGGTCAATAGGGATTTCTGAAATTGGTAAGGATTAATTAGAATTATTAATTCCTTAATAATTACTCCTCTCACCCCGTTTTGAATCACGTTCAGATTTTTCCTCAAACCGTCAGTTTACATCGGAGCGTATTCTCCCTTCTCTCTCTCATTCTTCAGAGCGCCCTCCCTTTCCTGTGGTGCGTGACTGCTGATTCGTTCGGTTGTGTTGTGTCGTTAGTGGATTTTACGACTATTTCGAGCATCGTAATCAGTGGCTTCTGCTGGTGTGTGTCCGTTGTTTCTCTCCTGTTGATCTTCTCTACGAAATTGTTGTTAGAATCAGAATTCAGTGGTTGTTTGGATTTGCATTTTGGTCTGCTCTACTGCTGTGTCTGCGTTGGATCGTGCGCTGTTCGGATTGAAGGATTTGTCTGCTGTTTACGAGGTAGGTGGCTTTCGGATTCGACTAGTGTGTTCAGCCTTGGGGAGTTTCAAACTCTGGATTCTGATTGCGAATTGTCTTTGCGTGTTGTTTGAGAAATTGTCTGTTTAAACTGCTGGTTAAGTGCGTATAAACCCCCAAGGTTGTTTTCCACAAACTGCTTTTGTTTTGGTTGTGTTTAAACCTCTGTTTTGGTGTACAATTCGTTTCTAGAAACTACATTTTTGAACTTGTCCGAACGTCTGTCCGAGCATTGAAATTCGGACAAACTCTGTTGCGTTTAAATTTTCTGAGTTTTTCGCCGTGTCCGAACTTCCGTCCGAGCTTTGATGTTCGGACGGGGTGCGAGGACGAGTCTGACTTACAAGTCTCGAGTGGTGTCTGAACTTGTAAGTCCGGACAGAAGTTCGGACACACCCTTTTGCTTTCTCTGATTTTGCTTCGACTTGTGTCCGAACTTTGTCATTCGGACACATGTTCGGACATTACGCGTATCTGATTTCTGAAAACGTCCGAACATCCGTCCGAGCTTTGATGTTCGGACATCCGTCTGATTTCGACTTCTGAGTCTCGACTTGTGTCCGAACTTTGATGTCCGGGTGTAAGTTCGGACATGGTACTGTTTTGACCATAACTTGCTCGTTTGGGCTCCGTTTTGACTTCCATTTGCAGGGTTGGATTCCCCTTCTGATTTCCAAGCTATCTATGTGCTTTGTGGTGCCATTAGTGCACATGTGCTTAATTGTACTTAAGCTTCTGTTTTGGGACCTAGTTATCTCTGTATTTGAACCGTGGATGGCTGGTTTAGCTGTCTCGTAGCACGCTATGTAGGATATCCTTCTGTTTCACGGGTGATGTTCTCCGTTCTGTTCACAGGTGTTCCACCTGTTCTGTTTATGTGTGAGGTTTCCTCGTTCTGTTCACGGGTTGTTCCCATTCTATCTGTATGCTGTGATTAACTAGGGTCCCCTTTTGTATCTGCTTCCGTTTGTTTTGAACTATGATTAGTCCTATTGAGTTTGGACTTCTGCTTCTGATTTCTGTAAGGAATATGGCTTCCCTTCTGTTTACTTCTGATTTGATAACACACTATAAATGTTTTGAGCATGCTGGTTGATGAAGTTGGTCATCTACTGGGCATAGTTGTTTGCTCATCCCCCTACTTAATCTAACATTGCAGATTGATTAGCGAGGATCGTCTTCCTTCAGCATCTAGAGCTTTGTTTGGCTATTTCAGTTTTTGAGATGTTTATATGAATAGTATTTGACATTACGTTTTGATCTTTGTTTGTATTTGGGTCTGAGAGCACCCTGTTACATTTGTTACACTATACTTGTTTATACAAGCATTCGTTTGGGCCTTGTATTGTTTAATTGTTTGCGTTCGATTATTAGAGCCTTGCGTTGTTAAGTAATAATACGCGGCGTGTAATACCCCTAACTCCTAGGCCAGTGTTTGGGGGTGTTACATGGGTACTTGGTATTACAAGTTTATGAGCCCTCGGATGCCGAACACTAATTTTTCCCCACTACCGATGAATTGTGGGTAAGCCATCATGATCTACTCTATAGGCTGATGATCTATAGAGGGTGTGCACACTTAAGGACATGGGGTCAGGTAGAAGAATTGTCCAAGGGGCCGAGAGCCTTAGTGCTCTTTGTCGAAAGACCGGTGTGCCCTAGGATTGGTGGATAATAAACCAGACTAAAATTTGATGGTATTATCTTGGTTGGATTTGGTTTGTATTTTGGTAAGGTGTTTATATGGTTTCTGACTTGTTTGATTACCTGTGTGTTTTTATGTTATTTCAAAGTGTTTTCTTAAACTAAATGAATTTTACAGGTTGTGAACTAGGTTCTGATGTGATTTGTTTTATAGTATTATGTGAGTGTACGCTTATGTACCTTGGTAATATTTGTTGTGGTTTCTTGTGATATATGTTGTTATGGTTCTTGTTATGTTACAAATGATTTCTTAAAGATTTTTATAAGCTAAATGTATTTTACATGTTGAGGCAAGAATTACTCAGCTTTACTGACATTTGTTTTCTGGCATGTGCCCTGTGGTCTTTTCTCTGTGATTGTATGACTGACCACAGGTACAGGAAAAGATGGTGTCTCTCTCTATTCATGAAGTTGCACAGGAGTGTGGAGCTAGAGGGAACTAGAGACTGAAGTTAGAATGCGATGTAGTATTTCAATTAGGTCCGGTTGTAATAGGTTTAAACACTTTTGTATAAGCTAGTAAAGAGGGTGTAAGTTAATACCTAGTTTTGAAAGATTTAGTGGGTAAGGTTATGGTTGGGTTTTTTAATATATAAATAAAGTTAAAGAGTGTAACTTAATATGGTATAGTGGTGGTAATAAGCCTTAGCATCCACGGTGAGTGTGGGTGTGGCGGTAGCACCCCGACTAGTGTTAGAAGACTTCCGTGTGTAAGATGGAAATAAAAGAAAACAATTAGAGCTGGAAAAATTGGGGGGGTTACATTTTCCCTCATGTAACCTTTAATAAAAATTTGCGGAAGCCTAGACCATCAATCTAGGCCAACATTAACAATCAAGGTGAGGATATTTTCTCATCGTGTCAGAATTTCAAGTCCCCAACATTATTGTGAGGAATCATGGACCATCAATCATGTAATACCCCTATCCATGTCAGGATATGAGTAGTAAAGTGAGTGGTTTATAAGGATACATATGGGCTGACTACAACAACAAGACCTTCCACTTTTAGGCACAAGTGAGAAAAAAAAGGCTTTAAGTGGCTAGTTTTCAAGCCTTAATTGCTTGGAGCTAGGTTGTTAGTCAGAGTTGTTCATATGAGATGTGACAAAATGGTATTGTAGCAGACTCGAGACCGTGTCAGGATGGGCTACCCGACACCTACCAAGGAGGTCCAAGGGACTTGGATGTTAGATTTGTGACGAGGACGCATGTTCTTTGAGTGGGGGAGTATGTAATACCCTCATCCCACATCAAGATATGAGTAGTAAAATGTGTGGTTTATAAGGATACATATGAATTGACTATAATAACAAGACCTTTCAGTTAGCCCGAGTGAGGACAAAGGACTTAAAGTGACTAATTTTCAAGCCCGAATTGTTTGGGAGATAGGTTGTTGGACAATTGCTCATATGAGACATTACAAATCGTAACCTTCTAGGCCATAACATCGAGACCGACAATGAAAAGACTACACGGTGGCAAGCAATGGTAACCTCAGAGTTGACGCTTTTCCCATCTTGTTTGAAATACCATTTTCCTCACTTAAGCTCCAATACAACTGTGAAGAAACCGGGATCATAGGACATAAACAGGATGAGAATGAGATCTAGGTGGTAAGCTATGCTAATATTAGAAACGACTATTTTCCATCTTGTCTTAAACGTGCATAAATATATTTAAGCCTCAATACAACTTCATTGGATTTTGGACCAATAATTAACTGCCTCCTACCAACTTGTAAATTTATGAGAACTTGAATCGGGCCACACGACGTGATCTACGCTCTAAGCAGTAACAATCCTGTTATGATTATTTTCCCTTATAACCTTACTTAGTGTAAGCTTTGATGCTATAAAACACTACCTTAAAAAAGCAGATACAAGAGGGCTAGCTGGATTTTATTTTAGGCCAACTTACTTGATGTTACAATTGACCAAATTTTTTACAATTAAGAACAATTCACTTGTTCAGTTCATCATTCAGTTGACAGATGAAAATGTACAATTTTCAAATACAAACCACTAACACTTAGTGGTGATTGAGTAGATTAAAATTTGATGAAAATTTACACTCACTTGACCAGAGTTACATAAATAATTAGATACTATTAACCTTTAAACTATCAATTTAACTAACTTTAAATTAACATAACAAATTAAAACTCAATAGCGATACCAACCCATCAAACATTCTCTCATTTAGCAGTTTTTTTTAATTGATACCTGTGAATTTCGTATACTAATAAAACTAGATTATTACATAGTTTGTTTCTTGTCTAAATGACAAGCAGCCACAATATGAAAGGGAATTAAACTACCTTATCAATCTTCAACATCAGTCTGAGAGGAATTGTAAGATCTTGCTACTAACATAGATGGAAAGTTTGAAATGACCGCAGAGGTATTACAACAGAAGCTATCTAATGAATTAGATAAGTCATTCAATCTTGATCTAGCTTCTCTGATATCTACTTCATTGTCATTAACAACTCCAAAAAGAACCTGCATGTAATCATCCTTCATATTATTAAAACAGATGCGGTAGTTACCCCTATGTTTAGCTAGTTCCATTACAATTTAGCTTCTTTTATAATAGGTAATTGCACTTTACAAGTGCTGAACATTCTTTTGTTTTACACAAGGGGAGGAATTTCTGATAACACCTCCTACCTGAAAAGGTTGACACTTCTTAGAGAAAATCTCCAACAAAATTGAGACAAATCCTAGAGGAGACACCCACTCAACCACCTCCACCATTTCCTGAGGAGAATTAATGATAGTATCTTTGCAAGCTTCTACATAAGAAAAGTTCTTTTAAACTACATTCCACCAAGACAATTTGTCGTCGTGTTTACATCTATTCCTTGCATCATATACAACCAACATAGTATTAATAATCGAAGAGAGTTTCTTTCTCCCCAATTTTTTGCTTGATCAGTGAACTAATCCATCCCTACATCTCCTTCAGTAATAGGAATAACACTCCTCTCCCACATAGAATCCCATATTCCATAAACAAAACAACATTTGAAGAAACAGTGGATAGGATTGTCCGTGTGACCACAAAGGAAACAATCAGTATTACAACCTATTGTTTTAGCAATATTTCATTGACATAGAGTTATGTCATTCATAAATTTCCACAAGATCAATCTAGCCCAAAGAGGGCTAATGTTGTTGTCTATTCTCTTGGTGATAGTAGAACAAGCATCAGGTCTAGAGGAGTGTCATGTTTGTTTATCAGAATGTAACAAATTAAACCCTGATTTAACTGAATAGTTGAAGTCTTTTGTGAAATGCCAAATCCACCGCTTATTTTGTGAAAGGTTTAAGGGCAAGAAGGTAATATAGTTGCTTCGTATGGAGAAGAGGGATTGTTGCAGCTTTTGTAAATTCCAAGAACATTGATCAGCAATAATGTAATCTGACACCAGTTCTCCAGAAAGGGTTGAGGGGGGGGGGGGGTTTGAGGTGAGGATTTGAAAAGCATCCTTTGTAGAAACCCAAGGGAAGTCAGAATGGGGTGGTTGAACCATTGCCAATTTGTTTCCTAATACCAGTCTTAAGGAGATTAATATTTGGTTGAAAGGATTTCCAAATTTGACTGGCATTTAAGGGAAGAGAGGCTTCTATAACATTACATATAGGGATGTAGATGGACTTAAGGGTCTTGTCCATTAGGGAATCAGAAAAAGAAATGATCCTCCAGAGCTGTTTTGTAAGAAGAGCATTATTGAATTTCTCAATATTCCTAAAACCTAACCCTTCTCCGTCAACAGACTTACAAACCTTTTTCCACTTCAACCAGTGCATATGCTTTGTAGAATTGGAACCACCCCACCAGAAACTAGAAATTAAAGAGTTTATCTTGGAAGTCACTGATTTTGGGAGGAGGGAAATACCCACAGAGTAGCAAGGGATAGCCTGTAATACACTACTCACCATAACAGTTCTAGCAGCCTGTGACATAGGTCTGCTCCATCCAGAGAGTTTTCTTTAGATAGTACTTATGATGGAATTGAAAACTTGATTTTTATTCTTACCCACTTTCAAAGGTAAACCAAGATACTTAGAGAAAATAGGAACTACGGTAACGCCAAAAGTGTTTGAGATAAGGGCTTTTTGTGGAAGGTTCAGCTTTTTACTAAAAATGAATTCTGATTTGCTTTGGTTTATGAAATGACCTGAGGTATGTAGAAACTTGTCATGGTTTTTTTAGGAATAAGGCTTTATCAACAGAGGCTGGCCCAAAGAAAGTAACATCATCTGCAAAAGCAAGATGAACAATAGAATGGCAACTCATCTTCATCTTAATACCCTTGAAATCCCCAACTGAAACAACTTTGTTGAGATAATTAGTAAGGGATTCATGTGCTAAAATAAAAAGAAGGGAAAATTCACATTATACCCCTTTTTTCTTTCGTAATTCACAATATACCCCTGTTGGTTTTCGTAATTCAACTTTAAACATGCTTACATGTTGTCCAAAATTGATGAAACTTTACATGGACGATGCTAAAGTGTTATATTTTTGTCCAAATAAAATTTAAAGTTTTTAAAGCTCATATGTGACATGTGGGACCCAATGAACATGTCACAGTTTTCATTGGGTCCCACAGGTCACATGTGAGCTTAAAAAACTTCAAATTTGATATTGAACCAACATATAACACTTTAGCATTGTCCATGTAAAAGTTTCATCAATTTTGGATAACATTTAAGCATGTTTAAAGTTGAACTACGAAAACCAACATGGGTATATTGTGAATTACGAAAGAAAAAAGGGGTATATTTTGAATTTTCCCTAAAAAGAAAAGGAGACAAGGGGTCTCCTTGTTTAATACCCCGAGTCTGCTTAAAGAACTGACCAAGAGGCCCATTGATAAGAATGGCACATCTAGCAGAAGTTACACAATTCATCACTAGATTTAACCAATTGGAAGGAAAACCCATAGACTTAAGGACTTTAAAAATTAAACCTCATTCCAACCAATCATAAGCCTTGATTAGACCAGTTTCAAGTGCAAACAACCCCCTTTGTATGTGAAGTTACACAGGGCAATAGGTCTAAAGTTCTCTATATTGATGGCACCTTTGATTTTTGGAATTAGAGCAATGTAATAGTCATTAAGATATATAGGAAGACAGTTCCTCTAAGCACCTTAAGAACCGTTTCTGTTACATGATTACCCACTATATTTTAGAAGGTTTTGAGGAACTTACCAAAAAAACCATCTGGTCCTGGAGATTTTAAGCTCTTAGTTGCTTAACAACATCCAAAACTTTAAACTCTGCATATGGAGCATTGAGATCTTGAATGAAGAGATCTAATGTTTGTTCTTCTCTGCTTCCTCAAAACAGGGATCTCCATCAGGACTAGATGAGGAAATAAGTTTTAGAAGTACCCACGAGAAATCTGTTATTTCAGCCCAATTGTAACATATATCCTGATTCTCATTTTGAGCCCAAAAATGTCATTGGCCTTCTTAGAATAAGAGGTTCTAGCATGAAAAAACTTTGAGTTTCTATCTTCTTCTCTTAACTAAGAGATCCTTGATCTCTGCTTCCACCAAATCTCTTCCTTCATAGCTAGAAGTTCAATCTCAATTAACAACCTCTTTCTATTCGAATCTAACCCCACTCAAAGAGGACCTATGGAAACAGCTGCCAGTTCTTTCCTTTTAACATCTATTTTCCATTTAATCTTCCTAATAAACCAACCCTTCCATCTAGCTAGTTGCTTGGCACAATCTGTTAACTTTTGTACAAGGTTAATGTGATTCTTACCCCACACTTCCATCACTATAGACTTGCATCTTTCCTCCAAACACCAACCGTTTTCAAATCTAAAGATCCTATCAGGAGCCTTATTGATGAGAATAGGCTTATGATCTTAATTTTCCCGGGGTAAATGTTCAACAGAGATATTAGGGAACATATCTTGGGTTAGATAGCAAAAAAAAACACCATTTAACCCGCTAATAGAATGATTCTCTATTAACTGGTAATGGGTATATGTACCTTCGTTGCAAAAATGCCCAAATCTACCAACTGACACTACTCAATAGTTTGTGTGAAAGGAATCATCTGGTTTTCTTGTCTTCTTTTACCCCATATCTTCTCATAATTAAACAAAATCTGATTGAAATCTCCAGCTACAATCAAAGGAAGGTCCACATCTGCTCTGAGAACTTTTAAAAGCTTTCAGGACAGGAATTTAATTAACCAGTCTGCCCAGCCATAAAATCCTGTGAAAACAAAAGGAGTTCCCCCTTGAAAAGTAATCGCTAGAGACATGGGATGTTGTGACGAATTCATCTGCTTGATGTTAGTACCATGTTTCCACATAAGAACCTCCTACCAATACTATTAACAACTTCTCCATCATAGCCAGAAAAGTTAGCAAAAAACATTCTCATAACATCCTGAGAACTGTGGGTCTCTATAAAATAGATTACATCTGGTTTATAACTTATAATTAAGTTATTAACCCAAAAAACTGCATTGGGGTGACTTAAACCCCTACAGTTAAACGAAATGTAACTCGTTTTCCTTGGCAGTCTTTGAATTACCCCTAACTAATAAATGATGATTATAAAATCTAATAATGATATAATAAGGCTAAAATGTGCCTTAATATTATTGAGAAACAATCTAAGATCATACATAAGCAAAATTATGCTTTAAGACCACTTAGGGCAAAAATATGCTCTAAGAAACCTAAGAGATTGTGTAACCTCAATTAGGATCCAAAGTGGATTCCTAAACCTTATGTCTTAGGTAAGAACAAGATAACACCATTACCAAATAAAACCAAACTCTAAAATAAGTTAAAACATAAAATGGTGTCTTAAAACTCCTTAAGACACATTTTTATAAAAGTGTCTAGAAATTGACTTTGGATGGTTAATTAGGATTGTATACATCATAGTTAACTTATGTACTATAATGTACCACATTAGGAAGCCTAATTAAAAAATATGAAAATGTGGCACCAAATTGTGAATAGTGCCAAACAAGGCCTTATTCTCATTTGCTTGGTCAATGGTCAAACTTAAGCCCTTAAAATATCCTAAGTGAGGCGGCAGCCCATGGTGACTCACCATGCCAAGTCTAGACTTTCTTCTTTAGATAAGAGTAATGTAAGAGATAAAGTATTCATTACTTATTTATCACTTAAGACTTCATCATTTTGCTCCCTCCTCTCTCCTAGCCAGTCGAGAACTCCTCCTCTCTTCTTCTTCCTTAGATTGTTCTTGAGCTTGAAGAACACCAAGAACACTCCAATGGTGAAGTGAACCCACACATCCATTTCCTTCCAAATCTTCTCTTTTCTACATAAATCAAACAAGGAGAACACCACCAACTCATATTCCCATAAACAAGGCTGAAACCAAGAGATTCTTGGAGAAATTTTTGGCAGCTCAACAAAGTTTGGAGCAAGGAAGATCTAAGGTAATCAAAGGTAAATGGTGCTTTAAACTTCTACCTTCCCTTTAAACATTTTTATGGCTGAAACCCTAGAGTATTTATATTCATTTTCTTCCTCTTTTCATGCTTAAGCTTCTTCTAGATCCTAAAGATGGCCAAAATTTCATCAAGAAATCACCTTCCAAGAAATACTTCAAGGGTAAGTCACTTTTTAAGGTTTCTATGTACCTAGATCTACCTTATATCCTTGGATCTACAAGAGATTTCACTCTTGACTTATTTCCTTTAGATGGCCGAGTGTTTTGAAGGAATTTCCTCTTAGAACACCAAGGTAAAACTCTTCTCCTTAAAGCTCATTTTGATGCTTTAAGTTTCCTTTTCTTGTTTAGCTTCATAAAAGACCCTAAATTGATCTCTTCTTCTTTTTTGAAACTATGAACGAATTGGTGTTTTACAAACCCTAAAGTGATCGTGACCAAGGGGGATTAACAAGGTGGAAAAATCAAACTTTGAAGGGTATGTGATTAAACTAAGTCTTAGAACACTTTAGTCACCATCTAAGCTTGTGATTTGTGCAAAAACCTAACCTATCTCTATTGTTAAATTAGAGCCGAGAAGGAGAGGTGAAGAAAGTGGTGTTTGGTGCATCAAACTTGTAAGTTGTGCTCAAAACACATTTTTATGCTTTAAGACAATATTTTTGTGTAACAAATTAAGACCGAGAATATAGTGTGGGGAAAGGGTTAATATGACCTAAAATGCACATAAAATTTTGGGAACACATTTGACTTAGTTATCTAAGTGTTTAATGACTTAAAATGTCAAAATTATAAGGTTTTGTGGCTAAATTGTAATTACCAAAAAATTCTGGGTTAGAACACGGAAAAGCCGAGAGTGAGCTATGTTCTTATTGTTATTTTATGTAATTTTAAAGTTATGTTTGAGCATTGTAATAAGGCCATGTATTTAGGCCATTTTTACAAGTTATTTAGTGCTTTTATTGCATTAAAAGTTAAGTATGAAGTTTGGTGAGAAAATCTGGTGTTAAGGGGTTATTTAGAGGATTACAACCACCTAAAAATATTGAGGGTAAAATACCTACGTATTAGGTATTGTTTAGTTGGAGTTTAATGTCAAAAATAAGTTTTAAAAGTGATTATAAACTTAAAGGATGTTCTAGTGAACAAATGGGCATAACATGAGAAGTTAAGTGTAAATAAATAAAATTTAGAGCATCAAAGAATAATATAGCCAAAAGTTAGGCTTCATTTGGGTTTAAGATGCAAAATATAAGTTTTAGTAAAATTAAGGACTTAAATGAAAATCCTAGGAGAATTAGGGGTCAAAGCGCAATTTTGAAGAAGTTATGGTCAAGGCGGTAATTTAGTGGTAAACCTTGACTAAACTTAGGGTGTCTACCAAATTAAAGAAAGAAACAATTAAATTATGAATTTAATTGTAACACTCCTAGTCCTAAACCTGTAATAACGTCGCAAGTCGTAGCATAATAAATAATAATTCGCAGCGGAAAATAAAACTATCTACCTTGGTGTTACACGTCGTTACTCACCCTTGTGAGTAACAAGACATCCTTACTCCTTCCAACAATCTTAACTCCTCACGCTGTGATGAACAGATACTGAGCACTCTAATTATTATAGACCAAATCAAACTAAATGAGCAACTAACCGAATACAACAATCTCCAAAATACAGTACATAAATAAACTACAAGTGTTTATCAAAACACAGCAGCTACCCAGTTCCCCGCACTCCGGCTTGTGTCTTCTTCAGTAACTGAAATGTTTTGCCCATTGAAGGGCTCAGCAATCGAAATGCTGGTATGCTAAATGTAGTCCTAAGTCATCTAGATTCTTTAAGTCGTTTTAGCCATCTTGATATTAGATTCTTTACGTGAAATACCGGTTTACAATAATAACATAAATAACTGTAGGTATTAAACAATCACATAACAGTTCACCTGCAACATCAGTGCATAATAGTAAACAACCAATATTCAAACACCAATAATCCATAACCACAATCAAACAAGATACGCGTATTAAATTGTACTTGTTAGTTGGCCACCTGGCCCTTATCCCTTAAACCAATCACTTAACCTTTTTCCAATAAAATTCCACCTCAGGCGTCGTGTTAAGACAACCCTTAATAACTTATCAATGGACAGTATATCCCCTGGGTTCCAAAGGAACCTTTACCAGCTGACCTTATGGCCCCGGATAATTGACCGATCCGGTCGAACCTGTGCACCAACGGTAGTGCCCTCCACCATCGTCGAATGTGGACAATGGATTCCCTTGAGTGACTCCCCATTGAAGTCCCTCGTAGTGATCACGATGCGCAACCAGAAAGTCGAAACAGTCTGGATTCCTCTCTTTATAAGTTAGCCCTTTAGTCAGTGATACAATATCCAATCCTTGAGTTAAGACTATAACAGTTGACCATCAGTTAGGTTCAATAATACCTAAAGGTCAGTTAGTCATGTTCCAGTTTAGATGTATAAACTTCCAGTCATAAACATTCGCGTAAAATAGAACGCAGCTGTGTTGAGCAATACAGTTTACAATATCATATACATAAATCACAGATATCGCTCTTAACAATCAAACACACAACGTCTGGACCTCAGGAAAAATCCTTAGGACGTTCAGACCACACAATTAATATACCGTTCACCAGGTAACTTGCTAGCTTGTCAGTTCACGCTTTAACAGTTCCTCCCTGTACACTGTTATATTTACAAGCAATACCGGGTAATATTAATATAACTATTCACTAAATATTACAGTACTATTACTGTACAGCTTATACTCGTAGTATACTAACTCTGTATGTTCTTTATTTTCCCCTGTTATTTAACAGTGGTTCTAGGTAGATTAACAGTTCATTATTTTATGTAACATCCACATGTGATAATGAATTTCTACCTTTTTAGTATATTTCTATTTCCTTGATTATATACTCATAATTGTTCCCACTTATTCTTTATACTATACCTTTTGGTTATTTTTATTATAACCACCTTTATTTTATAAACTTTATATTATACTCCATAATATAGCATAATACATAGTTTTAAATCCCTTTCTTTATTAAATTACAAAACCAACCATAATAATTCGGTATTTATATTTTGTACCCAACAACTTTTATAAATTACCAAATAATAACCATATAACATTTATAATTTACTAATCATCCATATTAACTTTCAGAAATTACAATTTAAACATTCCTACTTTTATAAATTACAAATCAACCCCTTTAACTTTCGGTTTTCAACACATTCTTTCTATATTTACATTTTAATCCCAAAACTTTATATAAGTTACATATTAACTTATAAACAATAGTTTTAATATTTAATTTCCTAAAAATACCAAAAAGACCTATAACTTTCTGTAATTTACATTTCCACCCATATTCAATTCGGTTTTTATATATATACTTTCATAATTTACATATTCTCCGCAAAACTTTATAAACTTAATATTTTATGTCATAAATCATTTTAACCCAAAGTTTTTGGTCAACACTTTGACCAAGACTTAATTTCATGATTAATACTTTAATATACCCATAAATTCAAGTGTACTCTCGGTTATACTCCTCAACTTTCCATTAATTACAAAATAGCCACAAAACTTTATAAATGTTATTTAAACACTTAAACACTTATTTAAATTCACCAAAATTCATAATATTAATTCCTACCTTATATTATCATAAATATGCCAAATAAACCCTTATGTTTCGGCAATTATTTTTAGAACTCTAAACTTTTCAAAATTTACATTTTAGCCACATAACTTATTAACTAGCCATTAAATACTTGTAGTTATTTTTAATACTCCCAAAATTTATAATATACTAATATACTTATACTTCAAAAATCACCAAACAACCCATTTCATTATCGGCTTTAACATATATTTACTATATAGTTTTAAAACTTGATTTAAACTTTGTAATATATACATATAAATGTATATAAGCCATATAACACTTCTAAAAATTATGCTAATGAATTAGAATGATTATAAACTCAAAATAGAACATTTGTCCTTAGATAATTCGGCCTATATGTATATGTATCCTAATTAATTTTTGTGACACATATTTATACCTTAAGGTAATAATCTTACCTTATATGTTATAATTTATTTTCTTGACAATATAACCCAAAGTAATTCGGCCTTAATTTATTTAGAGGTTATACATAAATTTTATACCAAAGTTTGAAGCTTAAATCAAACTTAAACTTAATAAACCTTAATTATAGAAACTTACTCCTTAAATCAAGACAATTCTTGTACTTGATTTCACCTTGAATTCCAAGCTCTTCAAATACTATTTTGATGAATAGAATTCGGCCTCCTTGTACATATTTAGGAGATCCATTTGTTAGACTTCTAACAAGGATTTATAAATAAGATTTGGAGTAATTTTACAAGAGTTTACCTTAGGAATTTTTCAAGGAATTTTCGGTAGACCTTGAGATGGTTGTAGATCTAAATTTCCTTCATGAAATAATGAAGAAAACCTTAGCTTAAAAGTTCATAATTTTCGGTAATAACCTTAGGGTATTTTACCAAGATTTTCAACATGAAAATATACCTTAACTTAATCTTGTTGTTCCTTGTGTTGTTGTTGAATCTAGGAACCTCCTTGGAGCATTAAAGCTTGGCGAAATCTTGGACGATTGTTAGGATGATTCTTGCTTCAAGACTTAGTAGATTTAACTAGGACAATTACATAGAAATGGTGTTAGACCTTAATACACCATTAATGGAGCTTTGGAGTTCTAAGGAATTAACTAACAAAGGAAGAAGAAAAGAGAGAGTTGAGAGGACTTACATAATCAGCTGGTGAATGGCAAAGGAAAGAATGAAGCCTAACTTACGTAGGAAATAAGGAAGGCAAGGGTAGAATTATTTAACACAATAATTGTCAAATTGTTTAGTCTTTCCTTTGTTTATTAGTTGTTTGTTTGGCTCAAGAATATGCCCATAATTGAGGCTCTCTTTCGGCTGATTGGCAAGGGAACAAGGAAGTCTTTGTTTTACAATTTGAAAGAAGAAGACAAGAGCTATGGTAGGTAGTTGTCTTCTTTGAATTTTCTAAGATGATTTAACAATACTAGCTTTGTCTTGTTCTCTTGTTTGCTTACGGTAATAGGAGCTGAATATGGATAATTGATTCTTGATAATTGAAGACATAAATACATGCCTAGGTAGGTAGGTATCTTAGTTTAATCTTTATAAGGTTAATACACCTTCTTTTCTTGCTTGAAATCGGCCACCTTGTGTCATAGGAAGCAAGTTGATTTTTGTTTGTTTTAAGACAAGAGAACATGCTAGTTAGGTAAGTGTATTATTTGACTAATTAATGAGGCAATCAACCTCTCCTTTTCCCACATGAAATCGGCAGCCACAAGGTAGCACATGGGCTGTTTACTTGTTTATTTCTTTTGTCAAAAGTTAGTTCTAGTTAGGTTCTTTTAGGTGTTTTAATTTCATTGTTTTTACATAAGCTAATCTTCTTTGTTTTCTTGCAGGGAATCGGTGGTGAGGAGCTCCATTGACTGAATTTCATTTGAAATTATCACATGGCACATGTAGGGATGAGTCACCATTCCATAAGACAAAATTTTCAAACTAAACTAGTCAATTGACACTATATTTTATTAGGACCATATTATAACATGTTATAATTCCTGTCACACTATATTTTATTAGGACCATATTATAACATGTTATAAGTCACAACATTTAATTGGTACATTTATACCAAGGTAAAAGATGAAAGTTCTAAGGTAAAAATGCTGATTTTAGGTACCTTTTTGATGATAAAATAGGCCCTGTTTGTGCTATGATTTTAGCACTGGAATTAATTGATTTAGATTGTCAATTTATCCCTTTTAAGATTATCAACTCGTGGCTCCTCAAAAACTTCAAGGCAATTGCGTAGAACGGATTTTTGTGACACCCAAAGGTGCATTTTTGTGCTTTAAGGATTTTCTGAAAATAAGTAGTCGCTATGAGTTCCAAGTGTTTATCAACATTTTTTATAGTCAGTAATAATATTTTAAGGTGTCAAATTGAGTTATATGGGGTTATATCAACTCATAACTCAATTTCCGGCCTACCGGGACACTCCCGGGGTAAAATAGGAGCGTTAAGAAATTCGTCCGAGCACTTTGTTTATTGTTGAGAAAGTAGCTCTAGCATTCTCTTTAGAATGTTGAATAATGATGTTAGGAACTCTAAGAATGAATTATATAGGACTTCATGCCACCTCGGCACTCCTCCGGGGCATTCCCGGGGGTTTATGGGGTCCTCATCGGGAACCTCCGAGCACTTTGCGTTTAACTGAGATTTTAGCTTGAGGACTTCATCTTATATATTTAATAAAGTGTTATGGTGCATTTGGAATGAAATGTAATGCTTTAATTCATCCTATAATGTATTTCCGGGACTTTCGGGCCTTAAGGGCCTTTAAGGGAACTCCCGGGCATATTGTATTTTTACTCAGTTTAAGATGCGGTCCTGTGTTCCAAAGGTCATATAATGATCCTTGATTAACTTCATATGAAGTTTATAGCTTGTATAACTTATTTAGCTTAAGGTCCGGCTTAACGCCCGTTTATGACCTTAAGGAGTTTTGGTGCGTTTTAACGCCTAAGTGTTTATATATTTTCTTTAGGGTTTAATAATCCCCTAAATAATATATATTTACCATTATTTAATTATTTAAATGTTAGGGGTATTTCAGTCTACCCCCTTAAAAGGACTTCGTCCCGAAGTCATAACTTATACTTATTCATCAGTAATCTGAGTGTATGCAATTAGTACATACACATAACCTTGCTCATGGCAAACAATGTATTCATTGCATAAGTAACTTGATAGATGCTGTAAAGTAAATAAGTGTTCCAACTTCCTAGCTATCCCACTAGGTCATCACTGCACAAGTGCAATACCAAAACACTCAGTCCTACAGAGTGTAGAGGCGTAAACTCTTGGCAGTAAATCTCTTATGTGATTGCAATAGGAATGAATATACTGTAAAGTAAATGAGTGTACTTTTATTAACCATCCAAGTGTTACATAGAACACATCCAAAATCAACCAAGTGTTACATAGAACACATCCATAACCATTCAAGTGTTACATAGAACACAACCATAATCATCCAACCAATTGCACACATGCGCAACAATCAAACACAAATAACCAAACACAAACCAAGGTAGACTGCAGATATGCAAGTCGCATGTGGTGCTCTACCCCCATTAAAAAGGGTTACGCCCACGTACCCCCACAAGTATACACAAAACTAAGAGAAAAGTGTTGGATACTTGTCTCGCATGGAGTCTTCTAACTCCCATGTCGCCTCCTCAATGTCGTGGTTTGACCACAGAACCTTAACCATTCTAATGGTCTTGTTCCTGGTCTCCCTAGTCTTGGAGTCTAAAATGCGAACTGGGGTCTCCTCATATCTAAGTGTAGGATCTAGCTCGAGTGTCTCGGCTCTAAGATATGTGATGGGTGAGGCAAATACTGCTTTAGCTGAGAAATGTGAAACACATTGTGCACTCTCCCAAGCTCAACAGGTAAATCTAATCTGTAAGCTAATGGGCCTACTCGCTCCGTGATAAGGTACGGTCCTACATACTTCGGGCTAAGCTTGCCCTTCTGCCCAAATCTGAAAACTCCCTTCATAGGTGAAACTCTAAGGAAGACTCGATCGCCTACTACAAACTCGAGGTCTCTCCTACGAACATCAGCATATTATTTCTGTTTGTCCTGGGCTATCTTCATGTTCTTGCATATTTGCACTATATTCTCTTTCATCTGGTCTAGGTATTCTGGCCCTAAGATGATGTTCTCACTGGCCTCGTCTCAACATAGTGGTGTTCTGCATGGCCTGCCGTACAATGCTTGAAATGGTGGCATCTGAATGGATGCATGATAGCTGTTGTTGTATGTGAACTCGATCAGATGTAGTCGATCTATCCAGCTTTCCTGGAAATCTAAGGCACAAGCTCTAAGCATGTCCTCTAATGTTTGAATTGTTCTTTCACTCTGGCCATCTGTCTGTGGATGAAAGGCTTTACTTAGCTTCACCTTCGTACCCAATGCCTCCTGAACCTACTGCCAAAATCAGGAAACAAATTTGGAATCTCTATCTAACACAATAGACTTCGGTACGCCGTGGTGTCTAATGATCTCTCTCTGGAAAAGGTCCGCCAGTTTGGGAACTTTCCAAGTGTCCTTGATAGGAATAAACTTTGCTACCTTTGTCAATCTGTCGACGATGACCCATATCATGTTCGCACCTCCTCTAGTTGGTGGAAGACCTACTACAAAATCCATGGATATATCCTCGAACTTCCAATATGGAATAGACATCGGCTGTACTAAACCGCCCGGTCTCCGGTGCTCAAATTTCACTTTCTGACACGTCATACATCTTGCCACAAACTCTGCAACATCTTTCTTCATACCACTCCACCAGAAATGTAATTTCAGATCCTTGTACATCTTCGATGACCCTGGGTGTACTGATAATGATGAGCAATGAGCCTCTTGTAATATCTTTTCCTTCAAGTCTAGGCTGGATACTGGAATGCACAAACGACCATTCAGTCTGATTAGCCCGTCTTCACTAAGCACAAAATCATACTTCTGCCTCTCAAAGATACTATCAGTCAACTGTTGTCTGATAGTCTTCATGTACTGGTCATTAACCTGAGCACAACATACCTCCTCAATGAGGTCGTTGTCTCCTGTCATGGCAAATAAGGAATGAGCTCTACAGCTCAGGGCGTCAACAACTACATTTGTCTTGCCCTCCTTGTACCTGAGGTCGATGTCGTAGTCCTTCAGAAACTCGACCCATCGCCTCTGCCTCATATTAAGCTCCTTCTGAGTGAATAAATGTTGAAGGCTCTTGTGATCTGAGTAGACTATCACTGTAACTCCATATAGGTAGTGGCGCCAGATCTTCAGTGTAGCCACAACTGCTCCCAATTCCAAATCATGAGTCGGGTAGTTCTCTTCGTGTTTCTTCAACTGACGTGATGCATAAACAACAACCTTTCCATTCTGCATAAGTACACACCCTATCCCTGTGCCTGAGGCATCGCAATAAACTTCAAATCTGTCGGTCCCCTCTGGTATGGTGAGTATTGGTGCCGACGTCAGTATGTCCTTCAGTGTCTGAAAGGAACGCTCACAATCTGCTGTCCATACAAATGGAGAATCTTTCTTCATCAGGCTCGTCATTGGTTTCGCCAGTTTGGAGAAGTCTTGTACAAATCTACGATAGTAACCAGCTAATCCCAAGAAACTACGAATATCTGTCACTGTCTTCGGTCTCGGCCAAGTCTTAACTGCCTCAATTTTCGTAGGGTCTACAGATATACCGCTGGCTAATATTACATGCCCTAGAAAAGTTACGCTGTCTAGCCAGAAATCACACTTTGAAAGCTTGGCATACAATTGATTCTCTCTCATGGTCTGCAAAACTTGCCTCAGATGCACCTCGTGTTCGTCTTTGGTCTTAGAATAAACTAGAATGTCGTCGATGAATACAACCACTGATGAGTCTAACTGCTCTCTGAATAACTGGTTCATAAGATCCATGAATATTGCTGGGGCGTTCGACAAGCCAAATGGCTTAACTGTGAACTTGTAGTGCCCATAGCGCGTCCGAAAAGCTGTCTTCTCTATGTCTTCATCAGCTATCCGTATCTGGTGGTATCCTGATCTCAGATCAATCTTCGAGAAAACTGTAGCGCCTCTTAACTGGTCAAATAGATCGTCAATCCGTGGTAACGGGTACTTGTTCTTCACCGTGACTGCGTTAAGCTCCCTGTAGTCGATGCATAGTCACATGCTACCATCCTTCTTCTTCACGAATAAAACTGGTGCTCCCCATGGTGATGCACTCGGTCTGATATAACCTTTGTCAAGTATATCTTCTAACTGAATCTTCAGCTCCTTCATTTCTGCTGGTGCCATCCTGTAAGGTGCTTTAGCAATAGGTCCTGTGCCTGGTATTAAGTCGATGGAGAGCTCCACATCTCGCTTGGGTGGCATCCCTGGTAACTCTTCTGGAAATAGCTCAGGAAAATCTGAAACGACTGGTATGATTGACTGTGTCTGCTCCTCCTGCCTCATGTCCTGGACATAACATAGATAGACTGGCTGTCCCTTCTTCACCTTCTTCATCAATGTGATAGCAGATACTAGTTTGAAAGTAGGTTCCTTTGGAGTACTGCGATATGAAACTGTCTTGCCCTTCGGGCTCTTCAGTAGTAATCTATGCTCTACGCAGTGTAGTCGTCCCTTGTACTTCTGTAGCCAATCCATGCCCATGATGATGTCAAATCCTAAATTATCCAGCTCAATCAAGTCCGCGTGAAACTCTTCATCCATGATGTTAATCTGAACTCCCTTGTGTAGTTTCGTGCACCTCACTCTCTCCTTCGTTGGTAATGTGACTAGGAAATCTGAGAGAGGTTCAGGGGTTGTCTCCAACTTCCTTACTAATATAGAGGATATAAAGGAATGAGACACTCCTGAATCGAACAGTATCGATGCACTCACGCCATTTACTGTGAAGGTTCCCATGATAACATTCCCCTTATTCTTGGCCTCGGTCTTGTCCAACACATTCAGCACTGCTCCTCCATTAGACTCGAGGCCTGGGGTTAACAATTTGTAAGATATTAAAATTCCATCTATTAATCCAATGATTCTCACATACAAGCTCCATAATTACATCAATATTGCCTAAACGTCAAATTTAACCGTCCGGGTTTCAAATGGGTAGTATTTACTAAGATTGATGGGGCTATATTCAACTTAATGCTCTTAATCCCATGGTATACTAATCTAGATTTTCCACCAAATATTAATACATCTCCTGACTTCAAGATAATCTTTCTCGCCTTGTCCATCCTCTTCTAGTCACCGTATAAAAACTCAGCATCATCTCCAATAGAGAATGATACAACTGGTATCCCTTTGGTAATTGACTTTGATGTCTCATCTCCGTCCTGGTGTAATCCAAGTTTTCCCCCTTTCTCATAGAAGTTCGCAATACAAATGTCGGCTTTCATGTCCGGTATAGGGTTGGTCTCTAATTGTTGTGCAATCTTGGCCGTTTCTGTCACTAAAGTTTGAAAACTATCGGGTATCCTAGGAACTCGTGTTCCATCTATTTTTCTTACTTCACTATACAACCTAGTTTGTGGATCCCAATCCTTACCCATACACATCATATATAATTTAAGTTTTGATCCACTACCAGATCTTGGAGTGTAAAATCCTCCAAGGCCTATTCCCAAAGTTCTACATTCATTTACAATAGCTATTTGTTCATCTAGAGTTAAATATTGCTTGAGTAGGATCATGTCGGGTCGAAGTACTTGGCATTCTCCCTCTGGATACTCCCGACCTTCGCTCATAGGCTTAGGTGATCTCGGTCTCATAGGTATGGGAAAACAAATGTCGAAACATCCTATTAGGTGAGAGGTTTCCTAAGTTAGGTCTCTCTAAATTTTTATCTCATACAAACACATACAAGTCTCATCGACTGAATAACTGTAAACACACATACATAGCATCATGCTTTTGATTTAAGTCCTAGGCTTACCGGTTTCACGCTGAGCACTAGCCTCAGCGCCTGAAGTTCCAACTGAGTACAGGGTGTTTCTACTCGGAACTATCTCCTTCTCCTTCTGACTCCCGGATGAGGATGGTTGTCCTCCCGGTCCTCTAGTATAGGTGTTATTCTACGGCGCCTGGCCTCCTCTTGGTCTGCCCGCCTCTGTAGCTGGTGTCCTCTGTGAACCTCTAGATCCCTTGTATACTCGGCTTGCTGGGTTGGAAAAGCATTCATACTCCCGGTGGCCTTCCTTTTTGCAATAGCGGCACTCCACCTTCCTGTCTGCGTAGTCTACTCCTGGGTGATCATTTCCACAGCGCTTACAGTAGTAGTGGCGCTGGGTTGGCTTATTGCCTATTGTTTATGCAACATGGTTTAGTAAAGGTATAGCTAATAAACATCTTGATTAAGTAAGAGGTGGGTATCCTTACCCCTAGGTGGTGCCGATCTAAGTGGTTGTGCATCAATGGCTGGGCCGGTCAGACAAGGGACCTGCTCCTTCGTCTTCTGACCGTGGAAATCCTTCCGCCCCTTCTTCTTATCAAAGAATCTCCTGTTGAAGGTTTAGGTTAGTGACCAAACTAAGTGTAGGTAATATATGGGTAGGGATGGCAATGGGTTCGCGGGTAGCCATTTCACCCGGTCACCCGACCCGCTAAACCGGGTGAAAAACCCGCAATAAACGGGTGTGGGTCGGGTGACGGGTGAAATGATTGCGGGTGCGGGTCGGGTGACGGGTGAACATTTTTCACCCATCACCCGACCCGTCCACCCACATAAATATAATAAATATATATAATATTATTGTATTAAGTTGTATACTACTCTTCATTCTCCTTTACCAAGGTAATTTTGAAACCCTAAACAGTGAACAAGGAATATTCATGCTCTGCGCGACTGCCCATTTCTTCATTGTCATCACTCTGTAATTTCGCAACCAACATACATGCCCGGCGCAATTTTTAATTCTCGTCACTGAAGCTAATTTTGCAACCCTAATTGGCGAACATGGAACATAGATGCCCTGCGCTTCTATTTTCTTTCTTCACTGAATGTAATTTTGCAACCTAACCGTGAACATGGAACATACTGCTATGCGCCTGTGTTTTTCTCTCTTCACTCTCGGTAATTTTGCAACCTTAACTGGAGAACAAGAAACTTACATGCTCTACGAAGTTTTTCATTCTCTTCACTGAAGCCTGAAGGTAATTTCACAACCCTAACCGACAAACATGGAACATACATGCTCTGCGCCTCAATTTTCTCGTCACTCATGGTAATTTTGCAACCCTAACTTTCGAACATGGAATGTACATGCTCTGCACAATTTTTCATTCTCTTATCTAAAGGTAATTTTGCAACCCTAACCAGCGAATATGGAAAATACATGCTCTGCGCCTCTATTTTCTCTCTTCGCTCACATTAATTTTGCAAACCTAACTGGCGTCGAACAAGGAACAAGAAAAACAAACGGGTAAACGGGTTCACCCGTTTCACCCGCGGGTGACGGGTGAAACAGGTGACGGGTGATACATAACGGGTGACGGGTCGGGTACGGGTGAAGCAGATGAAGTCGGGTGATGGGTGCGGGTGATGGTCCACCCGACCCAAACCCGACCCATTGCCATCCCTATATATGGGTACTCCTTCTCAAGTAAAGGTTTCTTACTTCCCCTTCTTGTAGTAACCGCCAGAGGTTACTCCACCATCATCTCCTTCATTACTCTTTCTCTTCTTTCCCTACGCCTCTTCCCTGGACTGTAGCATTAATTCTGTTGTCGATGCGGCGTCATAACACTCTTGTAAGGTAGTGAAACGTATTGCTCCCATAGCGCCCCGGATGCGAAATTGCAAACCTCCCCTAAACTTTTGGATCTTCACAGTGTCGGAGTAGTCGACTCCTGGTATATAATCTAGCAGGCTGATAAATCGTGCGTAGTACTGGTCGACTGTTTGGCTCCCCTGGATTAAGGTCTCGAACTCTTGCCTTTTTCTCTACTTTAAGTGTTCGGGGTAGTATTTCTCTCGCAGCACCTCTACAAACGTTGTCCACCCAAAGTCCGGTGTAGCTCTATGGTGGCCCTCCACAGACCGCCACCAAATGTCAGTTGCGTCTTTCAGGTTGTACGTGGCGATGTCGACCTTCTGGTCTTCTGGAACTCTGACAGCCTTGAACGCCTTCTGGTGCTCTACAATGAACTTCTCCAGTGCGGCGGGGTCTGGTTCCCCTGAGTATGTTGGAACCCTAGCGTCTGCAACGCTCTTCAACCAATTGGTTTCCCTGGGCTACGGCGGGTGGGGTATGGCTCCCGTAAGTTGAGCTCCTAGTTGCTGCGCGAAGGCTGCCATGGCCGCTGCTAGGCCTGGTACTTCTGGAACATCCGCCGGTGTCTCGCCACCGCGTCCGCTGCTGCCTCCACGTGGTCTTCCTCTTGTCAACATCTATAAAATAATATACTATTATTTCTACTCGGTTGCTACACCGTTTTACATACACAAACACAAATATATAAGGAAGCTAACTACTAGCAATAAAGATATCCCTAGAGTTTTCTAGATCACGAATCCTCACAGACGTTTCCCCGTTTCCCAATATTCCTATCCTCATGTTCTTGACTCAGTATCCTTCATCAGAGCGTAACTACACTCTGATACCAGTTTTTGTAACACCCCTAGTCCTAAACCTGTAATAACGTCGCAAGTCGTAGCATAATAAATAATAATTCACAGTGGAAAATAAAACTATCTACCTTGGTGTTACACGCCGTTACTCACCCTTGTGAGTAACAAGGTATCCTTACTCCTTCCAACAATCTTAACTCCTCACGTTGTGATGAACAGATACTGAGCACTCTAATTATTACAGACCAAATCCAAACTAAATGAGCAACTAACCGTATACAACAATCTCCAAAATACAGTACATAAATAAACTACAAGTGTTTATCAAAACACAGCAGCTACCCTGTTCCCCGCACTCTGGCTTGTGTCTTCTTCAGTAACCAGAAATGTTTTGCCCATTGAAGGGCTCAGCAATCGAAATGCTGGTATGCTAAATGTAGTCCTAAGTCATCTAGATTCTTTAAGTCGCTTTAGCCATCTTGATATTAGATTCTTTACGTGAAATACCGGTTTACGATAATAACAGAAATAACTGTAGGTATTAAACAATCACATAACAGTTCACCTGCAACATCAGTGCATAATAGTAAACAACCAATATTCAAACACCAATAATCCATAACCACAATCAAACAAGATACGCGTATTAAATTGTACTTGTTAGTTGGCCACCTGGCCCTTATCCTTTAAACCAATCACTTAACCTTTTTCCAATAAAATTCCACCTCAGGTGTCGTGTTAAGACAACCCTTAATAACTTATCAATGGACAGTATGTCCCCTGGGTTCCAAAGGAACCGTTACCAGCTGAACTTATGGCCCTGGATAATTGACCGATCCGGTCGAACCTGTGCACCAACGGTAGTGCCCTCCGCCATCGTCGAATGTGGACAATGGATTCTCTTGAGTGACTCCCCATTGAAGTCCCTCGTAGTGATCACGATGCGCAACCAGAAAGTCGAAACAGTCTGGATTCCTCTCTTTATAAGTTAGCCCTTTAGTCAGTGATACAATATCCAATCCTTGAGTTAAGACTATAACAGTTGACCATCAGTTAGGATCAATAATACCTAAAGGTCAGTTAGTCTTGTTCCAGTTTAGATGTATAAACTTCCAGTCATAAACATTCGCGTAAAATAGAACGCAACTGTGTTGAGCAATACAGTTTACAATATCATATACATAAATCACAGATATCGCTCTTAGCAATCAAACACACAACGTCTGGACCTTAGGAAAAATCCTTAGGACGTTCAGACCACACAATTAACATACCGTTCACCGGGTAACTTGCTAGCTTGTCAGTTCACGCTTTAACAGTTCCTCCCCGTACGCTGTTATATTTACAAGCAATATCGGGTAATATTAATATAACTATTCACTAAATATTATAGTACTGTTACTGTAGAGCTTATACTCGTAGTATACTAACTCTGTATGTTCTTTATTTTCCCGTGTTATTTAACAGTGGTTCTAGGTAGATTAACAGTTCATTATTATATGTAACATCCACATGTGATAATGAATTTCTACCTTTTTAGTATATTTCTATTTCCTTGATTATATACTCACAATTGTTCCCACATATTCTTTATACTATACCTTTTGGTTATTTTTATTATAACCACCTTTATTTTATAAACTTTATATTATACTCCATAATATAGCATAATACAGAGTTTTAAATCCCTTTCTTTATTAAATTACAAAACCAACCATAATAATTTGGTATTTATATTTTGTACCCAACAACATTTATAAATTACCAAATAACCATATAACTTTTATAATTTACTAATCATCCATATTAACTTTCTGGAAATTACAATTTAAACATTCCTACTTTTATAAATTACAAATCAACCCCTTTAACTTTTGGTTTTCAACACATTCTTTCTATATTTATATTTTAATCCCAAAACTTTATATAAGTTACATATTAACTTTTAAACTATAACTTTAATATTTAATTTCCTAAAAATACCGAAAAGACCTATAACTTTCTGTAATTTACATTTCCGCCCATATTCAATTCGGTTTTTATATATATACTTTCATAATTACATATTCTCCGTAAAACTTTAAAACTTAATATTTTATGTCATAAATCATTTAACCCAAGTTTTTGGTCAACACTTTGACCAAGACTTAATTTCATGATTAATACTTTAATATACCCATAAATTCAAGTGTACTCTCGGTTATACTCCTCAACTTTCCATTAATTACAAAATAGCCCCAAAACTTTATAAAATGTTATTTAAACACTTAAACACTTATTTAAATCCACCAAAATTCATAATATTAATTCCTACCTTATATTATATCATAAATATGCCAATAAACCCTTATGTTCTCGGCAATTATTTTTAGAACTCCAAACTTTTCAAAATTTACATTTTTGCCACATAACTTTTAAACTAGCCATTTAAATACTTGTAGTTATTTTTAATACTCCCAAAATTTATAATATAATCTAATATACTTATATACTTCAAAAATCACCAAACAACCCATTTCTCTCGGCTTTAACATATATTTACTATATAGTTTTAAAACTTGATTTAAACTTTATAATATATACATATAAATGTATATAAGCCATATAACACTTCTAAAAATTATGCTAATGCCTTAGAATGATTATAAACTCAAAATAGAACATTTTGTCCTTAGATAATTCGGCCTATATGTATATGTATCCTAATTAATTTTTGTGACACATATTTATACCTTAAGGTAATAATCTTACCTTATATGTTATAATTTATTTTCTTGACAATATAACCCAAAGTAATTCAGCCTTAATATATTTAGAGGTTATACATAATTTTTATAACAAAGTTTGAAGCTTAAATCAAACTTAAACTTAATAAACCTTAATTATAGAAACTTACTCCTTAAATCAAGACAATTCTTGTACTTGATTTCTCCTTGAATTCCAAGCTCTTCAAATACTATTTTGATGAATAGAATTTGGCCTCCTTGTACATATTTAGGAGATCCATTTGTTAGACTTCTAACAAGGATTTATAAATAAGATTTGGAGTAATTTTACAAGAGTTTACCTTAGGAATTTTTCAAGGAATTTTCGGTAGACCTTGAGATGGTTGTAGATCTAAATTTCCTTCATGAAATAATGAAGAAAACCTTAGCTTAAAAGTTCATAATTTTCGGTAATAACCTTAGGGTATTTTACCAAGATTTTCAACATGAAAATATACCTTAACTTGATCTTGTTGTTCCTTGTGTTGTTGTTGAATCTAGGAACCTCCTTGGAGCATTAAAGCTTGGCAAAATCTTGGATGATTGTTAGGATGATTCTTGCTTCAAGACTTAGTAGATTTAACTAGGAAAATTACATAGAAATGGTGTTAGACCTTAATACAACATTAATGGAGCTTTGGAGCTCTAAGGAATTAACTAACAAAGAAAGAAGAAAAGAGAGAGTTGAGAGGACTTTCACAATCGGCTGGTGAATGGCAAAGGAAAGAATGAAGCCTAACTTACGTAGGAAATAAGGAAGGTAAGGGTAGAATTATTTGACACAATAATTGTCAAATTGTTTAGTCTTTCCTTTGTTTATTAGTTGTTTGTTTGGCTCTTTACAAATAGTTTGTCTCTCGTTCAAGATAGCCCAAATTGAGGCTCTCTTTCGGCTGATTGGCAAGGGAACAAGGAAGTCTTTGTTTGACAATTTGAAAGAAGAAGACAAGAGCTATGGTAGGTAGTTGTCTTCTTTGAATTTTCTAAGATGATTTAACAATACTAGCTTTGCCTTGTTCTCTTGTTTGCTTACGGTAATAGGAGCTGGATATGGACAATTGATTCTTGATAATTGAAGATATAAATACATGCCTAGGTAGGTAGGTATCTTAGTTTAATTTTTATAAGGCTAATACACCTTCTATTCTTGCTTGAAATCGGCCACCATGTGCCATAGGAAGCAAGTTGATTTTTGTTTGTTTTAAGACAAGAGAACATGCTAGTTAGGTAAGTGTATTATTTGAATAATTAATGAGGAAATAAACCTCTCCTTTTCCCACATGAAATCGGCAGCCACAAGATAGCACATGGGCTGTTTACTTGTTTATTTCTTTTGTCAAAAGCTAGTTCTAGTTAGGTTCTTTTAGGTGTTTTAATTTCATTGTTTTTACATAAGCTAATCTTCTTTGTTTTCTTGCAGGGAATCGGTGGTGAGGAGCTCCATTGACTGAATTTCATTTGAAATTATCACATGGCACATGTAGGGATGAGTCACCATTCCATAAGACAAAATTTTCAAACTAAACTAGTCAATTGACACCCTAAATGGCGCCCAACATGGAGGTCAAATGGGACTGATTTTTAGTTTAATTCCTGTCACACTATATTGTATTAGGACCATATTATAACATGTTATAAGTCACAACATTTAATTGGTACATTTATACCAAGGTAAAAGATGAAAGTTCTAAGGTAAAAATGCTGATTTTAGGTACCTTTTTGATGATAAAATCGGCCCTGTTTGTGCTATGAGTTTAGCACTGTAATTAATTGATTTATATGGTCAATTTATACCCTTTTAATATTATGAACTTGTGGCTCCTCAAAAACTTCAAGGCAATTGCGTAGAATGCATATTTTGTGACACCCGAAGGTGCGTTTTTGTGTTTTAAGGATTTTTGGAAAATAAGTAGTCGCTATGAGTTCCAAGTGTTTATCAACATTGTTTATAGTCAGTAATAATATGTTAAGGTGTTACATTGATTTATATGGGGCTATATCAACTCATAACTCAATTTCCGGCCTACCGGGACACTCCCGGGGCAAAATAGGAGCGTTAAGAAATTCATCCAAGCACTTTGTTTATTTTTGAGAAATTGGCTTGAGCATTCTCTTTTTAATGTTGAATAATGATGTTAGGAACTCTAAGAATGAATTATATAGGACTTCGTGCCACCTCGGCACTCCTCCGGGGCATTCCCGGGGGTTTGTGGGGTCCTCATCGGGAACCTCCGAGCACTTTGCGTTTAACTGAGATTTTAGCTTGAGGACTTCATCTTATATATTTAATTAAGTGTTATGGTGAATTTGGAATGAAGTGTAATGCTTTACTTCATCCTATAATGTATTTCCGGACTTTCGGGCCATAAGGGCCTTTAAGGGAACTCCCGAGCATATTATATTTTTACTCAGTTTTAGATGCGGTCCTGTGTTCCAAAGGTCATATAATGATCCTTGATTAACTTCATATGAAGTTTATAGCTTGTATAACTTATTTAGCTTAAGGTCCGGCTTAACGCCCGTTTATGACCTTAAGGAGTTTTGGTGCGTTTTAACGCCTAAGTGTTTATATATTTTCTTTAGGGTTTAATAATCCCCTAAATAATATATATTTACCATTATTTAATTATTTAAATGTTAGGGGTATTTCATTAATAAAGTTTAGGAGTTAATTATAAGTTTAGAAAACTTAAATGGGGTCAAATTGTAAATACCATGGGGGCGAAATGGAAGAACAGACTAGGAGCTATTTGGAAATTACTGGAAAAAGTTGGGTGAGATTTAGAATTAAATTGAGAAGATTATATAATATAAGAAAAGGATTAAATTGTAAAGTTTAGGAAATAATGTGGGCCAATTTGTAAATAACCAAAAGTTAGTGGTGAAGGAAATAAATCTGGATAGACCTTGGGTCTGTTCGACATTAAGGAAATGTGATGAAAACTTTGGGTTAAAATTAGATAAGAGTGAAAATATTATAAGCTATGGTATTTGGGGGTATAATTGTAATTTTATAAAAGAATTTGTGGAAGAAATATAATTTATGAAGTATAGGGTATCATGCATGAATAATAAGAGTTAGGAATAAATTTTAGTATATGGCTAAGGATGTTATAAGTGTTACATTAATATAAAGTCTAAATGGAATTAAAGTGGAATTAGTATAAGATAAGGGATTTAATAATTCACGTAAAATAATGTGAATATTTGGGATGTAATGAATTATAAGATAAAGTTGGGAACTTAATAAAGTCTAGGGTTTAATATAAGGTAATATATTACATGAGATAACATTAAGTATATAGTCTTAATGTTAATAAGTGAAAGTTAGCATAATTAAGGAAATTAAGTGCTTCACATAAATAATGAGGAATATCATTTATAAAGGGAATTTTATACTCATATAAATGAATATGAATATATGGAAGTGTGGTGAATTATATAATATGGTTGGTGGATCACATTAAGTGAGGTATAGTATTGAAATACCCCGTAATTAAAAATAGTGATTAATTAGGCTAATAAATAATTGAGAAGCTTAATTAAGTGTAAATAATCATGAGGGAACAAATCCCGAAGAAAACGGATCCTTAAAATGGATTAAAATCGCTAACGAACCTTAAAGCACGTTTTTCGAGATAACCGGGAAAACGTGACTTTAAGCGGGTCAAATAGACTCGTAATAATTTTGGTCAACTAAATAATCATTAATAAATATTAGTGAAGCTTTAGAACCAATAAAATCAATAAAACGAGAAATTAGTAAAAACGGTCAAAAACGGGAAGTTGTGGGGTAGAAATATAAATAACCCAAACTAGTGTGTCCAATATTGTAAATAAGATTTTAAAACCCATGTGGGCTGGGTGTGTTAGCCGATTTCTCCCCCTCACACACTCACCTATCTCTTCTTATTTACAAAACAACAAAATAATTAAAAGAAAAAGTAACTACTATACTACCTTACCTCACACTCTCTCTCCTACTCTATTCTCCTCACTCACGTAAACCCCATCCCCCTCACTCTATATTTCTCCTTCCTCCAGCCGATGCCAATGGAGTTTTGAGAACCCCCACAAAAACTCTATCTTCTCTCTTCTTGTTACTCCCTTAAATCTCCTCCAAAAATTATAAAAATTGCACCATTGTCTTCCTCTCATCAAGGGGAACACTTCTATCTTTTCAAAATCCGAAAAGGAGAACTTTCATCTCCATGGGTATGGAGCATTTGGAGCTTCAAGACTACCACTAGAACCACCTTCTTCTCCTTGTTATTTTGAGGTAAAAATCTTCTTGAAATCTCATTCTTTTCTAACCCTTATGGGCAAAACGAAAATGTAGCTAAACCTCTTGCTTCCTCCTTTTGTTCCCAGCCGATTTTGGCCTCTTGGAAGGGGTGGAAATATTGTTCTTGAGCCATTCCAAGCTTCACTTGCACCTTTGCAAGGTAATGAAATTCCTAAACCCTAAAATGTGTATTAAGACTTAGAAATGGTTAGGGTTAGTTTTTGGTGTATTGAAATGTGTATATATGGGTTATAGTGTTAGAGAATTTGGGTTGCTAAACCGGTGGAGAAAGAGAGAAGGAAGAAGCAAGAAAGAAAAAGAAAGAAAACTAGAAGGAGAAACAAGGTAAGGATGCTCACTTGTGTAGCCTTGTACATACATGTATGTAACAGATTTTTAGAAGTTAAAATGGGTATTGTAAAATGGTAGTGTAGTGGTAGTGTAATGTGTAGGAGTAAACAAGCTTTTAAACCTTTAAAAGACATTTTAAAACTTGTTAAAACATAGATGGGAGTTAATGTTTGAGTGCAGGAATTTAATGTTGTTTAGTGTGGTATTTGTGTATGAGGGTTGGGTATATTTGTATTGGCTATAAACAGGTGGTGTGGATCATTTATGTGAGTGAAACAATGTGGTGAGAGTGTAAAAATATAGGGGAGACTATGGCGAAATTTGCCTAAGAATAGAACACTTAATGAACTAGAAACTAGGTGAAGAATTTATGTTGTAACAGATTTTAATTGATTTAGTTTAGTGGGTAAGTTATGATAGGTGAGTAATGCATTAGAAACTCTAGAAATGACATTAGGAGAGGGAGCTATTGGTGGAGAGAGTTAGAGTAAAAATCTGTAGCAAATGCAATTGGGAAAAAAACTAGTGTAAGTGCTGAAATGAAACTTGGAGAATTAGGTGTGTGAATTAGTAAGGAAATGTGTAATAGGTTGATGGATGAACTAAGGTGAATTAGGAGGTTTAATTAGTGCTAAATCATGTGGGGAAGTATTGGTAAAGATTGGGAAAACAATGGGTAGAGAAACCAACTGAAAACAGATTTTTAAACTGAAGTACTGGGTCGGACCGGACTTGCGACCGGACTTGCAAGTTCGGTCGAGCCCAGAACACAAAGACGGGAACCTTCTGGAATGGACCGGACTTGCGACCGGATTTGCAAGTTCGGTCGGACCAGAAAATTCTCCCGTCTGAAACCTTCTGGAATGGACCGGACTTGCGACCGGACTTGCAAGTTCGGTCGGACCAGAAAATTTTCCAGCTGAAACCTTCTGGAATGGACCGGACTTGCAAGTTCGGTCGGGCCAGAAAAATTCCCGTAATTAAAGCTACTGGAATGGACCGGACTTGCGACCGGACTTGCAAGTCCGGTCGAGTCATACAAAAAAAAAATTAATTAAATGATAATAACATATATATATATATATATGTATACCCACATACATAAATGTACATATATCAATGTACCAATGTTAAGTAAGGAAATAAACTTAAAGTAAAGAAGAGTAAGTAAGTAATGTGTAAGTGTAAGAATGGAAAGGACTTAGTAGGTATGACTTAGGAAACGCAAGAGTAATCGAATTAAGTTAATGATAGTTAAATTAATCACTCGAACATATGTATGTTATAGGACTTGATTTGTGAGCACCGAAGGAAAGTTGGGATACAAGTACAACGGTAAACGGTATGAATTCCTCATGCCCGTATGCTATCTTGGTTACTCTGATTTGTGTGTTGTGTGCTAATTGATCACCAAATAAGATAAATGCACGAATCGGAGTTACTATGCATACTTGTGAATATGTAGTGTTGTACGTTGTGAATATTTTTCTCAAATCTTAGTTTGTATAATTCATGAAATGTATGGATGATAATGAGTGTGGGTATGTATGATATACTGTATTGTGACCGAGTGTGTTGTGATTAGACTTCTAACTGATTCCTTACAAGCTAACCAATCTAACTTAAATTGGTAATTAAATTGGAATGAGTAGAAGTCCGATATAGTTTCGGCCACGCGTGAGGATGAGGAGACACAAGAGGTTGGATCCAATTCCTGACTCTTAAACTGGTCTGCGGCCCAAATCCCTTAAGTGGGTGGCATCCCGGATTGGTGAGTCAAGTAAATCTCGGTGGTGGAACGGTGTAGTCCCCGGGCCGGAGGTCATACCGACTTAACTTGAGTATGAGTAAGTAAATAAGAATGAGTAAGTAAGTAAAGTAGCACGCGGTATATGCGGAGTTCATGCGCAGCTTTTGCTGAGCCCCTTAGGGCGATGTTTTTACTACACGCAGGTACAAGAGAAGGATGATGGTTGTGAAGTGATGTAGCTTTGTCTCTTTTTAGATTTGTAATTAACGGATTATGAACGGTGTACTAAGTAGTACACGGCTGTAGCTTTTTGATAGCCGGTGTACCATGGGGTACACCTTTTTGGATGTTGATAGGACGGAGATTGGGTATAGATGAGTAGTTGGTAGAAACTCATTCTTTTGGGAACAATTGGAAAGGGATGCAATTAAATACTTTAAATACTCGGTGATCCGGTAATGTAAGAATGCTATCTTTTGTATTCAGTAAGCAATGTTTTAGTAGCTCGGTATACTATGATCATCAGACCGTCACTGTATTGTTGAGTAAGCCTTGCTAGCCGTATGGGCGGTTAGCGGCGTTGTATCACCCGCCGTAGTAAGTAGTAGTCTTCCGCTGCGAACTGATAGGATTAAGAGGATGATTGGATGGTAAACATAGGATTAACGGTAGGGGTGTTACAAAAAGTGGTATCAGAGCGTAGTAACGCTCTGATGTCCTTAGTTTCCGAGTATAAGGGATTACCGAGTTAGGATTTCAACCGTCTTAAGACGGATACTTAGAAACCTAACTAGGAACTACCGTTATTAATAACGGATACCCTTGACGTTCTTAGGAACGATACCTTGTTTAAATTCCAAGACCCTTAGGTCATATCTTGCGAAGCCTAATGTAAATGCTAAATGTTCAGATGTCAAGATGAGGTCAGGGCCGACCTAGGGGAGAGACATCTGACGGACCCGGCGCGCAGACGATAGCAGAGATCGTCGCCGCCACGGTAGCGCAGATGCTACCACAAGTAATCAATGCAATGCAACAAAACCAACAAATACAAGCGGGGCCAATCCCTCCCCCTCCACCCAGAGAAGCGAACTGGGTAAAAGCTGTAGCGGAACTCCGCCCTCCTTGCTTTAGGGGCGAGAGTGATCCGGCTAAGCTAGAAGCCTATATCTCCGAGATGGAGACGGCGTTCGAAACCCTCGAAGCTCCTACTGGAGTTCGAGTTAGAGTTGCTGCCTACTATCTAAAAGATGCAACCATGGATTGGTGGAAGCTGATCAAGCATGAGCATGTCAACGACCCCACCTTCGATTGGGAGTCCTTTGCCTCACTCCTCCGTTCCAAATACTACCCGGAGCATGTGAAGACCAAGAAAAGGCTAGAGCTGGATGCCTTGAAAATGGCAGACAAGATGTCTGTGGATGAGTATTATCGCACCTTCACTTCCATCCTCCGTCTTCTACCTGATCTAGGATACACCAGCCAGGTGTTGGTCGATCGCTTCTATGGCGGTCTGAGCCATCGCCTTCGGTACGGTATGGGCTACACTCGATTTACCTCTCTTCAAGTAAATATCGGTTAACCCTTAGTATCATTTCAATTCCTTGAATTCCTTGAATCTCTTCTTATCTTCCTTAAATAAGAATCCCGGCTAATACCTGAAACTTCAGGAGTGTTATCACGCGGCTTCTGTGTTGAGATCACTTGCCAATTACGGGATGAAGAAACCGCGCTGAAGCGCAAGGCCAACAACAAGAACACCAATGGCGAGGAGCAGAACCAGGGTAAAAGCTGGAAAAAGAAGAAGGGAAATTTCTTTCAGCAATCCCAAAAGAAATTCCCAAGTGAGAGCAGTGCCCATGCTGAGCAGGGCAAACCGGTTGAGCTGCTTCAGCTTGGTTCATCTGCACCGGTGACCGCAAAGCCACTGAGATCACACCCACCTAAGGGTAAACTTCTATTCCTAAATCGTATTCGTATAAGTATCATATCTAGTATATCCACGCACACATGTGCTAACCCTCTAAACCTCAGGTTCTGGCTCCGGTTTCACCAAAACCTTCTCCGATGGCCGCACCTATGTGTGCAGGAAGTGCAATCAAGACCATCCCGGCAAGGACTGCTATGGGAGAGAAATCAAGTGCTACAATTGCCAGAAACCGGGACATACAGCCAATAGATGCCCAGAGAATGCCAAGCAAAAGGGGAACTTCCAAAGCTACAAGCAGAGGGAAGGCAAGGAGGTTGCATCTGGTGATGCATCGGCCCAGCAGGCACCACAGGGACAGGGATCCCGGGGACCTCAGAGGGGTGCACCTCAGAGGCAGCCTGTCTTGCATGTCATTGACCGTGACGGGTCCGGTTCTAAGTCCGGCCCAGGTAATTATCCGAACCTTTAATCCTTGAGAAGCATGTTTAAGTATGAGAGTAATCGTATGAGTGAATACATGAGTAAATGAATTGAAGTGTGTATTGAGCATGAAACGAATTAGCTGAAACTAGTACTCACCATATATGAAATTTAAAACCTTAGGAAGCTTTAGTATCTGTTATCCGATACCGGTAAACCTGAATCAAAAAGAGATCGACATCACCAATCATTACTACACCAGCGAGCAGTGTCAGGTCATCCGACCAGGTATGATTCTATTAAAGGAATACCTGACACCTGAAGCCCAAATTGCAATCATCCGACGATGCAACAAGCTAGGAACGGGTCAAGGTGGATTTTATACACCCGAATTCCCCGGTGGAGTGAAGATGAAGCTGAAAATGATGTGCTTGGGAAAGGATTGGAACCCTTATACCAAGACATACCAAAAGACATGAACACAAGATGGAGCAACGCCACCGACAATACCTCCAGAATTTCAGACACTTGTCACACAAGCAGTAGAACTTGCACAACAATGTGAACATGAACCGATCCCCGCACTTGAAGTGGACCTCTGTATCGTCAACTTCTATGAGAAAGAAGGACGACTTGGGTTACACCAAGACAAGGACGAGACAGCGGAATCTCTTGAACAAGGAGTGCCCGTAGTGTCTTGGTCCATTGGTGATGATGCCATCTTTTTGTATAGCGAGCAGAAGCGTGTGGACCGCGCAGAGAAACTGGTATTGAGATCAGGAGATGTCCTAATCATGGGTGGAAACTCTAGGATGCTGTATCACGGGATCCACAAGATCAAGTCGAATACGGCACCACCAGCAATAATCAATGCCACACACATGAAACCAGGACGCCTGAACCTTACCTTTAGGAAGCATTAACCTTAAAGTATCATGTAATATATTAGTAACGTGTATTAGAGACACGGCATGTATGATGGTTGGTTTATCAATAAAGAGCAGTGTTGATTTAAATTCTACTTGTGTCCACCATCAATACTTATCCACTTGTGAATCCAATAGGTTGTGGACTCGGTACCGAAGGTAACCTGAGTATCCTCACCGAAGCACAAGCCGGCATAAGCGGCACCATCTTAACGGGAACATTCCCAGTGAATGGCATTGATGCCAATGTGTTATTCGACTCCGGCGCCTTTCACACGTTCGTATCACCATCTTTTGTGAAGAGGTTGAAGCTAGATGCGGATGAACTACCGAATTTTATGGTTACTCTCCCATCGAAGGAGCGAGTAAAGTGCACCAAATACTACCAAGCAGCCACCATAGAAATCAAAAACGAAGCGTTTCCCATTTCCTTCATCGAATTCAATGGATTGGGATTCGACTTAATCATCGGAATGAATTGGTTGGAGCGGCACAAGGGTATAATCCTCTGCGCCGAGCATCGATTGCTGCTCAAGAGTCCTTCTGGGGTTACCGTATCTTATCGCCAGAGACCTAGAGAGCCTTCGACCACACTCATATCTGCTATGGCGATGTACCGGGAGCTCAGGAAGGGGCATGGAGTGTATCTATGTTATGTACAGACCTGGAGAGAGATCCAGAGTTCAGTGAAGATGTACCGATTGTATCCGAATTCCCTGATGTATTCCCTAAGGAGCTACCCGGCATGCCATCACCGAGAGCAGTGGAATTTGAAATTGGTCTTTTGCCAGGTACCGGTCCCATTGCTAGGGTACCGTACCGCATGGCACCCACTGAAATGACTGAACTAAAGGAGCAATTACGTGACCTACTCGACAAAGGGTTCATACGCCCGAGCGTATCACCCTGGGGAGCACCGGTCCTCTTTGTGAAGAAGAAGGACGGTAGCCTCCGACTTTGTATTGACTACCGCGAGCTGAATGCGGTCACAGTCAAAAATAAATACCCGTTGCCACGCATCGACGACCTATTTGATCAGCTGAAGGGAGCATCAGTCTTCTCTAAGATCGACCTCCGTTCTGGGTATCATCAAATTGCTATTAAAGAGCAAGACATCGAGAAAACGGCATTCCGTACCAGATATGGCCACTACGAATTCACGGTGATGCCATTCGGTTTGTCAAACGCACCAGCTAAATTCATGGACCTCATGAATCGTCTATTCAGTGAGCAGTTGGACACTTCGGTTGTTGTCTTCATCGACGACATCCTTGTATATTCAAAATCTGCAGAAGAACATGAAATTCATTTGAGGAAAGTACTTGAGACACTGCGCGAGAACCAGCTGTATGCGAAGTTCTCCAAATGCGAGTTCTGGCTAGATCAGGTATCATTCCTTGGTCATGTCATCTCGAGCGCAGGTATCTCAGTGGACCCTTCTAATATAGAAGCTGTACGATCATGGCCTAGACCTAAGACTATTACCAACATTCGGAGCTTTCTTGGTCTAGCCGGTTATTACCGGAGATTTGTAAAGGACTTCTCGAAAGTCGCAAAGCTCATGACTACACTGATGAAGAAAGATGCACCGTTTGTATGGACAGACGAGTGCGAGCTATCATTTCAGAGCCTTAAAGACTCATTGACCTCAGCGCCCATCCTTACTTTTCCAGAGAGCATAGAGGGATTTGAGGTATATTGTGATGCATCAGGCAAAGGAATGGGATGCGTACTCATGCAGCATGGCAAGGTTGTAGCTTATGCCTCCCGCCAGCTGAAAAAGCATGAGGAGAATTACCCAACACACGATTTAGAGTTAGGAGCCATTGTCTTCGCCTTGAAGATATGGCGACACTATCTCTATGGGGTAAGCATCACCATCTACTCCGACCATAAGAGCTTACAGTATGTATTCACACAGAAAGAATTGAACTTAAGACAGAGAAGGTGGATGGAGTTTCTCTCAAACTACGACATCGACCTACAGTATAAGGAAGGGAAGGCAAACATTGTAGCCGACGCCCTGAGCCGTCGAGCACACTCGCTCCATTCGCTACTCACTTCTTCCAGCTTGGTTGACGAGGTGCGAGACGCTCAGTTGAGCGACCCTTACCTGACCGAAATCAGACAAAAGATTAAGAATGGTACGTTTGAGAAGAAAAAGTATGATTTTAAGCTACATGAAGATGGTTTGATTCGGTTGAATGGCAGGCTATGCGTCCCCCGAAGCAATGCTGAGCTAAGGGATCGCATCCTGCGAGAGTCACACTGTTCCACATTGTCAGTCCATCCAGGAGCCTCCAAGACGTACAAAGACATGAAGAGGTACTTCTGGTGGTCTGGAATGAAATCGGACGTGACAGAATTTGTATTGAGATGCTTAACATGCCAAAAGGTAAAATTTGAACATCATAGACCGGGCGGAATGGTACAATCTATGCCAGCTCTGGAGTGGAAGTTTCATGATATCTCCATGTATTTTGTTGTAGGACTCCCACCTGCCAGGGGAGGACTCAACATGATCTGGGTTGTAGTCGATCGTCTTACCAAGGTTGCCAGATTCATACCGATGAAGGACACCTGGAAGGTAGTGAAGCTCGTAGAGCTATTCGACTAGGAGATTATCAGACATCACGGAGTCCCGAAAACAATTGTATCTGACCGCGACACCAGATTTCTTTCAAGATACTGGAGAGCCACAAGGGAAGCGCTGGGTACAGAATTGAAGTTGAGTACCACCTTCCATCCTCAGACCGACGGTCAGACAGAAAGGACCATCCAGACACTGGAGGACATGCTTCGGGCATGTGCCTTAGATTTTCAGGGGAGTTGGTTAGATAAGCTTTATCTTATCGAATTTTCGTACAATAATAGCTATCACGCTTCGATTAAGATGTCGTCTTTCCAAGCCCTATACGCTAGACCGTGCCGTACACCCTTGTGTTGGGATGAGTCAAGCGAAGCGGTCATCATAGGACCGGAGTACCTTGAGCAAGTGCAAGCTGAAGTCCAGCAGATTCGAGCCAATATGAAGGCAGCCCAAGATAGACAGAAATCCTATGTGGATGTGAGACGACGCGACCTTGAGTTCACCGTAGGCGACCAAGTGTTCTTGCGAGTCTCACCTATGAAGGGTGTATTCCGTTTTGGTCAGAAGGTCAAGCTAAGCCCAAAATTTGTAGGGCCGTACACTATTACCGAAAGAGTTGGATCCGTAGCCTACAGGTTAGCATTACCTGAGGACTTGGGACGTGTCCATGATGTATTTCATGTGTCACAACTCAAGAAGTACATTGCTGATCCTTCTCATGTCCTAGAGCCCGAGAGACTTTCCATCGAGCCGACTATGCGATATGTTGAAACCCCGGTAAGAATCCTTGATAGGAAGACCAGAGACACTTGCCACAAGTCTATACGAATGGTGAAGGTCCTATGGTCAAACCATGATGTCGAAGAAGCGACATCGGAATTGGAAGATGCCATGAAGGCAAAGTACCCGCAGTTATTCATAGACTATATAGTCTAGTTTTGTAGATACGGGTACGGGTCGTACCCCTTTTAAGGGGGGTAGAGCCCTTTTGCATTGCTTCGGGGTAAGCATTGCATAATGTGTAGGTATTGTAACAGATTTTGTATGGCACATGTAGTGCAAGTGAATTTGGTATGTGTATGTATGTATGCGTAATGTGTAGTGTATGGAAATGTATGTACGATGTGTGAGGTATTGTGTAATGTGTAATGTGAATTGCAACGATGTATTGTGTGATGGTATGTATGGAAATGGTGTATGGTACATGTGAATTCGCATTGGGTGTGAATTGTGTATGATGCTTGAATGGTGTATGCTTGCAATGTGGAAAGAAGTAAACACCTCATAGGTGGTAGTAAGACACATTATGGCAATTGGTTGCCTAATGAGTAGGACTATTAAACTATTAACCTTGAGCAACTTTGAGGGCAAAGTTTCTTAAGGGGGGTAGATTGAAATACCCCGTAATTAAAAATAGTGATTAATTAGGCTAATAAATAATTTAGAAGCTTAATTAAGTGTAAATAATCATGAGGGAATAAATCCCGAAGAAAACGGATCCTTAAAATGGATTAAAATCGCTAACGAACCTTAAAGCACGTTTTTCGAGATAATCGGGAAAACGTGACTTTAAGCGGGTCAAATAGACTCGTAATAATTTTGGTCAACTAAATAATCATTAATAAATATTAGTGAAGCTTTAGAACCAATAAAATCAATAAAACGAGAAATTAGTAAAAACGGTCAAAAACGGGAAGTTGTGGGGTAGAAATATAATAACCCAAACTAGTGTGTCCAATATTGTAAATAAGATTTTAAAACCCATGTGGGCTGGGTGTGTTAGCCGATTTCTCCCCCTCACACACTCACCTATCTCTTCTTATTTACAAAACAACAAAATAATTAAAAGCAAAAAGTAACTACTATACTACCTTACCTCACACTCTCTCTCCTACTCTATTCTCCTCACTCACGTAAACCCCATCCCCCTCACTCTCTATTTCTCCTTCCTCCAGCCGATGCCAATGGAGTTTTGAGAACCCCCACAAAAACTCTATCTTCTCTCTTCTTGTTACTCCCTTAAATCTCCTCCAAAAATTATAAAAATTGCACCATTGTCTTCCTCTCATCAAGGGGAACACTTCTATCTTTTCAAAATCCGAAAAGGAGAACTTTCATCTCCATGGGTATGGAGCATTTGGAGCTTCAAGACTACCACTAGAACCACCTTCTTCTCCTTGTTATTTTGAGGTAAAAATCTTGAAATCTCATTCTTTTCTAACCCTTATGGGCAAAACGAAAATGTAGCTAAACCTCTTGCTTGCTCCTTTTGTACCCAGCCGATTTTGGCCTCTTGGAAGGGGTGGAAATATTGTTCTTGAGCCATTCCAAGCTTCACTTGCACCTTTGCAAGGTAATGAAATTCCTAAACCCTAAAATGTGTATTAAGACTTAGAAATGGTTAGGGTTAGTTTTTGGTGTATTGAAATGTGTATATATGGGTTATAGTGTTAAAGAATTTGGGTTGCTAAACCGGTGGAGAAAGAGAGAAGGAAGAAGCAAGAAAGAAGAAGAAAGAAAACTAGAAGGAGAAACAAGGTAAGGATGCTCACTTGTGTAGCCTTGTACATACATGTATGTAACAGATTTTTAGAAGTTAAAATGGGTATTGTAAAATGGTAGTGTAGTGGTAGTGTAATGTGTAGGAGGAAACAAGCTTTTAAACCTTTAAAAGACATTTTAAAACTTGTTAAAACATAGATGGGAGTTAATGTTTGAGTGCAGGAATTTAATGTTGTTTAGTGTGGTATTTGTGTATGAGGGTTGGGTATATTTGTATTGGCTATAAACAGGTGGTGTGGATCATTTATGTGAGTGAAACAATGTGGTGAGAGTGTAAAAATATAGGGGAGACTATGGCAAAATTTGCCTAAGAATAGAACACTTAATGAACTAGAAACTAGGTGAAGAATTTATGTTGTAACAGATTTTAATTGATTTAGTTTAGTGGGTAAGTTATGATAGGTGAGTAATGCATTAGAAACTCTAGAAATAACATTAGGAGAGGGAGCTATTGGTGGAGAGAGTTAGAGTAAAAATCTGTAGCAAATGCAATTGGGAAAAAAACTAGTGTAAGTGCTGAAATGAAACTTGGAGAATTAGGTGTGAATTAGTAAGGAAATGTGTAATAGGTTGATGGATGAACTAAGGTGTATTAGGAGGTTTAATTAGTGCTAAATCATGTGGGGAAGTATTGGTAAAGATTGGGAAAACAATGGGTAGACCAACTGAAAACAGATTTTTAAACTGAAGTACTGGGTCGGACCGGACTTGCGACCGGACTTGCAAGTTCGGTCGAGCCCAGAATCACAAAGACGGGAACCTTTCTGGAATGGACCGGACTTGCGACTGGATTTGCAAGTTCGGTCGGACTAGAAAATTCTCCCGTCTGAAACCTTCTGGAATGGACCGGACTTGCGACCGGACTTGCAAGTTCGGTCGGACCAGAAAATTTTCCGGCTGAAACCTTCTGGAATGGACCGGACTTGCAAGTTCGGTCGGGCCAGAAAAATTCCCGTAATTAAAGCTACTGGAATGGACTGGACTTGCGACCGGACTTGCAAGTCCAGTCGAGTCATACAAAAAAAATTAAATTAAATGATAATAACATACATATATATATATATATATATATGTATGTATACCCACATACATAAATGTACATATATCAATGTACCAATGTTAAGTAAGGAAATAAACTTAAAGTAAAGAAGAGTAAGTAAGTAATGTGTAAGTGTAAGAATGGAAAGGACTTAGTAGGTATGACTTAGGAAACGCAAGAGTAATCGAATTAAATTAATGATAGTTAAATTAATCACTCGAACATATGTATGTTATAGGGCTTGATTTGTGAGCACCGAAGGAAAGTTGGGATACAAGTACAACGGTGAACGGTATGAATTCCTCATGCCCCGTATGCTATCTTGGTTACTCTGATTTGTGTGTTGTGTGCTAATTGATCACCAAATAAGATAAATGCACAAATCGGAGTTACTATGCATACTTGTGAATATGTAGTGTTGTACGTTGTGAATATTTTTCTCAAATCTTAGTTTGTATAATTCATGAAATGTATGGATGATAATGAGTGTGGGTATGTATGATATACTGTATTGTGACCGAGTGTGTTGTGATTGGACTTCTAACTGATTCCTAACAAGCTAACCAATCTAACTTAAATTGGTAATTAAATTGGAATGAGTAGAAGTCCGATATAGTTTCGGCCACGCGTGAGGATGAGGAGACACAAGAGGTTGGATCCGATTCCTGACTCTTAAACTGGTCCGCAGCCCGAATCCCTTAAGTGGGTAGCATCCCGGATTCGTGAGTCAAGTAAATCCCGGTGGTGGGACGGTGTAGTCCCCGGGCCGGAGGTCATACCGACTTAACTTGAGTATGAGTAAGTAAATAAGAATGAGTAAGTAAGTAAATGAAAGTAAGTAAGTAAAGTAAGAGTAAGAATGTGTAATGAGTAAAGAGTAAATAGCATTCCGATTAACCCGGATGCGTAAATTGGCTAACACGGTGAAGGTAAGTAAGTGTGTGTGCTATTGTAACGCTATCTTGCATTGTATGAAGTATTGCATGTGAATGTATGTTGTATGCAAGCATGTATGTATGATAAAAATGAACCGCATGCCTATTTGACCTTAAGTAGTCGGCGTGCCCTAGCTAGCACGCGGTATATGCGGAGTTCATGCGCAGCTTTTGCTGAGCCCCTTAGGGCGATGTTTTTACTACACGCAGGTACAAGAGAAGGATGAAGGTTGTGAAGTGATGTAGCTTTGTTTCTTTTTGGATTTGTAATTAACGGATTATGAACGGTGTACTAAGTAGTACACGGCTGTAGCTTTTTGATAGCCGGTGTACCATGGGGTACACCTTTTTGGATGTTGATAGGACGGAGATTGGGTATAGATGAGTAGTTGGTAGAAACTCATTCTTTTGGGAACAATTGGAAAGGGATGCAATTAAATACTTTAAATACTCGGTGATCCGGTAATGTAAGAATGCTATCTTTTGTATTCAGTAAGCAATGTTTTAGTAGCTCGGTATACTATGATCATCAGACCGTCACTGTATTGTTGAGTAAGCCTTGCTAGCCGTATGGGCGGTTAGCGGCGTTGTATCACCCGTCGTAGTAAGTAGTAGTCTTCCGCTGCGAACTGATAGGATTAAGAGGATGATTGGACGGTAAGCATAGGATTAACGGTAGGGGTGTTACAAGTATAATGTAAAGTGGAGAATTTGATTATAAAACATTAGCTATAAAGATCTAATGTTAGGTATAGAGAATTGAACAAACAAAAGAATTATATAATTCAAGAGATTTTTGTTGTAAATTGTATAAACATGTTGACTTGAATACATTGACTAAGTCAACCCAATTGATCAAGTCAACCTAATTGACCAAAGAGGGTCAAGTTTGCCAACTCATAAATTAAAGGAGATTTAAAGTTTAATAATACCATATGGTCAATTGTAACATATAGTAACAAACTATGTGGACATATATATATATATAATAAACCTATGAACAAATGATATAGGTTATTTGGATTAAATCCTAAGTAGTAAATTAATACTACATGTTATTTATAACATAATTATAGGATGATTTAACTAATCCCGAACACTTTCAAATACCCGAGTAATAATGACAAATTAATAAAAGGGGTTAATTACCGGGGGGGATTAGCGGTTATTCGAGAATACTGTGTTAGGTTGAGATCATAGGGAATTAATACTTAGCGTTATATATTCTAGATCTTAGTGTGTAGAGGACGGTCGCAGAGTCGGACATGTACTCTCTCTCATCGTCGGGTGTACGGTATGTCATTGTGTGGTCTGAACGTCCTGAGGGTTTCATTGGGTTCAAATATGTTTGTATATCTGCTAAGAGCGATATGTGTTATATATATATGTGTGTGTGTGTGTTTGTTATTACATGATTTAAATTGCTCAACACGTTGCATTATTAACTGTACGTGAACGTCTTTCGGACTGAAGTGATACCGATTGCAACTCGACATAAGTTACGAGCAAGATTAGTAAAGATAATTACTTATGAAAGTTCAATGAGATTTTATATCATTCCTGATCAACCTAAGTAATTAACTTATGAAAGAGATTCGGTAATGCCAATCTCTAGAGCATATGTACTCGACATAAAAATAACCTAGACGACTTCTAGGTGAACGTGTAAGACCTAGATGACAACTATATGATGATGTATACTCTATAACCTATGAATAGACCTTAGGTGAATTGATTAAGTTACTTAATCACATGGTGAAGAATTGGTATATGAGGAGTAAACACAGGGTAGTCCCGGACTTTTTTTTTTTATAGTTTATTGGAGAACCAGTTACAATGGCAATAATATGGCATCGAGCCTTTCTCGCCAGACATAGAAGAAAAAGAGATTACAATTACATAACATATAAAGAGGATGTGACATAAAAATTCAAAACGAAAATAACACGGGACGAAAGAAGCAGAGGTTGTCGGTTATGTCATAGACTTGATATTTAACTGTGTTCACAGTTGAGAAACTCGGTTGGGGGGGTGTTGCTTTCGAGAATGCCAAGGATTAGCCCAAAAAGCATGGGATAGTGCGCCTGACCGTAGCAACATTTCTTAGCAGGTTTGGACGGATTCGACTGTGCATTGAGAAGGAGTATGGATGTAGTCTGTTCGTCTCAACCAATCTGATCCTCTAAGGATTTGAAGAGATATTAGAATACAATTTGATTGTGCATACGTGCTCCATCTTGTCTCTGATTGATGGGACAAAAGAAAACTTCTCTCCATTCACTACGTCAAGGTTGAGGAGACTAATTATCTGACTCATTCCACGCACATGTGAGAAAAGCGCTTTCGGAAACGTTAAAGCACTCTAATGTCGAGAGTCCCGAATATGTTGATGACGGGGGTGCGAATGTTTCACTCTAGATTTGGCCATCGATCGAGAGAGTTTGCAAATGCCGCCTTTAGCCAGAGGAGAAGGTCTCGAGAACTGCTTAGGAGCTGGCTCTCGGACTAATTGGTTGCGCAGAGTGATCACTAGAGGGGACCACTAATACAGGTCCACTCGATATGGAAATCCGACGAGCCACATTTGATCGTTGGTCAAAGGGCACTACTGATGGTGCATAACTACGACCACTTGAGACACCTTCATTTAGGCACAGAGGAAGTCCAGGGATCTTTGGATCGGAGGGCGCTGCTGTTGGTGCACATAGGACGATTGTCCAAATTAAATAAACATTATGAATTATAAAGGGGATTGTCCTAACATGACACCCATCATGAGATAAGAGTAAATGTAAAACGAATGAGACTACGAGTATCAAATATACCGTAGTGCGAGACTTCAATATCCTTTGTAACATGGATAACGAACAATGGCCCTCGAAGGCCGAGTAACGAGAAACTTTCACAAGAAAACGACCCTCGTATCATTATCGTATTTACTCGTTTATCATTTTGATATTGTGAATGATTATCTGTGAATGATGTGGTTATATTGGGTGAACTATTGAGTGTTTAATTATAGCATTTACAGTTTCATTATATATTGTAAAATGGAATTGCATGAAATGAACCGCATGTTAAGACGACTAATTGACTTAAGGAGTCTTAAGGATATACTTTAGCATCTTCAGCGTTACGAGAACATATTACAGGGACTTGATCGAGATTCAAAGCTGGAGTGCGGGACTTTTGAGTAGTTGGCGTTTTTGTTATCGTACTTATAGACTCGTTTGTATTATATATCGCGGTTGTATAAGGGTTGGAATACTTAGACGCTCACTTGTTTAAGAATTTGGATATGATCTGTTGTTGTATATATTAACGGTTTACTATCTCTGTTATCACAATGGTTATGTTTAATGTGGTAAGTGGACGCTTCATTACTCACATGGGTGAGTAATGGCGGTAGCACCCAAGTGAGAACGATTAGCTTTATTTTCCGCCGCGACTCACGTATTTAAATACGCTACGAACTGTGATTATACAAGATTAGGAGTAGGGGCGTTACAGCCTTGCATTCCCGCAAGGTCTACCTGATCTAGGATATCCTTCAGACCAGAAGGTTCATAAGCCTCTTTCCCTTGAGTGGGGATTTTAGCCACCTAAGACTTCTGTCTTTGGATTTCCTTAATTTTAGTATCAGTTCCTTGTTACCCTTGTTCGAATCTTCACAGCCTTGATCATAATCAGATTTCCCTTCTCTTTGCACTGTATCAATAACTGCATCCTGTTTGTGTTTCTGATTCTGGGCACTTATTTTCTCATTTATCTGTCTGGCTTCTTCCATAATATGTTTAATAGATTGGTTAACATCCCCTTTTATCCTCCTCATGTACTTTTTTCTTCTTTGCAACTGATTTTGAGAAATTATCTAGAGCATTAGTCCACAATTTTGCTTGATTTAGAGGTCTTTTACCACTCACATCATTACTAATGTTGGGAATCACATTCTCAAAACCAGGAGGAGCAGACATAATATCCTGATAGCTCTCATCTCGGGAAACATTATCTCCTTCAATCATAACAACCGACTCACTAGAGGAGCCATCCCTAGCGTGTTTTTTCCATTTCCTCCCTCCTGATAGAGAGCCAGAACTTTTAGTAAGACCCTTATCATTTTCTGTATTATTTATCACTGCTATGTTACCCACTGCCAAAATTTCTTTTCCCCTTATTACCCGTTTCTGAAGTATCTCCCAACTGAACACAACATCTATCTTGATGAGGAGGAAGTTTATCCATCAAGAATTCATCAGTCAGATAATGAGTAGCCCCAACAAACTTTGATCTGAGCCAAGGACCATATCTACTAGGAGCAGTTTCTCTAACTTTTTTGAGCTTACACTCTATCATTGAGTGGTCTATTCTTCCACACCAAGAGCAAAATATAGGAATGTTGTCATAGGTTACTCTGCAACATCTATCTTTCCCTCCCGAGTTTACCACTATAACTCTACAGAGAGGATCTTTAATGTCAACGTCCACACAAACTTTCAGGATTTTCATAACAAGGGGATTGATTTTTACTCCACAACTGGTAAAAAACCCTATTTTATTACCCAAAACCACGACAACATTTTTGTTAAAAAGAGAGATAGAAAGATTGTGTATACCAACCCATATCCTAACCGTAGAGGGTTGATGCTCTTCTATATTCATCGAGGGATCTATGGCCATCACTCCAAGGAGTATGTTCTGATAATGCCATGGGCCATTATTCATAATGTGCCTCAGGTCAGCTTCATGGGACAATTGGAAGGTGAATCTGTTAAACCCGATTTCATTCACCTTTAGTAAGGCTTTCGACTTCCACATATGAAGAAGGAAATTTTGAAGATATTTAGCAGAAACTTTCAGAGGGTGCCAAAGATGACCAAAGAGAGCATGTTTTAACTCAGGTAATGAAGTTTCTCCTACTAGAACCACACTGTCAATTCTAACTTGTTCAGCAGGATGAATCTTCATATTCTCATTTTCACGAGTCATATTTTCCATCTGCTTCTCTTTTTTTTTTCTCTTTTACCTTTATCTTCCAGCAGCCTAATCTGTTTGAAGCTTTCAAAAACCAGCACCAAATGAAGACCGTAGCTAGCTGAAAGCGGAAGAACTCACACCTGTTTCGAAATATCTTGATCCGTACAACAAAGGAGCTAAGGATAGGAGGGTAAACAATTTCAGGGCTTTCAATGATCAACAACCACTTTTGTACTTTGGGGAACCTGATTTCCTCGACACACACTTTTTTTTTTTGATAAACATTGTGACCATATATTAAAAATGTATAGCAAGCACAAGGGAACCCTCATGTCATGCTAGATCCGAATCAAGCTTACAAGCCATACTAATATTAGGGGGAACATGCTCCCCCAACCACACCTGATTAGCTTCAAAAAGAGGATTCCCCAAATTACATATAATCTTGGTCAGATAATTATCATACATAGGAGAATCTCTTCTAATAATACTAGTGAAGCAGGAAAGTGATCCTCTCACCCTCACGATGTCATCCCAACTGGCATTGGGTCTTCTTATATCTACCACATTGAGGATGTCCTCGAAATGTTTATCAACTGATTCAATACAAATGCTATGGCTACCCACCGAAATAGCAAGTTCCATGGCAACTCTTTTTGCTTTGATATCAGCAAACTGCACACTACTGGTGCTGGCAATTCTTCGATTGAAAACAACACTAGGCAGACCGCGATCGTCTCGAATGAGACCAGCTATGATCCGGTCCCCATAACGACTAGCAAGCATCCCCGTACAAATACTATGATAACCCGACGGGGGTGGATGCCACATCCTGGGAGAAAAGAGATGGGAGGAGACTTTCATCACCGAAATATAAGCTTCAGTAAAGGAATTGTTTACCTCGACTTCTTTCCACCAAGAAAGCTCTGAATTATGCTTGACTTTGTTCCTCGACGCATAAATGACCCAAAGCTTGTTAGCTATAAGAGATAGCTTCTTCACACTCCACACCTCCGCCATCCGAAAGAACCAGTCCAACATTCCATCCACATTATTAGGAATTTCATTCACATCCACCAAACCCCTCCATATGTCTCTAACAACACAACAATAAAAGAAACAATGGGCCAAGTCATCCTTAGCCCCACAGAAGAAGCACTTGGACTCACCCTCGATCCGTCTAGCTAGATTATCCTGACAAGGGATAATATTTCCCAAAAACTTCCATAGATTAAGTTTTACTCTAGGGCAGCAAATGGAACTGGTAATCTTCTTCCCAATCCTACCAATGGAGAAAGGAGGAATGGAGGAGCTTTCCACTCCTGAATCCTTAACCAGGAAGAGATAGGCTGATTTGACGGAGAACTTGTTATCTTTGGAGAATCCCCATGCCCACTGATTAGAACTATCCAAGTCATGGGGAGAAGGAGATAGAGGCCCACCCCCTCCAGGAGATAGATGCCGAGCTCCTTCTCTGAGCAAATCCAAGACCGAAGAGATAGACTTCCAGATGGGGCTACCTTTATTGGAAGGGTAGCACTCGCTAATATCACTGTCAGGGTAATAGAGTTGTTTCATAACTTGAGCTACTAAAGACCCCGGGCAAGAGAGTAATCTCCACATCTGTTTAACCAAAAGAGCTTTATTGAAGTTTTCCACTTCTCTGAAACCAAGGCCTCCTTGGTCCAGAGGATGACAAACCTTAGACCACTTAGTCCAGTGGAGGGCTCTTTTATCAACTTTCCCACTCCACCAGAAGGAGGAGAAAGCTGAATTGAGTTTCGCAATAATTCCCTTAGGAAGAGCAAATAGGGACATGGTGTAGTTGGGTATAGACTGGAGAACACTAGACACCATGATGGATCTAGCTGCTTGTGCCATAGGTTTAGTCCAACTGGAAACCCTTTTGTGAACAGATTCGATAAGATAGGTAAAGAGATCATGTTTTCTCCTACCTATCTTGAGGGGAAGGCCCAGGTATTTGGAGAAACAAGGTACCTCTTGGACATTCAGAAGGCTAGACAGATTGTCCTTAATGGGGAGGGATAATCTTTTGCTGAACACCAATTCAGATTTGAGATGATTGATTTTGTGGCCAGAGGCTAGAAGAAATTTTGTGAGAATATGGTTCAGGCGGGAAATATTAGTGGGATTGGCTTTACCAAAGAGGAGAAGGTCATCAGCGAAGGCTAGGTGAGATATGGACGGGCAGAGGGGGGAGAGCTTGATACCATGGAAATCTCCATTAATATCAGACTTATTAAGGAAACTAGACAAAGCTTCCTGAGCCAAAATGAAGAGGAAAGGAGAGAGAGGGTCACCTTGTCGAATGCCCCTAGACTGGACGAAAGAGTTACCAGGCTTGCCATTGATGAGGATAGCACATCTGACTGAGCGGACACAATTCATAACTGGAGAAGTCCAATGAGAAGGGAAACCCATGGAAAGGAGGACATCTTGGAGGAAGCTCCACTCTAATCTGTCGTAGGCCTTGCTAAAGTCCAACTTGAGAGCAAAGAAGCCATTTTTAACAGCTTGGTTCTTCTCTAAAAAATATTGGAGCTCGCCTGCTAGAATGATATTGTCGGTAATAAGCCTTCCTTTCACAAACCCTGACTGATTATGGGAGATGAGATGCGGAAGAATATGTTGAACCCTATTAGCCAGGGTCTTGGAAGCAATCTTGTACGCAAAGTTACAGAGTGCAATCGGTCTAAATTTATCAATCTCCGTCGCCCCCGCCATCTTTGGGATAAGAGTGATAAAGTACTCATTCAAAGAATCAGGGAGAGGCTGGCCTCTAAGAATAGGCAAGACTGCATCAATAACATGGTTCCCAATGATATGCCAAAAGGTGGTAAAGAATTTACCATTAAAGCCATCAGGCCCAGGAGCTTTGTTGGCTCCTAATTGTTTCACAGCGGAAATGATTTCCTCTCTAGTATAGGGTCTGCTCAGCTCAGAAATAAAGTTTCCATTTAGTCGACCCTCCACCGCTCCCAAAAAGTCCCTATCCACCCGGGGTTGGGAAGAAGAAAAGAGGTTTTGGAAATACTCTCTAGCAATGCCTTCTATACTCTGCCAAGTATACTGCATAGTGTTCCCAGAGTTCAGGAGACCAAAGATCTCTTTGGATCTTCTATTAGAGGAAGCCCTAGAATGGAAGTAACCCGTATTTTTATCTCCTTCCTTAATCCACTTATCTCTGGATCGTTGCTTCCACCATATTTCCTCCCGGAAAGAAAGTAACTCGATTTCCAAAAGGAGCCTCTTCCTATTATTGATAGCTCCCAAAGAGCTATCACTAATAGAGATCTTACCTAAATCTTTCTTCTTATTAATGATCTTCCATTTAATCTTGGAGATCGACCACCCCTTCCATTCACTTAGCTTCCGAGCACATAAATCCAGAGAAGTAGTAATGATAGGATAATTGTTACTCCAGACATCAGTAACTATCTCTGCACACTTGGGATCCAAACACCAACCATTTTCAAATCTGAAAATTTTTGCTAGTTCTTTATGAGTACCAAAGAACCTGATAAAAAGAGGACAGTGATCAGAAGCTTCCCGAGGTAGATGTTCAACAGAAATATTAGGGAAGGTCTGTAGCCCAGCCGAGGAGCAGAACACTCTATCCAATCTACTATGGGAATGGGAGTCCCCATCCTGGCAATTGGTATAAGTAGAACTCTCTCCAAAGAAACCGATATCATGGAGATCACATTTAAGAATGGCCTCTCTGAACGGGGCCATGTGGACATCTTGCCTGATTCTACCCCCGATCTTCTCAGAGGCCTGCAGTATCTGATTGAAATCCCCGGCTATCACCCAGGGCAAGCTAACTTGCTTACCAAGAATTCGGAGAAGTTTCCAGGACAGATGCTTGAGCGACCAATTGGACCACCCATAAAACCCGGTGAAAACAAAATGGAGATCACCCGGCATAGACATACTCGCAGACATATGGTGCCTGGATTGAGAAATCATAGAACAACCTAGGGAATTTTTCCACATAAGGCAGAGGCCTCCACTCCTTCCTCTGCTGGAAACCGCAAGCCCCTTGTACAAAGGAAACATCCCAAAGAAAAACTCCATATCAATATCAGACTTATGAGTCTCACTGAGGAAAATGATATCCGGGTTAAGTTTAAGAATTAATCTCTTAACCCAATAGACAGCCTTGGATTTACCCAAACCCCTACAATTGAGCGTTAAACAACTCATCTGACAGAGGACTGCCGGGAGCCCTCTAAAAACCCAGGCAAGCCAAACAAACCACCGAAACCTATCAGCACAGAGAGCACCCACCTGCCCGACAAACAATCTCAAGAAATTCTCAAAAGATTCCGAGGGACCAAACACAGGGAAACTGAAGCCAATCAGCGCTATTCAGTTCTAAACAAATCAAGCCAATACTCCCTAAACCAACCCCTCACGAACCTTGGTCTGGGCTACCACCCGCCCTCTGGCAACATCACGGAAACTACCTATCCGATGAAACCCCGAAACGAAAATCACTGGCACCACCTCTGACGAATCTCAGAGCAACAGCAGGAGCACAAAAAAAAACGACTGAGACTGGAGGGGAAGCACACAAACCCGGCGACTGAAGAAGAAGACCGGCAAATCACCACGAAGACCCTTGAGCACACCCCCTACTAATAGAACAGCAAGAGGACAACGAGCAAATCGCATTTGCTCGAACAGACACCCAGAAGTCAACCCTAACCAACGCAGAAACAACCGGCTAGACAATGATTGACTCGTCCCTGAAGATTCACCTTGGCGAAGACCTGAAGCAAGAACACGGATCTTGGAGACGACGACTTCCGAAAACCCCAAATCCCTCCCTTAACCTAAGAGGGGAACCCCGACAAAACTAATCAAACGCTTCAATCAGCTTGCGAGAAAAGAAGAGAATCTGGGAGGGGAAACGCTCCTAGAAACTGGGATAGAGAGGCAACAAAGCCTAAACTCACTGAATCAACATGTGAGAAGAAGGAGAACGAGCGAAATCGCCTCCGAAAACCACCTCGCCAGGGAGAGAATGGTACTGTAGCTCCGTACTAAAATTTCAACCTAGGGGAAACCGACATTCTCGACACACACTTGATTGTTCTCTAAACTAGAGGAATAAGTGCTGGAAGTGATAGGTATCTGACCGTTTCTAATACTAGGAGGAAATAGAGAAGATGCGGGAAGGCTGAAAAATACACATATGCCCCTAACAAAGCTTTGACCTCCCACTTGACTTATGGTTGGCCTAACTCCATATTACTTGGAAGAAAAAACAAAAAAATTAACCTAGAAAATCGTCTTACGGAGAAAAATCACCTTAGAGAGACAATTTCCAGTTGCTGACGTTCGTTAATTTTGTATTTTTAAGAAGGTACTTTTTAGTATTATTAGAAAAAAAAAGAAATGGAACAAATTAGTGGTTCGCCAATGGTGATGAGAAATGAAAATCTATCCTCTAAACCCCACAACAACAAGAAAACAACAATAGACAAACGTCGAGAAAAGGAAAACAACCTACTCCCACTAATTTACCTGTATACATTTGCCATTCCTTTCTTCTCTGTTTGGACATTTCTCGTTTGTTTCACTCGTTTAAGTTTATCTAATTTGCAATCTTATGATCAGTGATCACCATCACCCCCACCTATCGTCTGTGGATTTGGTTTTCCTCCTCCCACTCAAACCAGACCACTACTACCTACGATTCAAAATGTTATTCACCTAATCCACTGTAAATTGTTTTTGGCTTATAGTCTAATCAAATGCATTATCCTTGTTTAAAACCGAGGTCTTGTGTCTTAAATGATTTTAATAATCTACCATACCAATTTCAAGCACGTTGAGGTTTTTTGCTTCTGCGATTCCTCGTCCTGCCACGTGGCACTCATTTTGAACTGTTGACATATTTAATTTTGACTCTCAGCCGCATTAAATTCCAGCTCTCACCTAATCCAAAATTTCAGATTCAAAATTCAATTCTTCACCTTCTCCAGTAAAATAGTAACACAGACAGCTGACGTTTTCTTTTGTTGCCTAAACTGGTATAACAACGGAGGACGATGCAGACAAGGATGTCTCTGTAAAATCCCTAAATCCCAAGGACCCCAAAGTCAATTGCTTACTCCCTCCGTTCCCCATTGACCTTCCCTGTACTATTTGGGTATGTCGTTTGACTTCAATATCTAACATGTAAGATAACATTATTTTATAAATGTAAGTATTGCAATGAATCTTTATATGAAAAACTATATGTTGTAAAAATTTGTTTTATAAAATTATTTTTTCTTATATGTTTAATATTGAAGTGGAAAAACGTTCCAAAAAATAAACAGGAAGATCAATTAGGGACGTAGGTAGTATTTTGCTAGAGTCTTCAGACTCTCTGACTCTGACCCACCATTCAAATCGCAAAAACCAAACCAAACCCAGAATAAAGGCAAGAAAGAGAATCAAATTATAAAAAAAAGGATCCCCACTACACTTCCCCTTGCCTTTTCAAAAGCTAATCATCAATATATAAAACGAAAACCCAGATTAACGCCACCCTACTCTCCCACTCCACTCTTGTTTTCTTCTACTATCCCACTTCCCCCACCACCGCTCACTCCACCGTTTTATATATCCTTTTCTCTTCTCTCCCATCCTCGCCGGGCCGGAAGTCCGTCCACAGCAGCCTTCCTTCTTTTCACTCTCTTCCCCATTTCTCTTTTTTCTCTTCCTCTGCAACGCTGCTTCCAAATTTCGGTAAAAGAAAGATGCAGCTGTTCCCGGCATTATTGTTATTATTATTATTACCGCCACCCTTTTCCCAGATCCCACTCCCAGGATATTCACTCTTCCGTACACACTTCTAGGATCTTCATCAACCCAATTGGTTGATTTCTCTCTCCATTCTACAATTATCGCGACCATCCGGGAGCAATGGTTGCACACCCTTGGATACTTAAGATGGGCAATCAAGTAAGTAATAATCTCAAACACTCACTCTCTCTCCCACTCCCCAACCACCTCCACCCCCATCAATCTTCCTCCTCCACCAAGAGAAAAACAACAACCACCACCACTCCCCACAATATCAAGAAACAAACAATCGGCATTCTCTCCTTCGAGGTCGCAAACGTCATGTCCAAAGTGGTCCATCTCCACAAATCCATCTCCGATCAGGAAATCACCAAGCTAAAAACTGAAATCATCAAATCCGACGGCGTTAGACTCCTAATTTCCCCCGACGAAACCTATCTCCTTGAACTCGCCTACTCGGAGAAACTCGACGACCTCAACCGCGTCGCCGACGTGGTATCCCGACTTGGAAAACGGTGCACTGAACCGGCGCTACAAGGGTTCGAGCACGTGTTTGCGGATTTGGTTGGTGGGGTGATTGATGTCAAGGAATTGGGGTTTCTGGTGAAGGATATGGAAGGAATGGTGAAAAAGATGGAAAGGTATGTCTCCGCGACTGCGAATCTGTACGGTGAACTCGAGGTTTTGAATGAGCTTGAACAGGCGAGTAAAAAGTTTCAGCAGAATCAGCTCGAGGAGAGCCGCCGTGCTGTTGAGCAGAAACTTAGTTGGCAGAAGCAGGATGTCAGGCAGTTGCAGGATGTTTCGTTGTGGAATCAGACTTATGATAAGATTGTGGAGTTGTTAGCTAGGACGATCTGCACGATCTATGCTAGAATACGGGTGGCTTTTGATGGTAATACTCATGTTCGAAGTGGTGGTTTAAGGCGGAATTGCAGTGGTATGAGTGCTATGTCCGGGTCATTTCTCTCGTTTGGAAGAGATGGTCCGATTTCTCCTTCCCCTGAAAGAGAAGTTGTTACTGTTGATAAGAATTTGGGGAAGAATGGATTCCAATCAGGTCCGTTACCGAGGGTTGAGAAGAAGAGTCCGAGTTTTAAGCCTAGAGCTGGAATGAAACCAGGTGACATGGAGCTTTTCCATGGACCTGATTACAGTTTGCCGTGTGCACCAAGTCCAGGTAGCTTCTTCTTGGAGTGCCTAAGCTTAAGCAACTTGGCTTCGAAAGTTGATGACGATAATGATGATGATGATGTATATTACAATGATAGAAACAGTCAATTGCAAGCTTATGTGGGAAATCAGAGCAAAAGTGCCATAAAGCAAGCCTCTCCGGTGATCCATTCACCCTGCTTATCCGAATCTCGGATTAGCTTCCCTTACACAAGCAATCGCAAACAGCAGCTTGATTGTTCAACCAGCGGATCTCTATTTGGTTCGAACAGTAGATTAGCTCTACACGCAACTCCATCCACCATCGGAGGCTCTGCCCTGGCTCTACATTACGCAAATGTCATCATTGTAATTGAGAAGCTACTTCGATACCCACACTTAGTGGGGGAGGAAGCTAGGGATGACCTCTACCAAATGCTGCCAACAAGCTTGAGAAAACTGTTGAAACTGAAGCTGAAGACATACTTCAAGAATGTGGCTATATACGATGCCTCAATGGCACACGATTGGAAGGAGAAACTTGATCAGATCTTGAAGTGGTTAGCCCCACTGGCTCACAACATGATCAGGTGGCAGAGTGAACGGAATTTTGAGCAGCAGCAGATTGTGAAGAGGACAAACGTGCTCCTGCTCCAGACATTGTATTTTGCTGACAGGGAGAAGACTGAATCAGCCGTCTGTCAGCTCTTGTTGGGGTTGAATTATATCTGTCGGTATGAGCATCAGCAGAATGCCCTGTTAGATTGTGGCAGTTTTGACTTTGGTGATTGGATGGAATGGCAACTACAATGCCAAGCATCATCATGCCTAAACTGACTGACCGCATTTGGGGAGATTTGCATCATACTGGTGGTTTTATTTTGGGGTTTTACTTTCGCCTCTTTTAGCGGTGAGAAGAATACTACAAGGATCGATACAATTGGGGTTTGGGGACTTTGGTTTGATGTGTATAGAAGTGCCCTTTTGCTTCTAGGAATTATTATCTTACCATAGCTGTATACTCAGGAGTTGATGCTAGGTATCATATCATATTATTGGCAGGTTGGGATTTTTTTTGGCATTTTGTTTCTGAGTTGATGATTGATTTTTTATGTTGCAGTTGAGTGAAAGTTTGTTCACTACTTCTGCATATTGTTGTACAATGTATGTATTTTGTATATAAATATCTAGAAGTCTTGCCAGTTTCCTTCTGAATTCATCTGGATAACTACTTCATTCCCTTGATGCATCTTCTCTCTTGCTTTGTAATGTTTATTCTCCAGCCTCTTTTTTCTTTTGCTTTCTTTTGCAGAATCGGGGTTGCTCTAGTGGTTAGATTGTAAGCTTCTCTTCCTTTGTGGTACGGATACCTGTGATTCATACTTTGTATCCTTGATGCTCTGAGATGAAAGAGTAGCAAGGCTCTACTTACGGCCTTGTTTGGCTTATCATACAAGTGGCCAATTATATGGTGCTCTTCTTTTTGGTGAGAATTTATTCGGAGGTTCAATTGTAATATTTTGGCTTGTAGTTCCTTTTCTTGGAGGATGCTTTTCACCCAGCTTTGTTCTGCTCAATGGTTCTAGTTTGAAGAAGCTCGATAGCGGTCGACATCATCATAAGGACTAGAGCATCATTTTCATGACACTTCTTCCTCACTTCAGGTACACTTTTGGCCTCATGCTTTCAGTCATGACCATGATAGAGGATATGGTAAGCTGTATGAATAGCTTTTCATGCTGGTTTGCCAAGTACCTCTTTATGAACACGCAACATTTGTTCTGTAATGTCACTTTCCAAAACCCTGAAATGAGAATGGTGTTTCCCCTGATATGCATGGTGATTGTTGGTAGATTTGTAGGCATAGGTTGCCCGCATCTTCTGGTATTGGTTACTGGATGCACATGTACTAACAATTTGTTTGCGTGTACTTGCGCTTAATAGTTTGAAGAAGGATACTGGATCATTGGCCTGAAGGTGCATGTATGATGTATTCATCCACCCGCTCACCCACCCACCACTTTCTCTAGTACAGTACACTGAGATCTTTCTTCAATATTGTGGTTAGTTGGGTCCTAGTTCCTTTAATGGGTCAACAGACGCCTTAGAGTTTTGTGGGTTTAAGGGTCTCCAGACCAGTTTCCCTTGAAGACCCACCATGGCAGGTGTGGTCTGCTAAAGATTGGAGGTCTTTTTAATCTGTTCCATCTTCTTCCTCCTGTTAATATTCATTTGCAGTTTCAGTGGAGGAGCAAAGCACAACTGATAGAAGAATACGGCGAGGAAAGAATGGATCAGATTCAGTGTTGAAAAAGGAGAGCAGCAATTTACGTTGACCCATTTGCATCCGTACCTTGCTATTTCAGGATTTCTACCTTACCAAGGCAAGGAGAGTACGAAGAAGCAGTCGGGCATAAATTAATACTCCCTCCGTCCTGAATTGACCGTCCTGTTTACTATTTGGACATGTTTGACTTCAATTTTTAACATATAAAATAAATTAATTTTGAAAATTTAAGTTTTGCATATGATTCCTTACATGATAAACTATTAATACAAAGTTTAGTTTTATAAAATTATTTTATCTTATATGCTTAATATTGAAGTGAAAAAACGTACTATAAAGCAAATAGGACGGAGGTAGTATTATTGTAGGCAACCGCGCATTTACACACAGTGAACAGACCATGGGTTGGCGAGAAGCCCAACGAGTGTATTGAATGCAGTGGTGGTTGAAATTGAACTATATTTCAATGTATGGAAGAGAAGGGATAGGTGAGGCAAGATTTCATGTGATTTTCAGATACTGAAAATTTGCCATTTTGATCGATTTTGTATCCGGAAATTACAGGTCTAAGCTTCAAAGATGCGCCCATGTCATAAATGAGTTTCGTAATATAGTGATGTCGGATGAAACGTCACCGTTTTTTGACTTACATGGCGTTAAAAGGAACAAAATGCCTTTCCGTGTCTGTGGATGCAAAAAGTAAAAGGGTGCTGTAGTTTGGATTGGACCGGCCCGTCTCGAGTATTGGGTCTTGATTTGGGTGGTCATGTACTGGGGCCACGCGCTTTGAACGCACTTTCAAACTGCAACTACCCCATCCCTCAGTGTGCCCGTTCTTTTTCGGGGTCACCACACTCAATCCGAATTCTAATTTATTCTGTTGTGTTTTAATATTTTCTAAAAATTATCATATTTATCCATAATTTGAGACATATTATGATGTGCACTCAAATTCTATTATATAAGAAAGGTGAATATGTTATAAATCATATTCAAATTCAGAAATCTTATTGTTAGAGAGAGGAAGAGAGAATAGTTTTTAAAGGTTTGAAGAATTTTTTTAGTAAGAAGAGCAAAAAAAATGGAGGAAATAACGAAGGTGACGATGCGGAGATCTACGATGAGTGCACAGATGATGTTAACATAGAGGAGAACTCATGAGGGACCAATTCTGAGGTATTTTTCCCCATGTTTTTTTGGCAATTTAGGTGGTAATGTTAAAAGACCATCTGAAAAAAATAAAAAAGGATTCCTGAGTAGCAGACAAAACCCAGCACCGCGGCCGGCCTGTCACACACGGCGTCGCCGCCGTCCCACCAATACTGGTGTCGGCGCCCCCTGTTTCTCTCTGGCGTCGGCGTCTTTTCTTCCTTTCCAGTGTCGGCGCCGCCCCCTCCTTATCGGCATCGGCGTCAACCCTTCTTTGTTGGCGCCGTCACCAGGTTCCGGTCTTAAAATCGCTATATCTACTTCGATATAACCCCGTTTGTCGACCTGTTTGTGCCGACGCGTTCGTCTACTTTGTTATGATCTACTTTGTTGATAATTTGTTTGATATATGTGTTATTTCTTCTTAAGTACATAGTTTTCCCATTTACGAGCAGTATCACGTGACTGAACGAAAGTATTAATTGTTGCTGCTTAGGGTGAGAATGATGGTGAATTCGATGAAGAATCAGTTAACGTAGACACATGTCATCTGTTTAATACGAGCCAAATATTTACGGATAAAGAGGAGACTACTACCCATGTGATTCGCATTCCCAGAATAACAACATTTTTTTAATCAGACAGACTCTTAGGGACGACGGTGAATTAGTATTGACGTGTGAGAGGTACGACAAGAGTAGGCCACAGAATAGCCAATGCGAATCGTCCTCATCTAGTCAAAGGCGGCAGCGCACCACAAAGAAATGCAGTTGCCCGTTCCGTCTAAGCATGCGTGGTGGGGGGACTGTAGGGTGGTCTGTCCTAGTAATGCAGTCGATGCACAACCATGAGTTGGCTAGTAATCCGCAATAGCACTTTGTGCATCCTCGCATAAGTGTGGATGAAAAAGCAAGTATGAGAAGTCTACACAGGAGCGAAGTTGCGGCAAGGCAGATGTGGGCCCATCTGCATGACAAAGAACACTGATAGCACGACTGACAAAACATCGATTCATAATCTGATTTCAAAATTCAGAAGGGAAGACCGTGGTGGGCGTACTAATATAGCATCCTTCATGCACTCGTTGGCTGAACGTAATTACAGTTGATGGTCCGAGAAAGACACGAGTAAATGTTTGCACATTTGTATATGGTGCTTGTTTATTTGGTTGTTCATGTTATGGATGGTTGTATTCATTAATGTGAAAATTACAGGGGATAGATCTTGGCTGAGCCTTATCTTATTCGTGCACCCTTTTTCGCTCACACTTACTCAGATGTTCCCATATGTGGTGCTCATTGATAGCACTTAAAAGATGAACCTGTACAAGATGTCGTTAGTGGAGTTCATCGGAGCGACATCGTGCGGCAAGAACTTCAGTATATCATTTTTTTGCAGTCAAAGAGGATGAGTCTGCATACATTGGATGCTTTACCTGCTGATGAAGTTATTGACCAGCCTCCCCTATATTTTTGTCACTGACAATGAAAAAACGTCAGTGAAATCACTTTCAGTGGTATTTTCTTTTGTCCCACATCTTCTATGTTGGTGGCACATCTCTAGGAACGTGGCTGCGAAAGCGATCAAGAACTTGAAGGTTGATACAACTGCAGTCGAAGCAGTAGTGTATCGCTGGCAGCGATTAGTTTACGCCCCTACCATCACATAGTTCGAAGAACTATACAGACGATTGGTAAAGTCGTACGAAGCCAAACATCCCTTCGTGGTGTACTTGGAAACCACATGGCTAAGTCAGCGCCAAAAATTTTATGAGCCATGGGTCAAGAAGTTCATGAATTTCGGCAAGACATCTACTAACAAGTTTTTTAAAGTAAAATTATAGATATCTTTTTTGTTTAATTTTGTAGTTGTCCCATTTCTTTGTAACTAATGACTTACTCATGTGTATAGTGGAGAGCGCGCACTCTGCTCTAAAGTGCTGGCTTCACACATCCACTGGATCGCTTGACACGACCTTCGACAACATACATAGATTCATTGAAGGCCAACACTTTCACATAAAACAAGACTTCGAGTTTTCCGTTGACAAAAGAGTTTTGGAAAACCAGCAAGTCCACTTTGCGTTTCTGATTGGTTAGGTGAGCCTCAAATGCATAGAATTACTTCGAAAAGAGTTGGGAAGCAGCCACTGCGATAATGACCACACACCTGGATCTGGAGTTGTTTGTACAATTACTTCAATGATGGGATTACCATGCACGTGTTGTATGTATCAATATGTTGTGGCCCGTCAGAATCTACCAGTTGAAGAAGTTCACTTTTCTGGTGGACACTTAGATATGACCATCAACACGAGTTCGCCGCACCTCGCCAGGCATGTGAAGATTCGTATACCACTGAGGAACAACTCTCGTGTGTCAGTCTCTGGTATGAGGACCTGTCTGATCAGTTTGATCCCACATCAACCGAAAGAGCGTTCAACGCGTGGAAGCCACTTTGGGAGCCCACGGATGATCACACTGGTTTAGCCACCAAAGGTAAGGGTGCCTAAGGGAAGACCTAAAAAGAAGAAGCCTAACATTAGGGACAAGTCTGAGCATGAATATCTTGGTCTTGGGAAACGGGGAGCATCGATGCCCCGAAGCCAATCTCAGCGACGCCCTCCGGTACAAGAAAGCCAAATTGAATGTGGACCGTTGATGCAACACAGTGAATCGCAACACTGGTCATCGGAGCGGCATAGTCAAACTGGAGAAGGCCCGACAATGCACGAGAGTCATTCAAATCGATAGTCGTCGGTGTTCGCTTACACATTACACCATTTATCCGATCTCCCTACTGGAGCGAGTTCCATCCTGAACTCCTCCAATTTATTACAGGCTACAGAGAAATAAGGGGGGATGAGAACTATGGTTTTCAAGCTATTGCGGATTGGGTGTACAACGATGAATCCCAATGGAAAATGGTTAGACAGGCGGCATGGAAGAATTGACAACAAGATCGGACTGGTGGCTGGAGCGAGTGGAAAAGAGCTGGTACGACAGGCAGTATGCACGTTTGAACTGGTTTGGTGATTTGTTTGCACCACATCAATACTGGATGGATTTAATGGAGTTGGGTTTGATTGTTGCCACCGTGTATAATATAGTTATCATCAGCTTTGCACCGAACGATGGCTATATGTCGGGTGGCTTGATGCCCTGCCGCTATGTGATGATCATGATATGACTCACCCCTCAGCAGAGGTCTGTGTTGCATTAATGAGCCGTCAAAGCCATTTTGTACGAGTACAGACAATAATTGACTGCCGCCGATCTTGCCTACGTGACACCGTATGTGTGATCCAGTTGTTACACATTAAGCAGATTTGTACATGTAGAGACGCGGCCACTGGGAGACAGTTTTTTGAACGTATTAGGTCACCAAGCCCTACAATAGTTATACCAGATGATGATTAAAGTTAACAATATTGTATGTTAATCAAGCATGTTATAATTTAATCAACTTCTTGTTCGATAGTAAAACAATCAAGCATGTTCTATTCTAAATTTATCGAAATTGTCTATCATTTCCACCAATTTCACAATTAAATGGATTAATGTGGAATTTAATCGACTTCTTGTTCGATAGTAAAACAATCAAGCATGTTGGAATTTAATCAATTTCTTGTTTGATAGTAAAACAATCAAGCGTGTAGACTTCTTATTCAAGAGTAAAACAATCAAGCGTGTTGGAATTTAATGAAATACCCCTAACAAATAAATTATGATTTAAACATCTATTAATGATTTATTAAGGCTAAAATATGCCTTAACAACATTGGATAACAGTCCAAGATCATAAACAAGCAAAAACATGCTTAAAGACCACTTAGGGCAAAATTGTGCTCTATGAAACCTTAAGGATTGTGTAACCTTAGTTAGGGTCCAAGGTGGATTACTAAACCTTATAACTAAGGTATTAACATGATAAAATCATTACCAAAGCAATTCAAACTCTGAAAAGAAGTTAAAACACAAAAGGAGGACTTAAAACTCCTTAAGACACATTTTTTATAAATGTGTCTAGAAATTGACTTTGAGTGGCTAAATAGCCTTGTATACACATTAATCAACATGTGTGCTACTTAGTACCACATCAGGAAGCCTAATACAAAGAATTAAAAAAAACATCAGAAATATGACATTGATTTATGAATAGTACCCAAATAGTGCCAAAGTAAGCCTTAATTACCTAGCTTGGTCAATAGTCAATGCAAGACCCTTAAAAGACCATAAATAGGTGGCAATATAAGCATGGATGATACCTTTCTTATGTTAGTAAAATATATAATTAATGAAGTGAGTCATCAAAGTACTATTCCATTTATGACTTCTCTTACCTTAAAGGACAAGTCTTGCTTTCTCTTTCATACCCTCCTATTCCAGCCAAGTTCTTCATCCTCCAAACACTCCATTCCAGCCTTGGTTGAGTTCTTGAGCAAGTGTAATAGAAATCCAACTCCAAGTGCATAAGGTAAGCTCTTAAGTCACATGATATACCATTCTCTTCACCTTTTCATTGTCTATCCAATGAACTAAAAATTAAACCACTCCCACCTCTCAATCTAGCCGAGTTCCCCCTTGCAAGAAGTCACCTAATTTTGGCTGAAATCCAACCGTTGGAGGAAGGAAACACAAGATCACTTCTTAAGGTAAAAATGTGTTCTTAGACTCCATCTTTCTTTCTACTCTTGTAATGGATGATTTCCATGAGTAATTCTACTCATTTTATTCCCCTTATCATGATTGATCATCAGCCTTTTCAAACCCTTGAAGAGGTGGCCGAAATCAACCTAAAATCATCCTTTAAGGAATTAATCAAGGGTAAGTTTAACTAGATTTTCCCACTTGTTCTAATCAGCTTCTTTAGCATGACTTTGGAGAAGAACTAACACTCTTCTTATACATAGGCCGAGAAGGACCTTGGTATAGCCTTGCAAAACCAAGGTAAATCATCATTCTTTTAAGTTCATTTTCATACCTTTAAGTTCCTTATGTCATTAAGCTTTTCAAGACCTAATTTGATCCCTTCTTTCCATGTGAAAAAGTGTGCCTAATTGGTGTATTCAACCATGGTTTTGATCTGAATCAAGGAGTGGAAATCAAAGCTTAAAAGATCATCTTTGGAGGGTAAGTAAATTATTAAGCCTTAATGACTTCATAATCAAGTTAATGCTTAAGTTTTGAGCTAAAAACTAATGTAGGCTCCTTATTAAATTAGGGATGAGAACCATTGGTGAATAATTATGATTTTGGAAGCTTAAATCAAGTAATTTCAAGTTATATTATGTTTTAAGCTTTAAGTTAATTAATGTTGTTTAATTAATCAAAGTCATGGGTGATTTAGATTAAATAGGTTAATTTAACTTATAAATGCACTAAATTGTTATATAACACATTTGGTTAAGTTACCTAGGTGTAACATGACTTATAATGTCATAAAAATGAATTAAAGGGCTAAAAATGCAATTAACAAAAGTTATGGGCTGTTTGGGTAAAAAGACAAGAATGAAATTGTTCTTATGAACATTTTATGTAATTTTTATGTTATAATTGAAGTTTGTCATAAGGCCATGTATTTAGGTCATTTTATTATGTTATTTAAAGCTTTATTTACATTTTAAGATAAGTAATTATTTAGTATAAGATCTGGTAGGAAAATAAGCTACTAGCAGCTTAAATAGCAAGTTTTAATCACCTAGGAATTTCAAGGAATTAATACCAACGAATTGACAATATTTAAGTTGGAATTTTATGACATGATGAGTTTTAAAAGCAAACATAAGCTTATATAATATCTAGTGTATAAGTGATGGGTTAAGTGTAATTAAATAAAATTAGAGGGTTATAAGATATTATAGCCGAAAGTTAGAGTTAAAAAGGGGTTTAAATGAATTTTGTAAGTTTTTACAAAGTTAAAGGCTAAATTGTAAATTCTAGAAAATATGGGGGTAAAACCGTAAATACTGGAAAGTATTGGTGAAGGAAGTATTAAGGAGATCAACATTGACCATAGTGTAGGTGTTGACCAAATTGGATGTGTGGAATAACTTAATTATGACTTTAAATTAAGTTTAGAAGTTAAATGTAAAAGTTATAAAACAATTGGGGTGAAAATGTAATTTTCGGAAATTATGGGGTGAGATGGTGATTAGAACAGACTATGGTCTGTTTGGGAATGTTTTGGAATTTTTGAGAATTTTTGGAGATTTATTTGGAGTTAAATTAATAAAGGTGTATAATATATAGTTGAAAGATGACATTGTAAAGTTTAAGAAATAAATGGGGTCACTTTGTAATTAAAGAAAAGTGTGGGAGTTGAGAAAATAAACTTGGACAGATTGGGGGTCTGTTCGGCATTAACTAAAAATGGTAGAAACCATAGGTTAATTATAATATAAGAGTGGGAATGTCATGTTATATGATATATGGATATAATAGTAACATTATATAATTTGGTGGGGTAAGATTGTAATTAATGAAAAGATATGGGCTGTCGGGAGAATTATAATAGTAAGGAATGAAATTTAGACTATGGTTTATAATGTTATAAATGTTATAACAATTGTAAGGTATTAATATTCATTAAGGAAGAGATGAATATATTATAAGGAATACCATTTTTATAAATGAGTTTTATAATTCATATATATATATGAATATGTGGAGTGAGGTAAAATTATATAATATGATTGGGAATCATAATTAGACTAAGAATGAGATGTTATAAGTTGGAAGAATACAATTGTAAAACATTAGACATAAATGTCTAGTGTTAAATTATAAAGTTTTGAATAAAGGGGTGAACTATATAATTCAAGTGTTATAATATGAATTGTATACACATGTGTACTTGGATAAACTAACCAAGTCAACACAAGTGACCAAGTCAACTTAATTGACCAAGGAGGGTTAAGTTGACCAACTCGCACAATTAATAAGAGTTTAAGATGTAACAACATTATAAGGTCAATAATAATGTATAGTAATAAACTATATTGTTATACATATGTATACATTATATATATATATATATTATATATATATATATATATTATATATATATATATATATATATATATATATACACGCATGCAAGTATTTATATAATCAAGTATAAGAATCTATGGATAAATTATATGGATCATAAGGATCTAATCCTAAGTAGTTAATACTACGAGTTAAGTATAACGTAGCTAACGGATGAAACGAACTAATTCCAAACGCATTTGAACACCTGAACAATCTTACTTAACAAATTAAGGGGGGTTAACTGTCGGGATTTAGCGTCTATTCAGAAATACCAGATTTAGTTGAGATCTTAGGAGTTAACACTTAGTGTTACATATATATTCCAGATCCTAGAGCTACGAGGCGTACCGGACGAGCGTGAATCTTCTTGCTAGCGTATATTTCGGTGCACGGTATGTTAATTGTGGGGTTAGACATCCCGAGGGTTTCCTTGGGTTCAGACATTAGTTGTTTAAATTGCTCAAGAGTGATATGTGTAATATGCATGAGTTGTATGAATTAATTGTTCGATTGTCAAGCGTTTATAATTGTGCGCGAACGTCTTTCAGACTAAAGTGATACCGATTATCACTCAACTTATATATGAGTAAGATTAAGAGATGCTGTTACTTGTTAAAGTACAACGAACATATATATATATACATATATATATCCTTAATCAACCTAAGTAAAAGACTTAGGAACGAGATTCAGTATTACCGATCTCTAGAGCTTTGTTCTCGAACATGAATGTGACCTAGACAACTTCTAGGAAGTTGTGTAAGACCTCGATGGCGGTTACATGAAATTGTATTCTCCATAACCTAAGAATAGATCTTAGGGAATTGATTAAGTTACTTAATCATATGAGAGAATTGTGATATGATGAGGGGAGAAACCCAATTTAGTTTTGACTAACTGGTTGCACAAAGTGATCACTAGAGTATGAAACCTGGATCGGGTCTACTCTTGTTAAAGTCCAACGAGCCTGAATTGATCGTTGGTCAGAGTGTACTGCTGTTGGTACCTGGCTCCGGCCGTTTAAGGACGCCTTGTTAGGCAGAGAGGAAGTCACGGGATCTTCGAATCCTTGGCAACATGAGCACCCTAGGGTGCGCCTAGGATGACTGTCCGAATCAAATAAACATTATAAGTATAAGGGACATAAGATAATGTAATTGGAAAACAGATGGGCCTACGAGTATCACATATACCGTAGTGCGAGATTTCAATATCCCTTGTAAAATGGATAACGAGCAATGGGGCCTTGGAGGCCGAGTATCGAGATCTGTTAATAAGAAAGCGACTTTCGTTTCTTTATTCCGCCGTTTATTGTTTAAATGGATGGTATTATGGATTGATGTGATTATTATTGGATTGACTGTTGTGTGTTTACTTACAACATTTACAGTTTTTATTATATACTTGTAAACCGGAATTGCATGAAAATGAATTGCATGTTAAGATGACCAAATGACTTAAGGCATCTAAAGGGTTCTAGGATCATGCTTTCGCATATACAGCGTTTTGCTGAGCCTATACAGCAACATATTACAGGTGTTTGATCGATATCGTAGCCAGAGTGCGGGAGGCTGGGTAGCTTGCGTTTATTTTATTATCGCACATTTGGAATTTTATTAAGTTGTGTATAACGGTTGTATAATTTGGTAATTACTTAGAATGCTCACTTGTACGGTTTTGATTATGGGAGAAGGTTTTGTATGTATAGTTTCTATCTCTGTCATCACAGTGGTTAGTTGTGTTGTAGATTTAGACGCTTCATTACTCACATGGGTGAGTAATGGCGGTAGCACCCGAGTTAGTGTATGTAATCTTCTGCTGTATTATTGTATTAAGGTTGAAAATGTTATATCGAGTTTGTAATTATGGTAAGTTTACGAGTAAGGGTGTTACATTTAATCGACTTCTTGTTCGATAGTAAAACAATCATGCATGTTGGAATTTAATCGACTTCTTGTTCGATAGTAAAACAATCAAGCATGTTGGAATTTAATCGACTTCTTGTTCGATAGTAAAACAATCAAGCGTGTTGGATTTTAATCGACTTCTTGTTTGATAGTAAAACAATAAAGCGTGTTGGAATTTAATTGACTTCTTGTTCAATAGTAAAACAATCAGGCGTGTTGGAATTTAATCGACTTCTTGTTCGATAGTAAAACAATCAAGCGTGTTGGAATTTAATGGACTTCTTGTTTGATAGTAAAACAATCAAGTGTGTTGGAATTTAATTGACTTCTTGTTCGATAGTAAAACAATCAAGTGTGTTGGAATTCAGTTGACTTCTTATTCAATAGTAAAACAATCAAGCATGTTGGAATTTAATCGACTTCTTGTTCGATAGTAAAACAATCAAGTGTGTTGAATTTAATCGACTTCTTGTTCGAGAGTAAAACAATCAAGCATGTTCTATTCTAAACTTATCGAAATTATATATCATTTCCATCAATTTCATTCCGTTGAAGAAGAATCTATTTCAAAATAATCAAAATTATCTATCATTTCCACCAATTTCACGTTTATTGAAGAAGAATCTATTTCAAAATATCGAAATTATCTATCTGAAGTTCATCTACAATCGTACAATAGTTAAAACGTCTATTTCTGTTGTTTTCAAATTTATAGAATAATTAAGTAGTTGTACGAATCAAATTTAGGGACGTCCTCTCATCGCCTCTGCCCTGTAGCGTGAAATGTTTACTCTACGGTCAGCCTCAGCCCTGCCATGTATCACAGTGGAGTCTTCAAAGTCTGAATCATCCTCGTACTTGACGAGAATCTTAATTCTTTGCATGATTTCTTTAAGGTCTAAATATTTCTGGATCATTAGACATACATCTGCATCGGTTCGTATGTTGGCAATCGAGTAGTTGTATACATCTTGTCCATTCTAAGGTAGATGATCGAATAGACGTGCAGCTGAAGGTTATCAAAATGTGATCATACAACGTGGTTTAATGATGATGTGAGATGGTTAACGTTTCTTGGATATTGAATGTCTGCATCAATTATTGTCCAACCCGGACCTCATTGGAACCATCCCCCGTACTGCGTAACTGTGGCGTAATGGTTCACATTAATTGCAATAGGAATCGACATCCTAATGACATAAACATAAATGAATTATTTGAAAAACAAATAAACAAATATTATACATACACTGACAACAAAACTCAATCATCCATACAAAAAAAAATGTTTAACAACAAACAAAAAAAAATTCACACAACAAAAAAACTAAACAACCTAATAACCATACCCACCCCACCATCCCCATGACCCCCTCCCATCACCATGCCCCTCATCATCCCCACGGTGACGTGCAACATCCATGTGCTTACAGTGCACACCCTCCTCTCTAGGCCTAAGCCCTCTAGTGCGATGGCTCACAACGTACCACTCCATGCCAGTACGAGCTTGGTTATCGTTTCTATGACAGGTAGGCAGTGCTGAGGTGCTACTGATATGAAGCCTGGCCAAGTCAAAGCACTCCTCCAACCTATCAGCAATCCAGGGGGCCACACCGTCAGGCCAGCTCTGGTTGTTCTCCGGTGCCAGGCTCAAGATCTTCAGAGCCATCTCATCCCAATACTGTAGAAAAGTAGCAATTGCACGTTAGTAACTGAAATTGATTAAAGCAACAACACAATTCAATACAAAAAAGTAAATACCTGGAGCTGATCCTCCTATCACACACTAGGGCCACCATCCGCACCAAGGGGACGCACCTGAGGGTGGGAACGAGGCTGGAACCAGTGAATGTAGCCCCACTCCACCTCCATGGCATGCATGAACGCGTCTAAGGAAACCGCCACCTGGTGGGCCCATTTATATTGTTCCACACGAATGTACCGTAGTCATATGAAGCCCAGTAGTTCTTGCCGTGTCGGGGGCAGTAGTGGGTGGTCGGTCTGATAGGCTCAGGAGGGATGGTCTGGACATATCCAAACTATCTCAGACACCGGTCGGGTATATATGGCTCGACTACGTCCAAGTACTGCAGGGTGTCGTACCATTGGGAGCGTCCCTTCCATACGGTAGTACCAGTAAAGCCAAAAGGCAACCACTCAACCTACGTTTCGTTTAAGGAAAAAACAATCAAGATATTTAAATTGTGAGCCATGTTTGACGATACGACACAAAACAACTTCTTACGACTACAAATGCTAACTAACTCGTAGCTCAACGGAGGACATCGTGTCTAGCAGCTCCCTAACGTAACGCAGCCTGTCGTCGTCCATCACATTCCTCAAGTGACAAGGCTACTTTGCCGCCGCGGGGGAGGTGTCATCCCGATCCGCAAGCTGCTTTGGCCTGAACATGGGGAAGTACTCATATATCCAGCACTACAGTAATCATATGTAACCATAAAAAAACAACCCTAGACAATTACTTTAAAATAAAAACACCACGCTCGTTATGAAGTTCTTACATGAAACAACGTCAAACAACCAGCCAGTTGACGTGTCTCCCCCAAGAAGCGATGCCGAGCTGCCGGTACAGGTATGCTAGCGTCGCAGCTCCCCATGCTTACAAGTCCACCCTACTGGAGTCGTGGAGGGGCCAGAAGGAGTAGGGCATGACACGATCGCCACCCTTGTCGACCAGGATAGTGTTACTCACCAAGTACCATAGGTAGGCCTTCGTCTCCTGTGAAGCGTCACAGTACTCACCCCCACAAGTGTCGCGGAGGGCTCTGTAGTGTACCTGGTTCTTGTCCAAGAACTTACAATCTAGTAAGTCCTGCTTCGATGTCACCCCCAAAAAGCTGTGTAAGGTGAGGGATAAGAACGTGCATCGGTGGGGGCCCATCACCGACCCGGACGCCGGCCTCCTTCGACAGGTAGGAAATCACCATGCCAGTGATGGGGATCCCCAAGATGTGGTAGACGCCGTGGAAAGTAATAGTCATCTCTCCAAATGGCATGTGTAAGGAGTTCATGTCAGACTGTCATCTCTCCCCGAACGTAGAAAGGAGTACGAGGTCAAAGCAACCATGCGCTATCTCGTCATATGCCCAAGTCCGCTCGTGCCAACCACCTCTCGAGACTCCTCGTGCCTCAACGTCGACAGAGTCCACAAATCCAACAACTTCACCTTAGACTTGAAGCTAAGGCATCCCTTCTCCTGTTGAATATTTAAAAATGTCACAACTATATGTCATTTCCTATACGAACTAATTTATAAAATCAATTATAAAACGGGAAACATACCACTCCCCACCACACGTCGAGCGCAACGTGACCACCGAAGCTGAGGATCAGACTCGTAATCTGGGGGCCTACGGGCACATGAGTCTGACCTAGCAACCAAACCTGTAGCGCTGGCATCTACGCCACATCCTCCGGAGGGGACCTACGTCGAGGGGACAAACGCCTACCCTCATCCTCAGAACTCGGCTCCCCTAGGTCCTCGTTATCAGGGTCCGGTTGCCGATATGATGTGCCAACCATCCCACTCTGTGCGGATGCAAGCCAAGAAGGACTATCGGTGCGCACGACCAACGTCCCATCGTCAACCACCGAGTTGGCATCCACCTGGGTTGTCATCATCATCTGCTGCTCCAGTCACTGCTTCCGCTCCAACCTCGCACGCCTCTACTCCTCCAGCTCGCGTACATGGTCGTTGGCCCTACGCCACCTGTCCGAAGCATTGGTGTATTGTGTAAGCCTCCTCTCTGTAGCAGTCGGGTCAGCAGGGGTCATAAGGGCCTACGATGAACTCTCGCCACGCTCAGATGAGCCCCTACCCCTACCCCACCAAACAAACCTATGAACTTACCCTTGCCCTTTCCCGCCACCTGCTATTTATCGTAAAAGTGAGTTAAACTACGTTTAAAGTTAGTCAAGACCGGTTGAGGGTTGTCAATACTGGCCAACCAAATATTATTGTAGTTCAATGTCGATAACATTTAAATGATCATAAACAAAACATGACTGATTAAAAACATGCATAATATGTTAAAAAACATATCAATAGACCTTCAGAACGTCTAAAACAGGTCAAACAGTAAAAAAAAGCAAAAAAACGCGTCCCGTCACCCGAGCACTCGCGCCCACACCGCGTGGAAGGTCTCTGCGCCCGTGCTGTCTGTAAGGGGACCTCGCCCGCGTTGCCTAGAAGGGGACCGCGCCCGCACCACCTACAATGGGACCACTCCCACGCCGCCTGTGATGTTGCCGCGCCTGCGCCGGGTTGCCTGGTCTTGTATCCGCGCCAGTTTGCTGGTGTGGGCGACGACGTTCACTGCTCGGTCGAATCCGATACCGATTTTTTTGACTAATTTTACTACTTTTTTTAATATAAGTCTAATGCTAAAAAACTGTAAATTATGACAGAAAAGAACCCGATTCAATAAAAATCTGGACAAAAAACTTAGCGACTACCGATCCCGCTTCTACAGAGATGTCAGGGATAATTCTAGAGAGATAGAGAGTTTTGTAAATTTGAATTGAGATGGAGTGATAGAAGAGGGTAAAAGTGTATAGAAGAATTTGTGGGAAGGGTAAAAATCGTAAAGTTTTTTTAAAATTCTGACCGCACAAAGTGAAAACAGGACTAAGTGTACTAGTTCAGTTCTTTTTTGCTTTTTCACGAGTTGAAAATCTAGCTCGAATAGATCTCAATAAAAAATTCTAAATGATATAGTCACTACAAAAAAGTGACCTAAATTAATGTTTTATTTTCCACGCATAGTTTATTAACGTTGATATTTATTTTCTTTTTTAACACTCTCATCTAGCGTTAATTTTACGGTGGTCTAATTTTACACTTACGGAGCCCATACCCTCTTCTTACCAAAGTCCATATGATTCTGAAAAGAAAAGAAAAAAACCCTCGACCTCTTCCCTCCTCTCACCGACTGCTCACTTCTCAAACGCATTCACACTCTCACCGACTGCTACCCTCTCGATCTGTTTCACCAAATCACAAACGCATTCAGTCATTCTAGATTCGATACGGATACACTAATCTTCATCCTATCAGCATAGATGTCAATGTATTGAAGAAACGAGGAGCGCGAGGAAATTAAACCGGCAAATATTCAATTCCTCATAAATTGATTGTTAGAAGTTTATTCTCGTTTCGATTACTCCCCCTTCATGTAATCGTTCACTCGATCTGACTATCATTTTTTTCAAATCGGACATTTTTTGCTTCTCTCATCTCGTTCCCACCCCACTGAAATTTTGAGCAGCGATTTCCTCTTCTTGTTGTGGATTCGAGCTTGGAAGCCATAGTGGTTTGCAATGAGATCTTCATCTTGCAACATATAATTTCACGTGAAGCAGATCCGCTGGACTCTTAGGTTTGTCTGCACACAAAAATTCCTTCTCCAGCTTGCGTGACTATTTTTTTTTCAAAGTTATCTACATCAATCTGTCGAACACACCAGGAATTTTGTAGTAATCGAGTGCACTCAAGTTTTCATGTTAAAATAATTCTTCATCGATAGTTGTAGACAATGTGACTTGTCATACACATGGATATTCCGCTCCTGATTCTCCTGCCTTTTATTATGAACTAAAAGTCAATAGTTTTGGCAATAAGTAGTAATTAATATATGGTTAAATTTATGCAGTATCCTCGTGCAGTAAATAGAAGCTTGTTATCATGTGCATGACTATATTCTTTATTCAAATGTCTGTCATCAGCTATAACAAAATTCCAAGGAGTTGTTGCCTTCAACATTATTCCCGATTCTGAGACTATAGGACAACTCCAGAAACGCGTCAAAGAGGTATAGTTTAGGGATCTATCAATTTTTCTGTCAATCTGTCCCTGGTAAGTCTGGTCACTGCAATTATCAGTGATCTTAGTTTGTTTTTGAGATTTAGTTTGCACATTCTTTCACTGTAATCTGAAGGGGAGGGTGATTATTCAAAGTCAAAGCTATGATTAAAAAAAGAAAGTAGAGATGAATGAGACTGATTGATTGACAAAAGGTGTAGATCGATCGACAAACAATGGACAGGAGTAGACCTTCCTTGAAAAAAATAAAAGGATTAAGGAATATGAACGAAAGAAAAGGGTATAGCTCGATTATTTGTTTTTGTGTCAGTAATTTTTGGCAATCAACCTTAATTATTATTAGTATTAGCTAGAAGTCGGGTTTAGTAATTAGTAAGCATGTTCAAAAGATATCTTTGAATATGTCACCGTCCAAAAGTGAATCTTATGGGCGGATCCAATGACACTTAACAGATATATATGTTTACCAAGTAATTATAGTAATAATGGAGTAGTAGTAGTAACAATTTGAATGAGAATATGGGACAAGTGTCCAAAAAAACCTGAATGCATAAACTCTTTTCCAACCTGATTGCATTAAACCCCAGATGAGTAGACATTGTTCCAGTAAGATCAAAACGAATTTTAATGTTACACATGATAAAAATGCTTCTCAAACAGGATCTCATCCCAACTTTAAAAATTATCGAAGCAAGTTAACCATCTCCGCTATTGTAATCTCTCTAAACTGGCTAATCCCCAAAATCCACAAGCCAAGAAACCAGAAACAGAAGGTTGCAACTATGATGAGGTAGCTGAAATCGTCGTTACTTGATAAAAGCTGACTGGTTTGTTGTAGTAGACAATTTGTAAACATAATTAACTTACCTACTAAAGTAGATACCTTATAATTAACAAGTCATGTTACATATGTGTCTTAGTTTCTATTATATCCTTGTTATGTGAATCATATGAAAATGCTAGTTTGTATTGGCTGATAGGGGATGGATAAGTCTTGGATTTTTAAAAGCAAAGGGTAGCCCAAAATTCTTACTTGGCTTTGAGAGTTTCCTGAGATTTGCTTTTGAGAACTCTGCAAAATATGGAAAAATTGCCTGCCCTTGTACAGCGTGCTACAATCGCTTCCCCAAGACTAAAAAGGAGGAGGAGAATGATGTATTGTCCCATGGATTTTGCCTTGGTTATACGCATTGGATTGATCATGGCGAAAATTTTGTAGAATCATGTTTCTCTCCATCTTCTCATACTTCACTTCAACCTAGTCCTCAACATAATTATATTGGTGAAGATGACATTGAGGGTTTGATCCAAGACACTTTTATGGGGGTTGCCTTGCCTAATGTGGATGCTTTTGATGATCTCGATCATTTTGATGAGGATATCAACATTAGAACTTCAGAATCTTTACCAGGAGAAAGTGTTTCATTAGATGAGCATGGTTCAAATTACAAGAAGCTCATTGATGATGCTCATGAGGAGTTGTATCATGGTTGCAAAAACTATTCAAAGTTGTCATTTACATTGCATCTCCTACATTTGAAGTATATGTTTGGATGGTCCAAACATTCATTTGACATGTTGTTAGAACTATTGTTGAATGCTTTTCCTCATATTACTACATTTCCATCTTCATTCTATGAAGCTAAAAAGGTGATGAAGGAGCTGGGTCTCGGTTATAAGAAGATTGATGCTTGCCCTAATGATTGTATGTTATATTGGAATTTTGACACAAATGAACCTCTAGATGCAGAGCAATGTGGTGAATGTCTTTTGTCAAGATGGAAGAAGGAGAAAAGTGAACATGGTGCTCATGAAACCGTAGGTGGTGAGGAGGAAGAGGGGAAAAGAATAAATAAACCTAAAAAGAAAGCAGCTACGGTTTTACGCTATTTCCCTTTAATTCCAAGATTGAAGAGGTTGTATTCATCTAAAAAAACAGCCGGGCACATGATCTGGCATGATAAATCTCGTATAAAGGATGGAAAGTTGAGACATCCTGCAGATGGAAAAGCATGGAAAGCATTTGATGAAAGACATCAAGATTTTGCATTTGAACTGCGGAATGTTAGGCTTGCTCTTGCTAGTGATGGATTAAATCCATTCCGAACTCTTAGTACTTCACATAGCACATGGCCGGTGGTATTGCTTCCTTACAACTTGCCACCCTGGCTATGCATGAAGCTCTCTTCAGTCATTATGTCCATGATTATTCCAGGAGAAAAAGCTCCGAGAGATGACATTGACGTGTATTTACAGCCATTGATTGCTGAGTTGAAGGAGTTATGGAACGGTGTCAATGCATATGATGCATGTACCGGCCAAACATTTACTTTAAGAGCCGCCTTGATGTGGACATTGAATGACTTTCCTGCTTATGCTAATTTATCTGGATGGAGTACAAAAGGTAAATATGCTTTTCCAATTTGTGCTGAGCATATTGATTCAACTTGGTTAAAGCATGGGAGGAAATTCTGTTACATGGGCCATCGAAGAATGTTGCCTCAAAATCATTTTTTTCAGATTTCAAGCAGATCAATTTAATGGAGAAGTTGAAACTAGGTGTGCTCTAGTTAGATCAAGTGGATCTAAAGTTCTCGAGGAAATGGAACAAACTACTTCGTGGCAATATGGTAAGGCATCAAAAGATAGTGTGCGTAGAGAAAGTCAAAGGGACATTGATCATGATGATTCCAGTGGTCGTCAATTATGAAAGAAACAAAGTATTTTCTTTGATTTGCCATATTGGGAGCATCAGTTACTTTGCCATAATTTGGATGCAATGCATACAGAGAGGAATGTTGGAGAGAGTATGACAAGTATCTTTCTATACTTTGATAAAAGGAGCAAAGATAACGAGAATGCTCGTAAGGACCTTATGGAGTTGAACATAAAACAAGATTTGCATCCAGTTCAGCTTGCTAATGGAAAAATTGTATACCCTCCTAAGATGTATACAATGACTCGGGCAGAAAAGTTGATTTTTCTTAATGTGCTAAAGGATATGAAAGTTCCAGATGGATATTCGTCTAATATCTCTCGTTGTGTCCACGTCAAAGAGCTAAAGTTGATAAATATGAAAAGTCATGACTATCACATTTTGATGCAAGATCTTCTTCCAATTGCTTTAAGGGCATCTCTAAAGTTGACATTCTTGAGTTGGTTACACAGTTATCTTATTTCTTTAAAAGGATTTGTGCCAAAGAGATTGACATGGAAGAACTTGATAAATTGGAGTCTATGGTGGTGATTCTCTTGTGTAAAATGGAAAAAGTATTCCCCCCAGGGTTCTTCACAATTATGATCCATTTAATTGTGCATCTTCCAGAAGAAATTAAGCTTGGAGGTCCTATGAAATACCCCTAATTAATCAAACATTATTTAAACATGTAATTAATTAAATTAAGGCCTAAATGTGCCCTATAAATAAATTAAACACTACAATGTTTAACAGAAAGCAAGAATTTGCACCCTTTGACCTTTTAGGGTGATTATATGCCCAAACGAACTCCGTTGAACCTAAAATTTTGTCTTGAGCCTTATAACTCATAAATGAACACATTAAAACCGTTTCTAAGGGAAACCAAGCTCAGAAACTCACTAGAACATAAAATGTGCGCTAAGCTTTCTTAAAGCACATTTTTGTGAGATTGTCTCCAAAATGAGTTTTGTTTGATTTTAGGGTATTGAATACCCTTAAATATACTAATGTGGCATAATGTACCACATTAAAATGCATAATCCAAAGTTTTTCAAAAATCAAAAAAATATGTGCATTGGTTGGTGGATAGTGACCAAAAAGTGCAAAAATAACACTTAATCTTCTAAGCTAGTCAAAGGTCAATATTTTTCCTTTGACCTTGACCCTCCATTGCTGATTAATAAGGACGGTTTTTCCATGGTGTGTGGCCGGTTACAGAGCAAATAATTGTGACCATCACTTTCACTTTATTAACATAAGAAAGTATACTTTTGTTTATAATAAACTAATAAACCTCATCCATCTCCTATCCTATCCGACAACTCTGCAAGCTTAAGGGACATCTTCAGTCATAGGAAGCTTCCCACCTTGACTTTTTGCCCAATGCCTAGATCTTATTATCTTATTATCTGATTTTCCCTCCTTTCTTTTCATGACCGTCCTCCTCCTCCAGTCGTAAGATCCCCATCTCTCTCTTGCTGTTTTCTTCACCATGAACAACCACCCAACTTCCATGGTTGCTGCCTCAAGACCTAGGTAAGCTTTCATGGTAAAAACATGCTTGTTTTTCTCCTCTCTTCCTCCTCTCTTCAAAGAGCTTAACCATGCTCATTTTTATCCAGCAACTAGGACCGAGTTGGGGGTTAAAGAAGAGGGGATCCTCGGCTGAAAACAGGAGAAGGAAGGGAAGCAAGCTTCCTTATTTTCTCAAGGAAAAAATCAGCATAAACCTAACTTAATGTCCTCCTCCATTTCGGTAATATCCCCAACTTTTACTAAGCTCTCTTCTTGCTTTCTTTACGTGGGAAAAACCAGAAGAGAATACCCAGGTTTGAGGAGGAAAAAGACCCAAGTTAGAGCCTCCTTTCTTGACCATTTCGGTAAGCTTCACCACTGTTTTTCTTCCTTGTTTTACCGGTAATACTCCTAGCATGTCCTGAGCTCTTCTCCTTGTTTTTCTTCACGTAAAAACTAGAGGGAAATACCCAGCTTGGAGAAGGAACAAGTTCCAAACAAACTCCCTTGCTGAATCTAGTTTCGGTAAGGCAAAACCTGCCCATTCCCTCTTCTTCTACTAGTTATTCATGTTGTATAAGTAGCAGTTTAACATCTTCTTTTGCCACTAAAACCAGGCGAGAACAGCCACTGCAACCAGCTTCAAAAACAAGGTAAAGACCATATATTTTCTAGCTTAAAAACAACCTATTATGACCTTGCTGCTCATGGCTAATCCTAGCCCTTTTTCCTTGCATGAAACACTGCCAAAACCTTCATGGAACTATGGAACATATTCTGCACAAATGGGTAAACATAATCGAGCCTAAACCATAGCCAAAGTGAGTAGTTCTATCTCTAAACATGTATATATATTAAGCTAAATGAGTCATCATTTAAAACTAATGAAACTCTGCATACTAATCAGGCCGAGAGCCTAAAGGGGGTGTTTGGAGTGCTTGGTGCTTGAAAATCACAAGCTAGGTGAGAAAACTTTGCCTTATACTATAGTATAGTTTTTATGAAATTTTATTAAGTATATACGTTAGCCGAAGGGTTAGCAAGGGTTATATAACCTAACTATGCATTTAAATGCTTCATAACATTTTAGTAGTTAGTTTGGTGTGTTAGTGACCTATAAGGTTAAGGAAAAGATTTTTAAGTGTTAAAAATAATTTATAGAAACTTCTGGGTGTATAGTATGAAAACCGTAACAACAATATGTCATTTGTGACATTTATTTGTAATTTTATTTTATGCTAATTATCGTAATAAGGCCTTGTATTTTTAGGCCATTTAATTTATGTATATTAAGCCCAAAATAAATTTAGAATGGTAATAAAACATTACCGTAAATGTTGGGAGCCTTTTTGTAATTAAAATAATTTATGGGGGCTAAACATAGGTTATAGCCGAGAATTGGGGGTTAAAAATTTATTTTATGGATTATATAAAGTTTAATAAGTTTTTGAAATAAAAATGTAATTTCTGAAAAATTATGGGGGTCAAACTGTAAATATATGAACTTCTGGTCAAACTAGAAGTCTTTAGGTCAATATAGACCATGTTAGGAGGTTTGACCAAATTTAATGTCATAAATAATTAATCTATGAACTTATAGTAATGTTATAGGTAAATATGGAATTTATAAAACTTTTGGGGTATAGTATGTAATTACCGAAAAGTTGAGGTATAGGTTGGTTAATATAATAATTTATATGCTAAGTATGAAGTTTTGGAATTTTTAGAGTTATATAAATGGCTATATTAATAAAAGTGTATATTATATGGTTGTGTGACATATAGAAAGTGTATTATGTAAAATGGGGTCAAAATGTAAATAAGGGAAATTAATTGGGGCGGAAAAGATTTTTGAAAACCGCTAGGGTGCTGTTAGAAATAAAATAACATAAAACTATAGGTTATACTATAATAAATGTTAAAACCATATATTATAACATATATGTATAACCTATGATAACATATGTGATTATTATGTAAATAAGGAAAATATTTGTGGATGGAAAAGAAATATACCAAATTACTATGGTCTGTACGGTAATATATGGAAAATAACATATAAAAACTATATGTTATAATTAAACTAATGTTTGGATGATATAATATATGCTACGTAAAAAAATGTTATAAGATTTGTGATAAAAGTATAATTATACAAAGTTGGAAATGAAACCAAACAGACCCTAAGGTCTGTTCATGATTTCGGAATTTTTGAAACTATACAATATACATACTATATGATTTAAATGTTATAACACGTGATAAGTATGGTATGTTATAAAATTGTGGTGAAATTGTAATAATTAGAAAGTTTAGGGTTTGAAAGGGAATGAAATAAAATATATATGCCTTTTTGGCAATTATAACAAAGTGTTATAAAACCATAGGTTATATTCCATTACAAAGCTTTCATGTTATACAATAAAGTATTTATAACATGGTATAAGTTAAGTGACTATATGGTAACTAATGAAAATTATTTAAGTAAAGAAGTACAAGTGTAATACATGTATATGTTATTTTCGGTACATATATATAGTTACCAAAACTATATGTTATAAAGTTCAATGACATATAAAATATCATACTATATGATATCATAATATAAGTGTAACACTAAACAATATTATGTGGTCAGAATTATAGTTTATTAAAACTATCATGCAAAGCGCATCCATATATATAAATATATGTCAAAAATAAAGATATAAGCTATAGTATACAATGACATAAAATACTATGGTTAATATATGATTTTGGTATGAAAAATAAGGCAAGTTCGAACATGGCACTTACGCCACATTAGAAGGTGGCGACCGTTTTAATTTTTTTTTTTTTACTTTATCATTTTACAAATTTTTAAAATGTTGTATTTTATTATATATAAGTCCAAATAACATAAATTTTATATCATTGTTCATCATAATTCGAGCTCTTTAAAATAAGACCAAACATGAATATGTTTTGATAAATTTAATTTTTTTTATTTTTTATATGTACAAAATATGTTTTAAGATTCATTGTGAATCTTAAGTTTAGGAAAAGTGAATCAAAGGTTGTTAAAAGGTGAACCAAAGGTTGTTAAAAAGTGAATCAAAGGTCATTAAAATGCCATAAAAATGTCTTCGACGTTTTTAGCTATCCTAGGGTGGTTTTTGGGTGTTTGGGGGGGGGGGGGGGGGGTAGGGTAATCTTTTTGGAATTAGTTCTACGCTTTATATTGTCTTCACTGACTCGAAGTTTTTTTAGGGTTTGTGGTTTAGGGTTTAGGGACCCTAAACCCTGTACTACAAACCCTAAAAATGCCTTCGACGTTTTTAGTTATCCTAGGGTGGTTTTTTGGGTGTTTGGGGGGTAGGGTAATCTTTTTGGCATTAGTTCTACGCTTTATATTGTCGTCACTGACTCGACAGTTTTTTAGGGTTTGTGGTTAGGGTTTAGGGTCGTTAGACCCTAAACCCTGTACTACAAACCCTAAAAATGCCTTCGACGTTTTTAGCTATCCTAGGGTGGTTTTTTGGGTGTTTGGGGGGGGGGGGTAGGGTAATCTTTTTGGCATTAGTTCTACGCTTATATTGTCGTCATTGTTTTTAGGGTTTGTGGTTTAGGGTTTAGGGTCGTTAGACCCTAAACCCTGTACTACAAACCCTAAAAATGCCTTCGACGTTTTTAGCTATCCTATGGTGGTTTTTTGGGTGTTTGTGGTAAGATTCATTTTGCTAATGAATATGATTCATTTTATTATTAAAGAAGATTCATTTTACTAATGAGTAAGATTCACTTAAAAACTACCTAATATATACTCATTCTAAAAACATAAAATTTTAAGTTGACTAAAACATATCCATGATACATCTTGTTTCGAAGAGCACGAAAAATGATGAACAATGGTATAATTTTTTTTATTTTTACGCTATTATTTTGTAAGTTATAACATTTTGAAAAAAATTATTATTTCTCTCTCCTCCTCCTTGTGTGCTTGTTGTTTCTTTCCTTTTTTATTTTTTCTTATTTTATTCTCTTACTTTTAATTGAGCCAATAATATATTGACATGTGGCATGAAGCCATATTACAAGGTGGAGCAAGCTTCATGGTCTCCATGCCCGAAAAATAAATCTTGAATGAAAAATAACATGTGTATAATGTCAGGTTTCGTATCCCATTAAAACCAATGTGTATATATGCATATATGTTACCGGCGCAAGTAACATACATATATATTATGGTTTACAAACCATATAATAGTAAATAATAAATGTTAACTCATTAGTATAATTATATGCTATAAAATTATAAGGTTTAAATGAATACAACTTGCTATATAATAGAGAAGTTGTATAATATAAAGTATATTAAAAAAGATATAGCACTATATCATGCATTATAAAGTAACGTTGCATGGATGCATGCAACTATAGATTATAAAATATAACCATGTATGCAACTATAGGTTATAACACGTACTGGTGCATGCGAGGTAACAGTTAAATTAAATATACAAGGACTGAAATACCCCGTAATTAAAAATAGTGATTAATTAGGCTAATAAGTAATTTAGAGGCTTAATTAAGTATAAATAATCATGAGGGAACAAATCCCGAAGAAAACGGATCCTTAAAACGGATTAAAATCACTAACGAACCTTATAGCGCGTTCTTCGAGGTAACCGGGAAAACGTGACTTTAAGCGGGTCAAACAGACTCGTAACAATTTTGGTCAACTAAATAATCATTAATAAATATTAGTGAAGCTTTAGAACCAATAAAATCAATAAATCGAGAAATTAGTAAAAACTGTCAAAAACGGGAAGTTGTGGGGTAGAAATATAAATAACCAAAACTTATGTGTCCACTTTTAAAATAAAAAAGTAAAATGTATGTGTGTGCTGTGTGTGTGTCCGATTTGGACCCCTCACTCACACCCTCTCATTACTCCCTCTAATTTACAAAACAACAAACAATTAAAAAGTAAAAAGCACCTACTTTACCCACTCACACTCTCTCTCTCCTACCCATTCTCTACACTCACGTACACATCCCCCTCACTCTCTCTTTTCTTTCTTCTTCTTCCCCATGCGATTTCTATGGAGGTTTGAAGACCCACTCACAAAATTCTACTTCTCTCATCTTGTTACTCCCTTAAACTTCCTCCAAAAATTATAAAAATTACACCATTGGAATCCTCTCATCAAGAGCTACATTTCCATCCTTTCAAAATTCGAAAACCAACATTTTCGTTTTTATGGGTATGTCCCATTTGGAGCTTCAAGACCACCATTAGAAGGCCCTCCTTCTCCTTGTTCTATTGAGGTAAAAATATTCCTAAAAACTCCATCTTTTTCTAGCCTCAAGGGCAAAACGAAAATGTAAACTAAAACCCTTGCTTGCTTCTTTATGCTAGCCGATTTTGGCATTTTGGTGGAGTTGGAATTTTGTTCTTGAGCCACTCCAAGCTTCATTTGCACCCTTGGAAGGTAATGAGATTTCCAAACCCTAGAACTTACATTAAAGCTTAAATAATGTTAGGGTAGTTTTAGTATTGAATGTGTGTGTATGTATGGGTTATGATATTAGATTTGTGAAGTACTATAACCGGTGGAGAAAGAGAGAGAGAGAAGAAGAAGAAGAAGAAGGAAGAAGAAAGGGAAGCTAGTAAAACAACAAGGTAAATCACATTCTCTTGTGTAGTTAGTAATGTATAATGTAACAGATTTTTAGAAGTGAAAATTTGTATTGTTAAATGGTAGTGTATTGGTAGTGAAATGTGTAGGAGGATACAAGTGTGTTGAACCTTTGTAAACAATTAAAAACTGTCACAAACATAGTTGGGAATTAATGTTGAGTGCAGGAATTTTTATGAGTGTTTTAGTATTGGTATTGTATATGGGAGCTTGTATATTTTTGATTGTTGAAAACAGGTGAGATAATGTAAACATGAATGAAAACAATGAGGTGAGAGTATAAAATTATAGGGGAGACTATGGCGAAATTTACATAGGAATAGAACACTTAGTGAATGAGAAACTAGGTGAATAAGGTGGTTTGTAACAGATTTTAATAGAGAAAGATAGAGGGTGTATTAGGAGAGATAGTTAATGTAGTTGTAAGGCATTAGAGGTGCTAGAAATGACATTAGAAGAGGGATCCATTGATGGAGAGTGATAGAGCAAAAATCTGTAGCATAATGTAGTAAGGGAAGGAACAATGTGAGTGTTGAGTAGAAACTTAGGAAAATTGTGTGTATAAGTTAGTATAGAATTGCGTAATGAATTAGGAAATGAATTAGCATGATTTAGAGTGTTTAAATTGTACTAAAACATGTTAGGATGTATGTAGGAAGATTGGGGAAGCAATGGGTGAAATTGGGAAAGAAAAATAAAATCTGTAGCAATGTTCTGACTTCGTCCGACCCAGACGGTGGGTCGAACAGTGGGTCGGACGGGACATAAGCATCGATAATAAATCTTTCTGTAATGGTCCGACCCAGGACCGTGGATCGGACGTGGGTCGGACAGGCAAAAAAAAAATAAGGATCGAAGTTTCTGACTTCGTTCGACCCAGAGTATGGGTCGGACAGTGGGTCGGACGGAGTAGGGACACGGGACCGAAACCTTCTAGAACGGTCCGACCCAGAGGGTATGGGTCGGATGGAATAGTGCTGGGTCGGACAGGGTGAATTTCAGAGGACGAACTCTACTGGAATGGTCCGACCCAGGGCTTGGGTCGGACGGCCCAATACTTACAAAAAAAACTGTAAGCTTATAACTAGTATGTATATATGTATCTATATATGTGTATACCCTCCTACACATATGCATATATATACAGGTAAGTAAACCATGGATAAGTAATGAAAAATGAGTAAATGAAATATAAGTGTTAAGAATGCAAGGACTTAGTAAGTATGGATTAGTAAACGTAAGAGTAATGAGTTAAGTTAATGAAGGCTATAATAATCATTTAATTGTATATGTATAAAATAGGATTTGATTTGTGACACCGGGAGAACGTTTGGAAACACGTACGACGGTGAACGGTATGGATTCCTCATGCCCCGTATGCTATCTTGGTTACTCTGATTTGTGTGTTGTGTGCTAATTGATCACCAAATAAGATATATGCACGAATCGGAGATACTATGCATACTTGTGAATATGTAGTGCTGTATGTTGTGAATATTTTCTTTAACCCTTAGTTGTATAATTCATGAAATGTATGGATGATAATGAATGTATGTATGTATGATATACTGTACTGTGACCGATTGTTATTGAGATTGGACTTCTAACTTGTTCCTAACAAGCTAACCAAACTAACTTAAATTGGTAATTAAATTGGAATGAGTAGAAGTTCGATATAGTTTCGGCCACGCGTGAGGATGAGGAGACACAAGAGGTTGGATCCGATTCCTGACTCTTAAACTGGTCCGCCCAAATCCCTTAAGTGGGTAGCATCCCGGATTGGTGAGTCAAGTAAATCCCGGAGGTGGGACGGAGTAGTCCCCAGGGCCGGAGGTCCCGACGACTTAACTTGAGTATAAGTAAGTAAGTAAGTAAGTAAGTAAGTAAGAATGAGTAAGTAAAGTAATTGAAAGCATGTAAGTGTAAGTAAGAGAAAGTAAGTAATGAGTAAAAGAGTAAAAGCATTCCGATTAACCCGGATGCATAATTTGGCTAACCTTGTGAAGGTAAGTAAGATGCGTGCTATTGTATTGTTGCCATGGAATGTGTAATGTATGGAGCATGATTGTATGATGTATGTAAAGCATGAATGTATGAAATTAATGAATCGCATGTTTAGTGGGCGTCAAATAGTCGGCGTGCCCTAGCTAGCACGCGGTATATGCGGAGTTTATACGCAGCGTTTGCTGAGCCCCTTGGGGCACCATTTTTACTACACGCAGGTACAAGAGAAGGATGAAGGCCATGAAGAGATGTAGCTAGTTTTTGATTTCTTTTTGGATTGTAAACACTGAATGATGATTGGTGTACTGAGTAGTACATGGCTGTAGTTTTTGATTAGCCGGTGTACCATGGGGTACACCTTTTTGGGATACTGTGAAGGGATTCTAATTGGTATAGATGTGTAGTTGGTAAACTCATTCTTTTGGGAAGTTTGGTAAAGGATGTAATTCAATACTTTAAATACTCGGTGATCCAAGAATTGTAAGTGTGTTATGTTTCGGTATTGGTAAGCAATGTTTTAGTAGCTCGGTATACTATGTTCATCAGACCGTCACTGTAAGTAGTAATAGCCTTGCTAGCCGTATGGGCGGTTAGCGGCGTTGTATCACCCGCCGTAGTAGGTAGTGTTTCGCTGCGAGTAACTCTGGATTATGGGATGATTGGACGGTAAGCATAGGATTAGCGGTTGGGGTGCTACAAGGACGAGCGAACTTATATAAAGTGTAGCACTTATAAAATACTACGGGTTGGAAAATATAATTCCTACGTTTGAAAACGTTAACTACGACGTCTTATGAAACCGACTCCATTGTAAACCGAATATTAATACATACTACGAGTAAGGAGTTAAAAGGATAACGGTACCTTAACTAGTAACAGTTGAAATTCGGGGATGTAATACCGGGATTACAGACGTTATTCGGAAATACCGAATCATATTGTCATGTGGATTGACACTTAGTGTTCTTCGTATTTTTAGATCGCCTTTCAGACGTGCGTGCTCGATAGGCTTAGCGGTCTACACTGCGCAACCTTGGACACGGTGTACGGTATGTAAAGGGGTTTGATCCGGGTTGTCCTGAGGGATTCCTCGGGCTCGGATTTGTTTGATAACGTGTGTGATTATGTGTGTGATGGTTATCTGTGTTTACTGCATTATTTATGCACGAACGTCCTACGGGACTAATACTACGTCGACTATAGATCGACTTATATAAAACTACATATGCGAGTTGTGCGATTGTGATTATAGTTGTCGGACCTAATACACTAAGTATTACAAGTATGTAGTTATATCCTAAGTAAAACACTTAGGAACGGGACACGACATTGTCGGTCTTTAGAGCTTCGACTCGAACATGAATACTACCTAGAGTCATTCTAGGCATGCATAAGACCCACAGGGCAGCCTCCAATATAAGTGATGTTCTCCATAATTAAAACTGTAACTGAATTACTAACTAACGAGGTTAACAGTGGAGTGTGAATGAATGTGATGTTGTACCTTAATCCAGACAGTCACCGGCTGCTGGTCGCGCGTAGAGATCTCTTGGGTTAACCCGTGTCGGGTTGAAAGATCGTCAGGCGGAGTGTGCTACCGTTGGCACCAGGCCCTTGGCCACCTAAATGGACGCCTTTACAAAGGCTAAGTGAATAAGTCCCGAAGTCTTCGGATGATCAGGGCAGCGAGCACCTTGTGTGTACGTGGGACTACTGTCCAAGCGAGTATATTTTCGGGTTGCCCTAACTGACGCCCGACAGTGCTAACCAAATCAAGTGATATGTGAGGGCCCGGGGGGCCGAGAGTTGTAACACGTGATGTTGATAATAAAAGACGTATGAGATATTGATGTCGTTGTATTGTGTGGTGTGTTGTTGTGATGTGCATAATTGTAATGACTGTTGTATGTTTATTTACGTTCTGCAGCTTTCGTTATAAACTGTAAACCGGCTGTGCATGTAACGAACCTAATAAAAAGACGGTTAATACGACTTAATTGACCATTAGGGTCCAGACCCGGCATACTCAGCGTTTATCGCTGAGCCTTTATGGCATTATATAGGTTGATGATCGCGGATGAAGCCGGAGTGCGGGGCCGGGTAGATAGGACTTTTGATTTTGGATTTACTGTACGTACCTTCTAATGTAATGGAACTGTCGTTTACCTTTCGATGTTGGCACTGTATGTATTTGGGAATTAGATAGTTGCTCACTGGAAACGTTATACTTTTGGAGACTTAGATGGTAGTACAGGCGGTATCTCGTCGTCACCACGGGATTGTTATTATGTTGTTTAAGTTTTTGTATTGCTTCATCACTCGTATGGGCGAGGGATGGCAAGTAACACCCATGTGAGTTTAATTACCGTTCTTTCTTCCGCTGTGAGACGCATTTCTTTTCTGTTCACGTAAGTGATTATTACATTGTTACCGAGGGGTGTTACATCCTACCTATTATCAATGGATGTATCCCATTGAGAGGTTAGAAAACTTCCCAGTTGAACAGTATGGTGTTTAATATTCATCGTTAGTCTTTACATTAAATTATCATTTATTCTTTTACTAGGGCACTGGGAGATTTTAAGTCAGATGTTCGCAATAGAGCAAATCCTGAAGCATGTATAGTAGAGGGATCTTACTTCCGTCAGGATAAATCTGCCCTCTTCCCCTGTTACCACCTACATATATGGGATATTTTAAAAAGTGAACATCCTTCTTAGTAGCAGGATCCGGAGAAAGAATAGGGAAGGTGATTTCACTATATTTTTGCCCCTGAACAGGACCTATCACAAGAATATTTTTTTTATTAGGTCGATAGTTCTGGAAAGAAAGATTGCCTATCTTTTCTTTCATCTCAGGAGAAATACGATCGGGTGGAGCCAATTCAAAACCCTCGGGTAAAATAAGAACAGCCCCTACATTTAAACCCCCTCTCTTGCCATTAGCAAGAACTTGTTTTAGTTGCATATCATAAGGAATTCGAACAACTGCTTCAAATACCGTATCTGGAAGGACTGCTTGGGGAACCTCAATATCCACGGGCTTATTAGCCAAATGACAATTGGCACATACAATACGACCAGTCGCTTCTCGTGGATTTTCATAGCCCTGCTGCGCAAAAATGGGATATGCGTTTGAAATCGATGACTGAGTTATTATATATATCAGGAGCGATACGGAAATGGATCGAGTAATCTGTTAGTAAAAGAGTGAAACAATCAGCCTATTGATATTGGCAGACCCAAAGGATTCTTCCAATGTATCATTTCTGGACCCAATCGAATTAATAGGTATAGAAAGAAGCCCTATCAAATGGATATTTTTTCCTTCGACCATATTTCGATTGTTAATACGATATATAAGGCTCCCTACTACAAAGAATACTACACCCTTGATCGTGAAAGTGAAATATCAGTTAATAGTTGAATCCCGCGAATTGAGTGAAAATAAGGTACTCAAAATTCAGAGATCAAAGAGTTTTAGAAACGTTCTTGGTCGAAAAAAAATCTTAACCAAAGGTCCCACTGAATTGAAGTAGGACCATGTCCATGAATCGAAGAAATAGCCAGAATTCTTGATCCCTATCAATACCTCTTTAAACTCGAAAATGATCAATTCTCTGAAAGTTATGTAAGTTTGTCTTCTTCGTCTTTTCATATATTAAAAATACCCCCTACTAAAATATTAGTAGTTTATTTACACTTTACTCTTTAATGTGGATCTGTAAAATATTCGTATTTTATTTAAACTTTACTCTTTTATGTTAATGTGGAAATGTAGTTGTATATCAAATCTTAAATGAAACCATAATTGTCTATCACGTAATTGTCTATCTATAATATTAATTATCTATCACGTAATTGTCTATCTATGATATTAATTGTCTATCTAGAATATGATTATGATACTGCACTTATGATATTTCACTGAAAATGTGTCTAAAATCTCTATTTCTATACTAGATTATATATGAAAATGAAAACGTATATTTATATTCTATTTCATTGAAAATTCCAATGATATTTGTATCAAATGAAAATTGTATTTGTATTGATTTATCCTAAAGATTTCATTTCAATTGGAATTTGGTTATTCACCATGTACGAGGATCCCCGCTAAGCATCCATGGCTGAATGGTTAAAGCGCCCAACTCATAATTGGCGAATTCGTAGGTTCAATTCCTACTGGATGCACGCCAATGGGACCCTCCAATAAGTATAAGTCTATTGGAATTGGCTCTGTATCAATGGAATCTCATCCTCCATACATAACGAATTGGTACATTCATTTCATAATATATGAACAGTAAGAACTAGCAATCTTATTGAGACTCGAACTCATAGGGAAGAAAATAGGATGTCTGTCAAGGTAATAGCTAAGAATAGTCATTGACTCCCGGGAAAGGGTAGAAGAATGGGACCATTATGGGACATACAATGCATTACAGACGTATGATCATTACCCTTCACCCGGTTATTCTATTCCACCTCTTAGAACGAAAAGAACGTAAAAAAATATTTTTTTTAATAGCATGGGGATAAATCGGGCGAACGACGGGAATTGAACCCGCGCATGGTGGATTCACAATCCACTGCCTTGATCCACTTGGCTACATCCGCCCCCTCCACTATTTCTATAGCAATGAAAAAAAGTAAAGTAGTAGTATATAAAAAAAGCATTTATTCATAAAGATAAAAAAAGAACAATACTCAATGATCAATTAACAAAAAAAATAATAAAGCATACGAAAGTTATGTAAGTAAAAAAGAAAAGTAAAGGAGCAATACCAACTCTTTGTTTTAACAAACAATTGGTTAGTGCCCCTTTACTTTCAAAAACTCGACTACATTAAGACCTAAATCTTATCCATTTATAGCAAAAGAGTGTCTCACTTATTGTTCACGGTACTTTGCTAGTGGTGAGACAATTTTTAATAAACCCAAGCGAAATGATGACTACAATGCTAATGCAGACCACTATATTCTTAATACTTCTGGTCGTCTGTATGGTAAGCCTCATGTGGTGTACCTGAATGACAAGAAAGCACTATCTCAAGCACATCGGTATGCGCTTCTTCATTTTGATGTTGTGGAAGGCTTTCGTGGAGAATTTTTAAGACAAAAGAGATCTTCTAGCAAACGACGTCGTGTTGATAAAGTGCTTGAGACAAAGTGGGTCATTGAGGAATTTCCCCATTGGTTCAAGAAAGAGGTATCGAAGTTGTATGTGACAGTTGAGGACTACCACTTATTGGAAACCTTGGCTCATGGTCCAGACAATGTTGTTCTAGAAATGAGAGGCTATAACACTCATGGTTATAAGTTTCGATGTGTTGATCATGATAAAAACCAATCAACACAAAATTCTGGAGTTAGTGTTGTTACTAATGATGGAAAACGTTGGTATAGGAAGGTTAAAAAGATTTATGAGTTAGATTACTATGGAGCATTCAAGGTGGTGTTATTTAAGTGTTTATGGGTGGATGTAAACTCTCGTCGTGGTATCAAACAAGACAAGACTGGTTCTACAATGGTGAACTTTTCTCACTTGATACATACTAGAAGAAAATTGGAAGACAATCCTTTTGTTTTATCATCTGAAGCAGATCAAATGTTTTATGTTGTAGATGGGAAAGAGCCACAATGGTCTCATGTAGTCTTGACCAAACCTAGAGAAACTTTCCAAGTTGGAAGTGCACAAGCCGACGAGGAAGAATGTTATCTGGAATGTCTTCCACAAACATTTGAGACAAATAATTTTACCGATATGGTTTGCTTGCGTAGAGATGATGATATGAATGATGATGGGGAAAATCAGTTTACAAATATATAGTAGAGAATTTCAGGGTGCCATGGATGATGCGTAATATCATTTGATTTTTAATTATGATAACATTGTAAGTTTTTTCTTAAATTTTATTTATGTTAGAGTTACTCATACTTGAAGTTTCTTTATTGAACAAATGTTTAATTTCAGGAGGTTATAATATGTTTCGTGCTTGGAAAGTTATAAGGGAACGTGATACTCATGCTCAAGAGACTCTTGGTAATGCCTTCTATACCACTAATACTCATTATTCACTATCTTTTCACAGCTTAAATAAAACTCTAAGATTTCCGACATGTTTGCAGATGCAAATAAGTCGCGAGGATTTCTTTCGAAAATTCCTTCTTTTTCAAAGTTTACATCCACTAGAACCAAATAAACTTTTGGAATAAATGAGTTGGACTCTTCTAGAAGTATCAATAGAACCTTAGTGAAGTTTGCTAATACATCTGAAGCTCCCTCTTCTTCTTCTCATTCAATTGCTTCTCCCACTAGAAGCAAAGAAGCTGTTGGAGTGAATGGTGAGATGTATCTTTCTATATTTGTTTAGTGCTTCTTTGTTTTTTTTTTCCTACAAGCTGAACACTAATTATTTTGCTAAATTTTGTAGATACAAGTGAGCTGAACTCCTCTAAGAGTTTCAAGAGAAAATCAGTGACATTCAGCAATATCTTAAGAGTTCCCTCTTCTTCTTCTCATTCAATTGCTTCTCCCACTAGAAGCGAAGTTGTTGGAGTGAATGGTGAGATGTATCCTTCTATATTTGTTTAGGGATTCTTTGTTTTTTTTCTACAAGCTGAACTCTAATTATTTTGCTAAATTTTTTAGATACAAGTGAGTTGAACACCTCTAAGAGTTTCAAGAGAAAATCCGTGACATTCACCAATAGCATAAGAGTTCCTTCTTCTTCTTCTCATTCAATTGCTTCTCCCACTAGAAGCGAAGAAGCTGTTGGAGTGAATGGTGAGATGTATCTTTCTATATTTGTTTAGTGCTTCTTTGTTTTTTTTCCTACAAGCTGAACACTAATTATTTTGCTAAATTTTGTAGATACAAGTGAGTTGAACACTTCTAGAAGTATCAAGAGAAAATCTAGGACATTCAGCAATAGCATAAGAGTTCCTTCTTCTTCTTCTCATTCAATTGCTTCTCCCACTAGAAGCAAAGAAGCTGTTGGAGTGAATGGTGAGATGTATCTTTCCATATTTGTTTAGTGCTTCTTTGTTTTTTCCTACAAGCTGAACACTAATTATTTTTCTAAAATTTTTAGATACAAGTGAGTTGAACACTTCTAGAAGTATCAAGAGAAAATCTAGGACATTCAGCAATAGCATAAGAGTTCCTTCTTCTTCTTCTCATTCAATTACTTCTCCCACTATAAGCAAAGAAGCTGTTGGAGTGAATGTAGGATGTATCCTTCTATATTTGTTTAGTGCTTCTTTGTTGTTTTTTCTATAAGCTGAACACTAAATATTTTGCTAAATTTTGTAGATACAAGTGAGCTGAACACTTCTAGAAGTATCAAGAGAAAATCTAGGACATTCAGCAATAGCATAATAGTTCCTTCTTCTTCTTCTTCTTCTCATTCAATTACTTCTCCCACTATAAGCAAAGAAGTTGTTGGAGTGAATGGTTAGATGTATCCATCTATATTTGTTTAGTGCTTCTTTGTTTTTTTTCTACAAGCTGAACACTAATTATTTTGCTAAATTTTGTAGATACAAGTGAGTCAGACTCATTTGTAGGAGGTGACACTTCTCTACCTTCCTTGGAGAATGACATGTCCATCGACGAAGAGTATGCCACTCATGATGAGGAGCTGCAAAATGAGGAAGAGGAAGAAAGTGATTCAATAAGTCTCAATTACTCCTCTGATGACACGTCAAACACTAACAATTCATCTAGTTGCATACCTTCCATGGATCGGGAGTTTGAGATTATTGGTATGTAATTACGTCAATCTGATTTGATGCCCCATCCCATAATTGTGTAATGGTTTGTTTCTGTTTAAGTTAATGGAGTGAAATCTGTCGTATGTTGATGAAAGATACTTGTCTATCTTAAAGCTTTATTTTCTATGTTGCTGGTATGACTTATTTAATAACTGATTCATATGTTAATGTAGATGGCCAAGGCATTACAACTAAGAAGAAAGGATGATTTTCTTCAAAACATGTATATGGACTTCCACCTGGATCAAAAATAGTTGTGAAATTGAATAAGGAAAATCAACCAATCAAGAGGGGGGGTCTCTTACTTCGTAGATTTATTGGAAGAACAGTCAGAAAAGAGAAAATCGTGGGACTAGCACACAGATCTTGGAAGCATTTGGAGAAAGAAAGGAAGAAACAAATTGTGAAATATATTAGGGTATGAAGATATAATCAGATTGTTCGTATTATGTGCTTCTACATATTAAAATATTTTATTTATCATTTTAGACTAAGTTTCATATTCAAGAAGGGGCCCACGCTGATCGCATCATTCTCTTACATTGTAACAATAAGTGGAGAAGTTACAAGTGAAATTTAAAAAAACGGGTAACAAAGAACGGTGAATACTCCAAAAAAGTTGCATATGAGAATAGGCCAAGTGGTATTGATGTTGAGGTTTGGGTGAACTTAGTTGATTATTGGTATTCAAAAGAGTTTAAGGTACTATTCTTTATTCTTCCAAAATATGTATGGTTAAATAGAATTTTTGTACAGGATTTCTAATTTTTTTTCTTGTCCTTTTAGATGATTTCAAAAGATGCAAAGATATCACGGGCTGCAAAAATGCATGTGCATACTACTGGTGCAAAGAGTTTTGCTGAAAAAAGAGATGAGCTTGTAAGTCAAAACATCTTGTATTATACTGTTGTCATAATTTTTTCTATACTGGTTGAAATTTATTATGTTACCATTTGCTTATTTTTTAATTCATAGGAAGAATAACATGATAGGGAAATAGGACCAGTGGAATTTTTCAAGGAATGTCATATGACAAAAGATGGATCATATATTGATCCTACATCTGAAACATATGTTGTAAGTTTGTTCATTTTTATTAATCAACAAAAAGTTGCAAAATCAGTCCAGTTTTGAAAGACAATTTCATTGTGTAGGAAAAAGCTACCGAGTATGTTCTGTCAGTTTTGACAAGGAGGATTAAACGGAAACTGCAAACTCTTTATTCATTGAATCAATCGATACATGTTCTTGAGCTCTCTGGGGTATTTTACAGAGAGAGCGAAAATCAGAATTAGAAAGGGGAAGAAGAAGATCGGGGCCTTTATGTCTAGAAAGGGGAGAGGGCCGGTTCACAAGATAAAACCGGTCCAATACAAAAATACAGAGAAAAACCTAATACAATCTATAAACGTACATCATGCCTAGAATACAAACTACACGTGACAGGTTGGGTATGGAACAGCTTGAACAGAAAGCATATACTCCAATACCCCCCCCCCCCTCAAAAGGTGCAGTGGTTGCTATGCTGAAATTATACCTTTTGTATTGTTGATGTACCTGTCAACCATGATCATTTTGTTCCTGCACACCCAAATTATTAAAAGCATTTTGATAATTCTCACCTGGTAACAATTTGGTCATTACATCTCCGAGTTGATGTGTACTGGGAACATACTCCACATGTATAAAACCTTCCTGTAATTTCTCACGCACATAATGACAATCCAATTCGATGTGTTTTATGTGTTCGTGAGAGACGGGGTTCTTTGCTATATGTATGGTAGCAAGATTATCACACTTTAGAGGAATTGGGTGTACATTCTGTAATCCAATTTCTGATAACAGCCTACTTAACCAGCTTAATTCACTAGTAACCTGTCACATTGCTCTATATTCTGCCTCAGCAGAGGATAAGGCAACTGAGACCTGTTTCTTGGATTTCCAACTTAGAGGACTTCCACCTAGTAAAATGTAATAACCTGATATAGATTTTCTAGTGATTGGGCATGAGGCCCAATCTGAATCACAATAGGCTAGAAGATCATAATCAGGTTTGTTATTGAAAAGGAGACCGAAACCTGAGGTACCTTTTATGTAGGAGAGAGTGTGGTAGGTTGCGTTGAGATGATCTGTTGTTGGAGATTGAAGAAATTGGCTGAGGTATTGGACAGCGAAGGCTATGTCAGGTCTAGAGTTTGTGAGGAAGTTGAGTTTCCCTACTAGGCATCTATAGATGGTGGGATTTTCTAGTTTGGAACCTGAATCCTTGGAGAGTTTTTGGTTTAAAGGTAATGGAGAGACTGATGCTCTGCATTCCTCCATTCCAAAATCCTTTATTATTTGATTTGTGTATTTCTGCTGAGACATGATTATCCCGTTATTGGTAGGAAGGAATTTCATTCCAAGGAAATAGTTTAACCTGCCCAAATCCTTTATTTTGAATTTTGTGTTGAGTTGTTTCTTAAGGTATCTTATCTCCTTCTGATCATTGCCCACTACCAGAATATCATCTACATATATGTCTAATAGAGTAACACTACTTCCCTTCCTTTTTACAAATAAGGAATAGTCATTTTGGGATTGATGAAATTCTATACTCTTTAAGAAATGTGTGAGTTTTTCGTACCATTGTCGGGATGCTTGTTTAAGCCCATAAAGGGACTTATGCAATTTGAAAACCTTGTTTTCTCCATGAACCATTAAACCCACGGGTATAGTCATATAAACATCTTCATGGAGATCCCCATGGAGGAAAGCATTGTTAACGTCAAGTTGATCTAGAATTCACCCTTTCTTTGTGGCTATTATGATTAAAGCATGAATGGTGGTGAGTTTTATAACAGGGGAGAAGGTCTCTTCATAATCTAGGCCATGTCTTTGGGTGAAACCCCTAACGACTAACCTTGCCTTAAATCTCTCAAGGTTGTCGTCAGCCTTGAGTTAGTTTTGTCTTATAGACCCATTTGCAGCTGATAGGTTTCTTCCCTTTTGGGAGATCAACTATGGACCACATGTTGTTAAGCTTAAGGGCTTCAAATTCTTGAGTCATGGCCTTGACGCATCTTGGGTCCTTACTGGCAGCTTTGTAGTTGGGAGGTTTATCTAAGTTGTAGACATGATCAAGGAAAATGCTAGTATCTTGGCTAAGGGAGCAGGAGAGAAGGGTTTGATTTGGGATAAGATCAGTAAGACTATTCAGAATTCCCTTGCCATAATTTTTTGGATTTCCTTGTTCTAGTCTAGCACTCAAGATGGTAGAGAAGATGTCTAGATCATCTAGAGAAGTGGAGCAAATGTAATCATCATACCTTGTTGGTGGTCTGTGTATGCGGGTGGATCTTCTAAGGGTGACTGTTTCAAAAGGTTGGTTTTGGTTTTGAACATCAGGTTGGTCAGGTGTTGTTTCTGGTTCCGTCTCAGAGGTGGTGTTTTGAGTTTCTGTGATTTATGGGGTGTGAGTATCTGTTTCTGTATAGATATGGCAGTCAGGGGAGAAAATATCAAGCTCTTCTTTGTTTTGTTCCAGGGTGTGTTTCCACTCACTATCCTTTAAAGGGAAAATGGTTTAAAAAAAGGTTATATCTCGGCTGATTGTGACTGCATTATCTTCCAAGGTTAGAATCTTGTGCCCCTTTGTGTTCTTGCATTCACTAAGGTAGACACAAGTATGGACTCTAGGTTCAAGTTTGCCTCTGTTGGGATTTATGTTAGTGATGTAGCAGAGGCAACCAAAAGTTTTTATGTCATTATATTGGGGTTTACTGTCGTACAATTTCTTAAAAGGTGAGAGGTTTTGTATGGCCTTACTTGGAATTCTATTAATAATATAAGTTGCATGCTCTAGACAATGTCCCCAATATTCAGGTTCTAGGCCAGATTGAAAAAGAAAAGCTCTGGCAACTTCCATGATTTGGCCTTGTTTTCTCTCAACTACCCCGTTTTGTTGGGGAGTATGAGGGCAACTAGTTTGGTGTATTATTCCCTTACTTCTGAAAAACTTTGTTCCCTCTAGAGATTTCCCTAACTCCTTTGCATTGTCACTCATTATTTTAACATGGTTATTTGTCTGTTTTTCAACAAGGGTGATGAATTCTTTTACTTGTTGTAAACCTTCTGATTTCAGTTTTAGCAATTTAACCCAGGTTCCTCTGGTGTAATCATCCACCAGAGTAAGGAAATATTTGTGCCCATCTGTGGTTTGACTTCTCATTGGCCCACAGATGTCCACATGTAATATTTCATAGGGTTGTGTTGTTTTTATAGTGGATAAAGGAAACTTTTTCCTTTTTCTTTTTGCTTTAAAACATGTAGTGCAGGGAAAAACATTGGAAATAGAATCTATAACATTTATAGCACCAATTTCAGAAATCTTGCACATCTTAGAAAGGGGTATGTGTCCCAATCTATTGTGCCACAGTAACAAGGTATTACTTCTATCTACTTCAGACATACTAAGGCTGTTTACACAAGCAACTGAGTTATTTCTTCTTTCCAAAACATATGCACGCAATGCAGAAACATCAAGAAAATATAGACCAGCAACTTGCTTTCCAATCCTCTGAGAGATGTCTCTCTCAGAATCCTGCAGAACACAGAATTTTTCACAAAAAATGATCTCGACTTTCAGATTTTCTATCATTCTAGCCACTGAAGCAATATTGAACTTGAGATTCTGCACATACATAATGTTTTCCAGACACATAATTTTATCAGCACATAAGTCAGCAACAGATTCAACTTTTTCTTTGTGGCCATCAGGGAGAGTTATCTCCTTCTTTTCATTCAAGCATCTATGATTTGATAACAGCAACATATTTCCGCTTATGTGATCTGTTGCGCCTGAATCTACTATCCAGGAATTTCGCAACTCACTAAGAATGTTGTGTCTATTCAGAGTCAAGCATGGCACAAGATTTATGACAGATCGAGTTTTACCTGAAAAATCTCCAAAATTGTTGTGGTCTTTCTTGTTCCCGTTGTTTCCTTATTGTTGGAGATAGCTAACAAGTTGACTTAATTGTTTGGTGCTGAATCCTCTCACAGGAGATTGCGCTGTTTCTTCTGTTGCATTGGTAGTGCCTCCTTTTTCCTCATCGACCACCGACCCAGCATGTATTTCTCTTGTTCTTTTGCTATCTTGCCCCAGGAATCCAATCAACCACCAGCATTCATTCCTTGAATGCCCACTTTTACCGTAGTTTGTACACTTTGTCAATTCTTTTGCTCCAGTGTTTGTGCCTCTCCCGACTCCTTTCCTTATCGAAGATCTAGGGTTTCCAGAGTTTGGGGTAAACTTTTGTTTGCCAGAAATCGAGGAGTTACTTCCTCCTCTTGCGATTAGGGATACTGTTTGTTCATCGTTCTCCCTTGAGCCTGAGTTCCCTCTTTGTTCCTCTTCTTGGATTAATAGAGAATAAGCTTCTTTAAGAGACGGGATTTCTTTGGTTGCAAGGATTTGCCCGCGGATCTGAGTGTACGACTTATTCAGTCCCATAAGAAATTGAATAAGTTCCTCTTTTTCCCTCTGTTTCTTTTGCTTATCCTTCGACTTGCAGTTCGCACAACAGTCACAGGTTGCGATTGGGAGAGCTAGCTCATACTCAGTCCAGATTTCTTTAATCTTCATGAAGTATTCAGTGACTGTGTCATCGCCTTGCTTCAAATTCGAAATCTGAGACTTGATGTTATGCAACGTAGTGAGATTCTTCTTTTCAAACCTACGGCAGAGCCATTCCCATATCTCTTTCGGGTTCTCTGTGAAAGTGACGCTTCTTTCGATATTCGGAGCCAAATTCGATATGAGCCACGACGCTACAAGTGAGCTCGCTTGTTCCCAGGCCGCGAGTCGTGAAGAATCTTGGTCGTTTGGGCGTTTAATCGTCCCATCGATGAACCCTATTTTATTCTTCACTTTTAGGGCACGTCGAATGTTCCACTTCCAAGATAGAAATCCTTCACCGGAAAATTTCGGACCCGGCGGCTGGCCAGGTTGTTCCGTCACGTGAACATAAAGAGGATCGGACTGGTCGATCGCCGTTGTAGAGTTTCCCGTCTTTAATGTATCTGGAACTTTGTTGCTCATGGCTGTTTTTGTTGATGCAGCGCTCTGCGCTCTGATACCATATCAGTTTGCACAAGGAGGATTAAACGGAAACTGCAAACTCTTTATTCATTGAATCAATCGATACATGTTCTTGAGCTCTCTGGGGTATTTTACAGAGAGAGCGAAAATCAGAATTAGAAAGGGGAAGAAGAAGATCGGGGCCTTTATGTCTAGAAAGGGGAGAGGGTCGGTTCACAAGATAAAACCGGTCCGATACAAAAATACAGAGAAAAACCTAATACAATCTATAAACATACATATCATGCCTAGAATACAAACTACACGTGACAGGTTGGGTATGGAACAACTTGAACAGAAAGCATATACTCCAATATGTTCTTGAGAAAGTCAGTTCTAGCAAATTTTCTAGTTCAACTATCGGTGCGGAGTATGAGGCCCATTATGAGCTTCAAGGACCAGACAGAGAACGAGTGAAAGGTTATGGTCTCGGAGTTATGCCTTCACAGTTTCGTGGAGGTCGAAGCAGCCGAGAAGCATCTAACAAAGATGAAGATGTTCGTTGTCTTCGAGATGAAGTGAAAACCCTGCGTGAGCAAGCTGCTATGCAGATGTCAATGTTAGCTAATGTGCAAGCACAGCTTGTTGCATTAACAAACACTACAATTCATTCATGAGGTATCAGTTTATTTGTGCTCTGTTTACTAGAATTCAGCTACTAAATGTGTGCTTTTAATTGATTATGCTGCTGAGAACTATGTTATTAACTCTCATATATGATGACATCTTTATCATTATGATACATATCTCTATCATTCTGTTGCTGATCCAGTGCTCTGGTTTTACTGTTGTTGCTTTAATGGTGATCGAATTGCTGTTTCTAGTTGAATCTATTGCTGCTGTTTTAGTGGTGATCTGTTTTTAATTGATTTTGTTGCTGCTGTTACAGTGGTGATCGAATTGTTGTTTTAAGTTGAATCTGTTGATGCTGTTTTAGTGATGATCTATTTTTAATTGATTTTGTTGTTGTTGTTACAGTGGTGATCGAATTGCTGTTTTTAGTTGAATCTTTTGCTGCTGTTTTAGTGGTGATCTGTTTTTAATTGATTTTGTTGTTGTTGGTTACAGTGGTGATCGAATTGTTGTTTTTAGTTGAATCTATTGCTACTGTTTTAGTGGTGAACTGTTTTTAATTGTTGCTGCTGTTATATTAGTGGTGATCCAACTGTTATTTTAGTGGTGATCCAGCTTGATTTTGTTGTTGTTGTGAATTTCATGGTCTAGATTTTTCCCTTATTCTCTTAATGCATGAAATGGTGATCTAGTGAATATACATATGTAACTGGTTGGACGATTACAACAAACATGAGAAGTGTTGTCATTATTGGGAGTAATCTGGTTGTTGGAAGATTACAACAAACATGAGGAGTGTGTTTTATGTTGGGTTATTGTTTATTGTATTTTTTCTACTGATTGTGTAGGGAGGAGGGCAACACCGCACTGGAGTTCAAACCAGAGAGCTTGGCCAGATTAGTTGTTGGTGTTTCGAATGAAGACTTGACTAATAAATATCACCCATGTTCCAGTCTTTGATGTTATATGGGATTATATAACCATTTTTTTATAATTTTGAAGATGGGATTGAATTAGTATGTTGTAGTCATGTGTCTGACTGCATCCTCAATGCTTTGTTGGTTTTGATAGTTATTTCAGGTTTTTTTTTAAAAGATTATATACTTTTTCGACGCAATATTTGTGTCGTATATCGATAATATCATTTGAGTGGAAAATGTCATTTACGACGCAAATTTCTGTTAGTTTAATATTCTTCTCGACGCCTTGTTTTGTAGAAAATCTTAACTATCTGCGTTGATAATATTTTTTCAACGGTGTTAAACTCGACACTTTGGTGTTGTGTTGATTCCTAAGTTTTGACACAAATATGTGTCAAAAATTGAGAAATTCTTGTGTTGAAACACACATATTTTTGTAGTGCGTATAAATACATTAGCAAAGGGGTGAATGAAAGAAGAGAGACTTCATCGAAGGTTACCGCTAATAGGTTTTGGAATGTTTTTTTTTTTCCAAAAATAGTGCATATTTAATAACTGAAGTGGGGATTAATGATTTTTAAAATTTGCTTAGACTAATTAAATAAAGATCATTGAAATTAAACAATGAGTTCAAGTATGAACATATAATCAATCTTAATAGTCATTACCGGAGATTTCCGGGATATCTTATGGTTTTTGCAGTAGCATTTCATGTTGATGAATTGACTTACCGTGCCTGCTGGTCACAGTAACGGGTCATGTCAAGACGTTATTATATGTAATGTCGGGTCTTCTTTTCAAGCGGGGAAAAAGTAGAGAAACTTGTGATCTTAATTCTGTTTTATTTATTGAATATGAAACAATTGTCATCAAACAGATGCGAAATTTTATGGCTAGTGGCGATTCCAAGCACAAAGGGGCAAGACAGGGAGGGCGAGTTATGATAGGTCTGTCTAATCACGAAATTCGGGGGACAAAATGTTTGCAAATTGGGGAAGAGGAAGGTAACGAACATAACATTGACCCGCATAAACAGAGAGCTTTGTTTGAGAGTATATCCAAACCGGTGGAAGGGGTATGGTGGTGTCATTTCAATGTCAAACCTCTGTCGATCTCTATCAGCCTAGATGGTATTCTCAAGCAACTATGTAATCAATTGGTGATCACCCTCATCCAGTAGTTAGCCAATTTTGTCATTTTTTCCTACTTTATTCCTTTTAGGCTTGTTTTTTTTTTGAAAATTCACAATATACCTCTTTTTTCTTTCATAAATCACAATATATCCCGGTTGGTTTTTGTAAGTCAACTTTAAACATGCTTAAATGTTGTCCAAAATTGGTGAAACTTTACATGGACGATGCTAAAGTGTTATATTTTGGTCCAATATCAATTTGAAGTTTTTTAAACTCACATGTGACATGTGGGACCCAATGAAAATTATGACATGTTCGTTGGGTCCCACATGTCACATATGAGCTTAAAAAACTTCAAATTTGATATTGGACCAAAATATAACACTTTAGCATCGTCCATGTAAAGTTTCATCAATTTTGGACAACATTTAAACATGTTTAAAGTTGAATTACTAAAACCAACAGGGGTATATTGTGAATTACGAAAGAAAAAAGGGTATATTGTGAATTTTCCTTTTTTTATATAATTAGGGCTTAGAGTCATTTTATTAAAAGAAGAAGGTGGTATATATTGGGCCTCATTAAAACCTCCTTAGATAAAACCCATTGGGAAAAAGCCTAGGCAGGAAAAAAAGTACCCACCACTAGAAATTACACCCTAACGTTGAAGCTTAGGAACTTCAAGAGGACATCAACAACTTTATTCGTTTTAGTAGTTCTCAGTTTTCAGTTTTTACAAATATTTTCTCACTTTTTCCCTCTATATTATTTATTTTGACAGCTTGCAGCCGAAACCCGGCAGTTGGTAGTTGACAGTTACATCGCACTTTTGTTTTCCTGTTTTATTCATTTTGACGGTTAACAGCTAATCCAACAGTTGACATCAAACAGAATCAATGTTAAATTAAGTTGTTACATTGGTATATAGTAACCATATAATTAATACTCTCTCCGTTAATTAATATCTGTCATTCTAGGAAGTGATTTTTGTTTAAAAATATATGTCATTCTAGCTTTTTGACACATTTTTTTTCACTTTTAGCCCTACTATTCAACACAAAAGTAATTATTGTCTAGATGAAAAAGTAAAAAATAGGGATACATGCGTCATTTTCCTACTTTTTTTTAATAAGTGTGCAAGTTTCTAAAACGACAGATATTGTTGAACGGATGGAGTATAATATATAGTAAGTGCTTTTAATATGCGAGAGCCACGTAGTATTTAAGTATCAGTTAAACAATATATACATATTTAAGCTATTACAATGCATGTGGAATTATAATATACAAGTGTATCACTTATATTAGCAAATATAATAAATAAAATGAGCAACCAGTTGAAAAGAAGATTAGTTTCAAGGTCTATGCTCTCTTTATCTCGTGTGATGTAATGGTTCATATATCAAATTATTCATTACAAATATAATGGTTTTACTAAAAAACCTAACCAAAAACTAACGACGAAAACCATTTCAGGTTTCTTTAATATAGTAGTGTGATAATTAACATAATTCATAATTCAGTTGATGGTCACTACGTGCAGTCGGATTTCTAATTCGCTCAGTTGGAAAATGATCATTTAGTCCTTGCTTCAAAATGTTTTCAAAATTACAATATTTACCTAAAACTTGTGACATATTATGAGGAGCTCCCAAATTTAATTCTACAAGCAGGGTGAATACGTTATAAAATCATACATAAATACCGAAATCATATAGTAAGAGAGAAAGAGAGGAAATGGTTTTGAAAGGTTTAAAGAAATTTTCGGAAGGATGGAGGAAATAATTAAGGCAACAATGAAGAGATCTTCGATGAGTACACAGATGATGTGAACATCGAAGAGAACTTACAAGGGGCCCATTCTAAGATATTTTTGTTGTTTTTTTTTTTGAAATTTAAGTTATATTAGGTACAAATGTAGAACAAACACTAGTAGAAAAAAGATTTTAAATGACAGCCTTTAAACCACGGTTAAGTAAATAACCGTCGTTTAACGTTTTTAAACCACGGTTTAAAGAAGAACCGTCATTTATGTTGCACGGTCTATAGAAGATAAACGACGGTTCTTTATGGATACGTCGTTTATAGTTCACGGCCTTAGATAATAAACGACGGTTCGACCTTTAACCGTCATTTATAGTGGGACGACTTAGCATATAAACTACGGTTTCAGTAGAACTGTCATTTATGTGTTGGCGCCAAATATTATATACCACGGTTTTGGGAAACCGTGGTTTATTGGTTGTGTCACGTATGTTTTAAACGACGGTTTTATCGTAAAACCGTGGTTTAAAACTCATTAAAAATATATTACCCGCGTCGACTCTTTTTTCCTTTCTTCTTCCTCGCGCCCGTCTTTCTTCTCTGGCGATTCCCGTCGACCTCCAAATCGCCGTCCAGTCTTCGCCCCGTCTTCCTCCGCCTGTTGCCACCGTCGTCATCCTGTCTTCCTCCGTCGCCCCGTCTTCCTCCATCACCCCGGTCTACGTCCGTCGCCTGCTTCCTCCCGCACCGCATCTCCAAATCGGTCGAGTCCCCCACGTCCAGCTCGAACCTCCCACCGTCGCGCAACCGCAGCCACTGTCGCCGCCCTACCAACACCACCTCCGGTAATTAATAAACCCTAGCTAGTGATTTAACTGATTTTGTGACTGATTTGTGCGTAGCAATATTTTTATGGCTGGGTCAGTTGCATTGTGTTATTGTATTGTGCAACGGAATATGCTGGTGACTCCTAATGTGGAAGATGATGTAGCGGTTTGGTGTTTACAGAATACTTGTTGCAAGATCTCAGAGGTTTGGTGTTTACAAAATACTGGTTGGAGCTACTACCTAAATCATCCGAAAGTCGGAGAATGATAGCAGTAGATGAAATAATAGTGTGATAGTGCTCTTTCAAGATTTGTAATGTAGTGGTGTCATCCATTCTTTCACCCAAAAGAAAAAGTACGTGCATTAATATGAGTGGAACGCCTGAAGTTATTGTCCCAATTCTGAGATACTCTTCTGATGTTGGCAAGCACCCTGAATTCAACCATTTGGATTCCTCTAGAAATGCATGACACAAATCTGCCCACTACATCAGAGAAAACATAAAATTTTTTTTTTGGTTTCATGCACCAATTTTATATTCGATCGAGATATGTATATATACAATGAAAACTTGACAAATCATACCCCTTTCTTTAAATAGTCTTCAGGGTTCCATCCATACGTGAAGTAAATCCATTGGCAAATTTCAGATGTGGTATCAAATAGAGCCTTCAAACAGATTTTCATATACTCTGTAACTTGTCCGTGTTGTCAACTTCCCACCTTAATTAATTTATACAAGTAATAATAGTATCTTCTGTTAGTTAATTTTTAGATAAAAAAAAGAAATGTGATTCGATATTGTCATTAATTACCTTTGAATAGCTTGTGTAAAGAGAGACAGCTGATGGGGTGTTCCATAAATATCATAGATATCATCTATAATGTAGACAAACGATATAGGTTTGGTGTTTCCCCATACTTTGGTTGATAAAATGCAGTGTATGCTAAATTAGAAGTTTTGGATTGATCAATGTTTTTTAATTTAGATGGTGTTGTTTTCGGTTGAATTTTTTTATTGGGTAGATATTGGAAATAATGATAGAATGCATACAAGGACTAACACTCTCCTTACTCTTATATATATATATGATGTTGCTATTGTGTTTGGTTATGCGTAACAAGTGTGGAGTACGTAAAAAATATGCGTAGGTCATGCCAAATTTTTTATTGAATTAAATAATTATAATTCACTCGATAGGTGCTTGCAGTATATTTTTTTGCCTCTGATGACGATATACGAACCGAGACCACCTACAATTATTTTAGAACTTATATATCTTCTTCATAATTACTCACAGTTTTAATTTTTTTCATCTCTTGCACAATATCATTTTTGATTGTTTTTATAACTTTTAAGATGAACTTATGATTTCTTGATTGAAGTCGCAGTCTTGAATTTCTGACGAGACCGGTTGTCGCCCTAACTGCTGCCACGCACGTCAACCTCTGCCACCGGCTTGCCTGATCAGAACTCACGGTAGTGTTCTGGCATAGTGCTAGCAATTGATTTCCCTTTTCTTGCGAACTAAAACTTATTTTTTTAGATTCAATTGATTATCTGGACCTAAACCAAAACATCCCAATTGATTATTTTAATATATCTAAAGCTACATTTTTCTGTAGTTGTTACCTCCTCATTTCGCTAACTATTTTCTTGAACCGGTGATTTCCAGGTTGCTTCGAGTTCGACCAGAATCAGACTGAAGACGCGAGGGGAGCAAACAGATCGAACTGGTATAATACTCGAATTTAATTATGTAAAGCAGCGCATTGTTTATTATTGCAAAATAACGAAAGATTTAATATCAAATATATAAATTGATTTGTAATTCTGATTATGATTCTGGAAGTTCTATTGTGTGCGTTTTGCTGAGAATGTTGTTATTGTGTTTGGATTTGCATATATAAAAAAGTGTGGAGTACCTAAAAATACGTAAAGGTCATGCCAAATTTTTTCCAGAATTTAAATTTATTCTAATTTCATTGAATATGTGTTATATACTACGCGCAAGAGCATTTGCCTACTTCTCCTTCTTCTGTGTTGTCTGCGCTAGCTGACCATCCAGTACTCATCAGGTTGGTATTTAAAACGTTTCAATTTATTTTTGTTTTTCTATTAAACAATGGAAAATCAATTCAAACATAGAATTACTTGTTTGAGATTTACCTGATAGAGGTATGTCTTAGATAGTCCCTGTTGGGACTGTCCAATGACCTTTGATCTCACCATCTAGGTTGTGAATGAGTTAATAATATACAGTAGTTCAGTGATAATTTCGGCAGCATTACCCTACAGTTCTCCTAGTGTAGATATATATATGAATCGTTTCAATTCACATATATATATGTACACTAGAAGAACACTAGGGTAATGCTGCCGAAATTATCACTGAACTAATGTATATTATTAACTTGTTCCTAGGTGAGATTGAAGGTGATTGGATAGGTTTAGGTTGTTAAATCTGTAAATAAAAAAAGAGGAGATCAATGGAACGAGTTCACGACATCTGGTGTGTGTTGAAAAAGGAGATGGAGCGCTCAGTGATGTACAGTGACAGATTGGACATCAAGTACCTAGAAGGGGTCAATAAATTTTGCAAATTCCTTGTTGACAATCTTAAACCAAGGGATAAGGGATATATTCGATGTCCTTGTGTCGATTGCAAGAACGACTTCAAATACCGAGGTGCGGACAAGATTAAGGATCATCTGATTCGCAGAGGGTTTACAGAAGATTATGAAGCCATAAAAATACTGCATGGTCAACATTCAGTACAAGTGTTTGAATGTGCTGATAACGTCATTGCAGAACAATCAGAAATGGATGTTTCACACGATTTTGGGGATACTCAAGATGATTCACTAGTTAGTGATTCAGATGAGGAGGACCTTAATGCAATGATGGAAGATGTTGAACAACATTTTTCCAACAAACCCAAAACATTCGAAAATCTGATGCAAGCATCCAAGGAACCGTTGTACAGTGGATGTGATACGCAAAAGCAAAACAAATTGAGCGTTGTCCTAAAACTATTCAATCTGAAGGCGAGACATGGATGGAGTGATGTCAGTTTTACCGATCTTTTACAACTGCTGAAGGATGTACTACCAAAGGACAATGTGATACCCACAACAACTTATGAAGCAAAGAAGTTAATGTGTCCGATGGGTATGGAATATAAAAAAATACATGCTTGTCCAAATGGGTGTATGTTGTACTGGAAGGAGAATGAGTTGGATGACCATTGCTCTGAATGTGGGGAATCACGCTATGTAAAAAAGGGTGAGAGAAACCACATAAGCACTAAAGTGGGTTCTCCTGTGAAGGTGTTGTGGTATCTACCGATAATTCCCCGATTCAAACGTTTGTTTGCAGTTCAGAAAGATGCTGAGAACCTCCGATGGCATGCTACCCATAGAAAGGATGATGGTAAATTGAGACATCCAGCCGATTCACCACAATGGAAAACATTGACAGAATATACCCTCAATTCGGTACAGACCCAAGGAACTTAAGACTTGGTTTATGCACTGATGGGATGAACCCTTATGGCACTTTGAGCAGTATACACAGTACTTGGCCTGTTTTATTGACAATATACAATCTGCCGCCATGGTTGTGTATGAAACCCAGACATATTCTCCTTTCTCTGTTGATATCAGGTCCAAAACAACCGGGAAACAAAATTGATGTGTTTTTGCAACCACTTATTGATGATTTACAACTGTTGTGGAATGAAGGTGTGACAGTGTATGATTCATACGGTATGGAAAACTTCACGCTACGGGCTATGTTGTTTTGTACAATCAATGATTTCCCTGCATACGGCAACCTCTCGGGATACACAATTAATGGAGCACTAGCGTGCCTTATATGTGGAGATAGAACTTGCAGTATACGGTTAAAACACAGTGGAAAAAATGTGTACATGGGCCATCGGAAATTCCTCCCGAAAGGTCATAAATATCGTAAGATGACAAAAGAGTTTGATGGAAAAACCGATCATGCAGTCGCACGACCACCACTATCTGCTGCTGAGACTTACAATCAGTTGAAGAATGTTGTGAACAACTTCGGTCCACCAATTAAAGCCACTGAAAAGAGCATTTGGAAGAAAAAATCAATATTTTGGGAACTTGAATATTGGCAACAGTTAGAGGTGAGACATTGCATTGATGCTATGCACGTGGAGAAAAACATTAGTGAAAGTGTAACTGTGACACTACTAAACGTGAAAGGAAAGACAAAAGACCATTTGAAGGGTAGAAAAGATCTGGTTGAATCGGGTATACGAGAAGAAATCGCGCCACAACAAAGAGGGAAACGAACATTCTTGCCTCCCGCTTGTCATACATTATCCAAAGAAGATAAAATAAGTTTTTGTAGTTCTCTTTGTCATATTAAAGTGCCATCTGGTTACTCATCGAACATATCAAGTTTGGTATCAATGTCTGATCTTAAATTGGTAGGGATGAAGTCTCACGACTATCATGTGCTGATGCAGCACTTACTTCCGGTTGCTCTCTGTGGGATCCTTCCAGATGATGTCAGGAAAACTATTACAAATTTATGTGCTTTCTTCAAAAGAATTTCGTGTAAAGTGCTTGATGTGGAGACGCTGGATAAACTATAGAATGACCTTGTGATCACCATGTGTCAGTTGGAAATGTATTTTCCTCCTTCGTTTTTTTGATATTATGGTGCATCTACTTGTTCATCTTGTTAGAGAGATCAAACATTGTGGTCCGTTATACCTTCGATACATGTATCCGTTTGAGAGATATATGGGTATACTGAAAAAGAAAATAAAAAACCATCGGCGTCCAAAGGGAAGCATAATTGAAGGGATAGTAATAGAGGAGGTAGCTGACTTCTGCACTCACTACTTACACGGTGTTGATGTTATTGGATTACCAAAAGCAAGACATGATGGCAGGCTTAAAGGTGTTGGTACCCGTGGAAAAAAATTATGCAGAGTTGATATTGATACATTGAACAAGGCACATCTGGTTGTGTTGAATCACTCTAAAAGTGTTGAACCGTATTTCGATGCACACCTAGCCTAACTCAAAACAAAACACCCAACGATGAGTAATGCCAAATTAAAAAAGGAGCAGAATGCAACATTTGTTATGTGGTTCAGACACAAGGTGCTGAATGAAGATTCAAGGAACGTGGATGAAATGATCCAGTTGTTGGCACTCGGTCCAAATCTCGATGTATTGTCTTATGAAGGATATGATGTAAATGGATTTTCTTTTTACACTGAACGTCAAGATTGTAAATCGACGAACCAGAACAGTGGTGTGCATCTTATCGCTTCACAAGACATTTTCACAGGAACAAGTCGTAATACACTGAAGAACGAATATTATGGTGTTATTAAGGATATCTGGGTCTTGAATTACACTAGTTATGAAACTTGCGTATTTCGTTACAAATGGGTGGACAACAAACAGGGATATCGTGAGGAGGATCATGGTATGAAGCTAGTTGATTTAACGACAGTGGCTCCTACTGATGAACCCTTTATTGTTGCATCAAGGGTAAAACAAGTATTCTACTGTCGTGATCAGTGTAATCCTAGATGGTCTATTGTAATGCAGAGTAAAAGATCGATAGTTGGGATTGATAATATTGTTGATGAGGATGAATACGACTGTTTGTAACACCCCAACTACAAATAACACACTTAACAACACTTGGCAGCGGAAAATCACAACTCACCACATAATTCAACTCTTTGGTGTTACGCGCCGTTAGCCACCCACGTGGCTAAAAGGCTAACATACATACATTGTACCGGTCTGATGGACTAAACTCCCGAGCAACTACACATAAATCCCGTTCCATGTCCAACAATCATTATACACTTACATTACAGCTGTACTGAGTAATTACCAACTAACGCCGATACATTTTCGGTCTTACTACACCTATAATACATCCACAATTCTCATGACTACCACATACAACACTACCCCGTCCTACTCTCGAACGGCTTCCAGTTCCTTGTACCTGAAAAGTATGGGAGCCCCCAAAGGGGGTCAGCACCTTTGCTGGTATGGTAATCCCGCCCGCATGCTACCGGGCCACGCACAACTACTTGTCGTCTTAACATGCGGTTGATTTTATTTCAAACATGCACAAACTCACAACATATCATGCTTATAAGTAAACATCCATTGATAGAATACAGCACAAGGTTAGCACACTCAACATAACAACACACTTCACTTTATAACATACATAACTTATTTTCACTCTTCTTAGAGTACATGAACTTCACTTAGGGAGTGCCGGGGTGATATAAGCCCGAGCACAACATACATACATTTCCTTTACCTGAGTGGCGGCCTCATATAGGACCGTACACAACATACACAATTTCCCCTAGCTCCAATAGTGATGAGGTAGGTAAGCCTTGGTTAAGCTTGTGGGTGGTTGTAATTCAAGGAGGAAGAACAACCGTAACATAACAAAGAGGGAGTCGAAGCGAACTTAGGCTTCAACACCCTACCAACATTGTACATAATTTCCCTCCTAGCCCGATGTGGAGGTCGGGTAGGTAAGCTTTGGCTAAGCTAGTGGGAGGTCGAAATCCAATGAAGGAAAACAACCCTAACATAACAGGATGGGAGTTAATTCACATATATATATTAACTCCCAAACAATACGCGCGACCGGGACACCCGGATTCCTCTCCATACATAACATATACTTATTAGTTAGAGGTTCCCTTATGGAACTTATCACATACATACGTCACATAGTGTTACTAACTCGGTTAGACACATAAGGGAAATCATATCCCATTTCAACAACAGGATAACAGTATCCACATCAACAACATATTAAACAAGTCACATACATCACGCATAGTCACAACATACAATAACGCACGGATAGCCGTAGTTAGAACGTTCCCATGGGTTGGGACGTTTATTCCGAATACCGATCTCTTATGTGAGCCTAAGGTCGGTTAACTATTATTTAACACATAACTAAGGTTAAGCGGTATCGGAATTAATTACGCCACATAATGAATTACTGTAAACTCATTTCATGCTTTATCTTGCAAGGTGGCAAACACACAGAACACATTGGCATACAAGCCGGTGTAATCCGGTAGGACACAGGTTGCAAGAAAACCATACCTGTCACCGAAGGTCCACTCTACTGCGTCCTCTTATGTTCTTTGAATAATCTTTGCACAACTGGTAACATTATAACTATCTCCATTAACATCGGGGTAACATAATTATTTAACGACTAATGCGCCCATGGTTAACCCCGTTACCCTATATACTTAATTTTACTCTTGTGATCTTAAGTTCACAACTCTCACATCAAACCTAACACTTGTTTACACATCTTAAGGCCTTTACATGTCACCAAAACAAGGCCTAGCATCATCCAAAACCATTACCATCCAATCCCCATCATTAGAAGGCTCAAGCACACTTATAGAGCAAAAAAAAATGGAGTTCAAAAGATTATTGGTCATTTTCAATAAAATATACCTAAACATATGCCAAAAACATGTCAAAACAGATAGTTCTTGAAAAGAGGAATCCAACGCCGCAAACGGCACTCAAAACGGAGTTCAAACGAAAAAGTTATGCAAAAACAAAGGTTGGTCCGAACATGCGTCCGACCTTGCATGTTCGGACATAAGTCGAGAGTTCTGAAAATTTTCTGTCGTATGATGTCCGAACTTCAATGTTCGGACACATGTTAGGACATACCGAAAACTGCAAAATCCATTACGGAAAACAACTAGAACCAAGCCACAAATCCCCCACAAACATACATAACTTATAGTAGCAAATAGCCAATTGAAAACACGTTTCCACGGGGTTTTAAACGCATCATAGCCACCCTAAAATCAACCAAAAACATCACCAAATCAAAGATCAAAACAATCATATATGAAAAACAAACAAAATCAGAAATCCCCATGGACGAACACACACACAACCGAATCCGTCTACCACCTACACTCTGTTCAACATTACAAACACCAAGGTTCTCCAATTCACCAAGTCATCTTAAAAGTGCTCATTTTCTACCAAAATTTCGCCATAACTTCGTTACAAACCTAACTTATCCAAATTCATCACCTTCATCCCTAATCCCAAAAACATTTACAAACCAACTAGCCAAACCCTTAATGGGTTATAACAGCACACAAAATTCACCAAAGCTCCATCAATCACCACATAGTGCATTAACTCAAATGTTTGGATCTTAGGCCCTTAAAATCAAAAACAACTTAACATTGCACCAAACATTAACACATCACAGAATTCCCTCTTACATTCACTAAACATTTTCAACACCATTTTTGATTCATTTATTTTAAGTTACCCAATCCAAAATTTAAAAGCAATTAAGGGTAAACATTAGGGTAGTTTATTTACCTTAAATTCACAAATGTTCCCTTCTCACTCCTCCTCCTTGTTCTTGGATTGCAACCGGTCATGATGGAATTCATTTGCCAACTAAATACCGATGCCCAAGGATAACAATAATCACTAAACAACATCTAAAATCTTGGGATTAACCCTAGAACACAAGGGAGTGTTTTAAAGCACAAAAGAAGGAAATTACCTTCTCACTTTAAATGAAGCACTTTGGCTATCTACCTAGCAATGCCCCACTTCTTGAAGATAAAATGGAGCTAGAACAAGAGGAACAATGGGGTTCAAAAATCTGGAAAAATCGGTCACAAGGAAAAGCTAGGAAAGAAGATTTTTCAAGCTTTTCTTACCTTAGGACCAACAGGAGTGGAAATGGTGTTCTTCTCTTCAATTTGAGCTACAGCCATGGAGATGAAATTCCATATTTTCAGATTTCGAAAAGAGGGAAAGAAGCTCCAAGATGAGGTGAGCAAGAATATGTAATTTTTTGTCGTTTTGAGTTGGTTTAAGGCTTAGAAATGGAAGAAGAAGGCATGAGCTGGTGAGGAGTTTAAATCGCCATTAGAGAGAGCAAGAAAGAAGAGAGTTCTGAATGGAAGAAGAAAAACGTGGAGGAGAAGGAGAAATGGAGGAGAGAGACTCCAAAAAAGCAAACTTGTGTTTTATTACTTTATTCCTTTGTCTTTTAGTCACTTAAGAGTCTTATTTAATTGAGAGGGAGAGGGGCAATACGTGAGTGTGTAGAGAAGGAGGGAATCAGACTTTTATTTTACAAATGAGGGAGAGTAGTTTACTCTTATTACAATTTATACCCCAAATTCCTGGTTTTTACAATATTCACTAATCCGGGCCCTTTTCCGGATTTTTCTCGTTTCTTTAATTTTAATGGTTATTAAACTCCCATTAATGTTTAATTATTGTTCATAGTCAACTATTATTTTTACGGGGTCATTTAACTGTTTAAAGTCACGTTTTCAGATTTTCTCGAAAAACGCGCTTTAAGACTCCGTTAGCGTTTTAACGCATTGTTTGGATCCGTTTTCTTCCGGAATCTTTCCCACATGTTCTTAATGTTAATTAGGGTATAAAAATATTTATAACCCTAATGAAGGTTATATACCTCCTAAAATAATTAAATACGCGTTCTCACGTTTTGTGACTTTTACGCATTTTCTTTCTTCTTTTGGTTTTCATTTCTTCACCAATGATCTTAAGGACTTAATTAGCCTTAGAAATTATAATTACATAATTAATTAGCACATTAGGTTTGGGGTATTTCAACTGCCTGCAAGATGAAACAGATGTACCTATTCAGTTGCCGATGGAGGTGGATAATGTAACTAATTTTGAATATCGAAGGTCCGACCACAATGAAGGATTGTGGATTGAACGATGAAATGTTATTTTGTAAGTCTGGTTGACAATATTATATATTTCATTTTTGTCATGTTTCAACATTAGATTCAGTAGATGTTCGTATTAACCTTGTTAATTTTTGATTATTTTTCAGATTATGGATCCTGACGATAGAGTCGAAGAGGACTTACTGTTGTGGTTGGATGATATTGACGATGATGTCCTTGCTGAAGAACCACCAGCTGCATCTACTTCGCAAAACCCTCGGAAGGGACGTGGACCGACCCGTGGGTTGAAGGTGAAGAAGGATTCTCCCATCGATTTGGTCTGGGACAAGTACCTCTGACATCGTGGTGGGTCGAAGCAGCAGTTTGCTTCTTACTTGGGATTGATGGTAAAATCCCATTGCTCAATTAATAAGGATTGGAAAGATCAAGAAAAGGCAGACAAAGACATCATTAGGCAGATGGTGCAGAAGAAGTACAAAGTCGCGGATGAACTTCGGAAGATTGAATCACTTCTAGCGACATCGCTGCGACAGTTCAAGCATCGGTTGGTAGACGGTTGGATTAACAAACCGGGCTCCAAAAGGTCACCGCCGTGGGCAGTGTATGATGGTATGATCACGGAGGAGGACTGGAAGATATTCTACGACCATCGCCAGACTGAAGAGTTTAAGGTACTTTTACAATTATTTTTTCTTAATTATTTAAGGAATAAATTTTGACAAATATTTTTATTATTATGTATAACTTACAAATATACAAATTTTGTAACAGTTATGTCAAGAACAAGCGAGACGTAACCGGGTGAAGAATATATATAAGCACTTCATGGGGCGAGCTGGATATACGGGGCGGTTGGAGAAGTGGAAGAGCGAGGGCTTACGACAAAAACTAATGAAGACGGCACTCAGTCAGTTATTGAAAATGTTGACGATGCAAGTAGGGTGCAGACATTTATGCTGGGTCGCATGAAGAAAAATGACGAGGGAGTATATGTGTTCCCGTAGAGCGAGACTGCTGAGTTGGCTTCAAAGATTGTAAGTATATATTTTTAAAAGTTGTTGTTTACTAATTAGTAAGTTCATTTCTAATATTTTGTAATTTAAAATAGTCTGGATCTACTGAGCGATGGGAGATGGTTCCGGCCCCTCCGTCTCAGGATGATCCACTGAATAAGGCCCTTAGGAAAAAGGATCATCCAGGGCGAGTGCAGGGGCTTGGAGGGGAAGTTCGCCAAAAAGACGTGTTTTCTACGTCTCGATCGAGAGTACCACAGGCTGAAATGATAGAGAGAATGGTGGATGAATGGGTGCATGACCGGTTGGAGGAGTCGGAAAGACGTCACGCTGAGGAGTGTCAAGCCTACGAGGAGCGCCTACGAAGACTGGAGGCTTTAGTATTGGGCCGGGTGCATGGTCCTACACCGACACCTACCCCTACACCGGTGTCTGCTCATACCGCGACGGCGGATACATCGACAGTGGCCGACGATCCTACACCGGCACCTACTGCTACACCGACGTCTGCTCCTACCACGACGGCGAACACTCCAATGGTCGATGCTCCTACCACGATGGCGGACACTCCGATGGTCGATGCTCCTACCACGACGACGGACACTCCGATGGTCGATGCTCCTACCACGACGGCGGATACTCCGATGGTCGATCATCCTGCACCTTCTTCTTCTATCAGAGACATATTTCCTTATCAAAACCTTTCGGTTTGTTCTTTTTTCCTCCTTAGTTATTTTAACATTACTTTTAAAACAATATAATTTTATTAGCTTGCTTACTGTTGTGAGTTGATGTAGGTGGCTAAATCATGCCATCTGTTTCAAGTGTTGGATGGTGGGACTGTGCATGTTGCATACGGTCGGGTTTTACAGACCGGACCGAACACTGTAGTACATTTCAAGCCCATCCCACCTCTCCACGCTCGTGTGTTGGTAGACAACGTTGTGCGAGGCCATGAGGACTCTCCGCTTCCGTTGGAGTGGAATCAGTGGAGTAAATTAGGTCAAGCAGAATCTTCAGTTGTTCCATCGTCATATTCTCTCATTGATGTCAGTGATAAGGTAAACTATTTACATACTTACTGTTTATTTTTTAACTCGATTGTTGACTGATATGTTTATTATTTAAATTTTGTATATTATTAGATTGATAAGGAATTAAGACCGGTTAAAAAGAGGAAAGTGGATAAGGGGAAGGGAGTGGTGAAATCAAATGAGGAGAGTCAAAGTGTGAGAAAGGAAGTGGTGAAACCTTTCGATATGACTCCTAGGAGATCCCCCATTCTGACTCCCAATTATCTGAAGAAGTTGACAGACAAACAGAGAATGTTGTATGATTTTTTCATGACGAGGGAGCAGTCTGTCACCAACTTCAACATGAAAGTGTCTCAGCATATTTTCCACTCCCCCGAGCCCATAGATCTGATGATTACCGTGAGCGATCTAAGAGAATTTTTGATGGGAGACCTGCTTAACATCTCTGTGATTCAGGCCTATTGTGTGTAAGTATCTTTTAAATTATTAAATTATCTTTCATTTTTTAAGCTATTTAACATATCTTTTGAAAAAATGTTGTTTAGGTGTTTGACTGCTAGACTGATATCGAACAAGAGATTATCTGCCATCACTTTCTTGTGTCCGCAATTGATGTCAGCAAGTCAGGCCGCATTGGATGATCAAGGATGTGCACAGCACGTGAGGTGGGGATTTGTGCTGCTGTGCGAAGAGGAAGTAAATATTTGCTGATCCCATATCATCAGATGTAAGTACACAATAACTTGAATTTTTTGCTTCCCAATTACATATGTGATAATTAAAATATTGTTCTACAACACATTCTTTGTTTTACATGTGGTAGCAATCATTGGATGTTGATGGTGTTGTGTATCGACACCTCATGCTTGTTGATACTAGACCCATTGGGCGCTGAAGACCTTCGAGAGATCACTATAGAGAAATATTTGAAGGAGTGAGTATTTAAAATTTTAATGCATTTTGTATTTATTTTAAGCTTGTCCTGGATTATTGGCAATAAATGGCTTCATTTTAAAATGTTATATTTATGCAGGGGCCATAAGCTTGGTTTAAGTAATGAGGAGAAACCATTCTCCATCTTGAACTTCCAATACATACGTGTAAGTAATCATTTAGTTTATGCATTTTTGTATTAAAGTTAAACGTTTAATTTCTTGATCTGTCTAAAGTTGGTAATCCATGGATGGTGTGATGACAGTGTCCTAAACAGCCTGATTCACGGAGTTGTGGCTATTATGTGATGCGGTACATGTACGAGATTGTTCAAAATATTGACACACTTGATGATGATGAAAAGGTAACCCATATATACCAATCAAAGTTGTAGTTAAAGTTATTGCATTTTAAATAAAATTGTGTGTACTAATGATGATTAGTTTCTTTTTGTGGACAGATCGTTTCTTTTTTCACAAAAGCACGGGGCGCCTATCCCAAAGGGGATCTGGACTTTGTAAGAGATCATTTATCGCAGTTTTGGTGTAAAAATTACTTGAGCGTTTCTTAGATCTTATCCTAGTGTAGTTAGACTTACACTTTTGTTTGTGCTGAAGCAACGTAGACTCTCAAAGTTTGTAAAGTTCAACTATCTCTTATTTTTGAAAGTTTGAATGGGTTTGTTTGCAATTCGTTTTCGATGTTGCAATTCAAATTGGCAACTTGGTTTATGGTCATATATAGTGTGGTTGGTTACCAAAGGGCAATACCAGTTGGATGCCCTGTACACGTTGTATATGTGATTGTAAATTGGGTTGTGTTGGAAAACACATGGTAGAGGCTAAAAAAATAAGAAAAACTAAAAAAAAAAGAAAAAAAACCACGGTTATGTAAAAACCGTGGTTTAAAATTCAATGGAACGACGTTTTAAACCATGGTTGACTAGAAAACCGTCGTATAAAAGTGTTATATACCACGGTTATATATCCGAACCGTCGTATAAAAGCCTTATATACCACGGTTATAAAGCCAAACCGTGGTATAAAATCGGTCTGATCTCGCGACAGAAACGGCTTTAAACGACGGTCGTAGAACAACCGTGGTTTATAATCTTGCTTTTAAACGATGGTTTTAAACCGTGGTTTATAGTCATTTTCGAATATACGACGCGCGTATTAACCACGGTTTCAAACCGTGGTATATAGGCAAAATAACCGTGGTAAAAAACATTTTCTACACTAGTGAAAATTTGGTAGAAAATGGTAGAAAAAGTAAAATGAAATCATGGAACTAGCCACCGACATCACCAAGACACGGCCGACACCGACGATGGCCGCCCTTCATAGTAGGTGTCGGCGGCCACTACTTTACTCGAGCGTCGCCACCCACACTCTGGTCGTGGCGTCGACGTCACCCCTTCTTGCTGGTGCCGGTGTCTGCTCTTCGCTGGTTGTGTCGACGTATACCGACCAACCTGGTTGGTCGGTCGTCTAGGGGGAGGTCGTTCTTAAAAACGCTTTATCTTCTTTTTCTAGTCCTGATTTTAGATCTGTTTGCGCCTACGCGCTCCTCTCTTGGCCTACTACACATCATTATTTGTTTTGCTTATGTATGCCATTTTAACATTTACGTTGTCAGGTGAGCACTAGTTGATTGAACGTAATTATTTGTTGTTGTTAAGGGTGAGAATGATGGTGTATTTGATGACGAAGTAATGAACGTAGACACAGGTCATCGGTTCAGTACGAGCCAAATATTGGTGGATAGAGAAGAGGCTGCTACCTATGTGATACGTCTGTCGTGAATAAGAACATCTATTGAATCAGATAGACTGTGAGGGATGATGATGAATTAGTACTGACATGTTAGAGGTACGACAAGAGTAGGCTGTGCAATAACCAAGGTGAATTGTCCTCATCTAGTCAAAGGCGGAAGCTCACTACAAAGAAATGCAACTGCCCGTTCCGCATAAGCATCCGCGGTGGGGTGATTTCTGGGTGTTAGTCTTGGTAATGCAGTCGATGCATAACCATGAATTGGCTTGTAATCCTCACTCACACTTCATGTGTCCTCGCTTCAGCCTGGATGAAGAAGCAAGCATGAAAAGTATACACAAGAATGGACTTGCGCTACGACAGATGTAGGCCCATCTGCATGACAAGAACCCTGAGAGCGCGACTGACAAAACATCGATTCATAATTTGGTAGCAAAATTCAGGTGGGAGGACCGTGGCTGGCGTATTGATGTAGCATCACTTGTTCACTTGTTGGATGAACATAAATACAGTTGGTGATCTGAGAAAGATGCAAGTAAGTGTTCTCACTTCAGCGTGATCCATGTTTATTTGGTTGTCCCTGTTTATTTGATGACATCATTTTACACCGGTCTTTTGGCAAAGAGAGTACCGTGACTCTTAGCCCCTCGGATAATCAACCTCACCCCACATCTGTGCACACCCCCTAAGGTAAACCTTTACCATAGAGTATAACATGATGGCTTAGCTCAAATACATTGGTAGGAGCAACAATTAACTCCAATACATTGGTAGAAGTAACAATCCATGGATAACCTTGCCAATTTTGGGTTAAACATTTCATTGCCTCTCTCCACATTTCCATGTACAAGAAATATATGTTATAACATCAAACTCAGTAAAAAAACAATCAAATAAATCACTGGACAAAATTGCCAAAAGAACAAGCAATCTTCATAATTTAACAACAACCATATTTTCCATTATACACTTATATGTACACTTTTCCAATTATAGGTTATCTTACCAAGCTTACACAATCTAAATGTTCATCAAGATTTATATAGTTATTCTAAGCCTTGATGATCTTATAAACACAAGAAAATTAACTCCTACAATTACCTCCCCAACCGACTACACCAAGAACAATAATCATGGACAACCAAGTGTACAACCAAGTTACCTTACCATTATGTTAAGAAAAACTAACAACCCCTTACCTTCTTCGACCTGATCACCAAACCATCTCAACAACATCTTTTCATGAGCAAAATAAGCTAATAAAACAGAAGATCTTAACCCGTACACAACACAAATTTTGGTTAATACACAAATGTCTTAAAGCATATTTTTCTTCCTCTAACCTTGTTCTTTACTTATCTAACTTACCATTAGTCATTACCCACGAACTTTATAGATTAAACAGAAGGTTCTAACCTCTAAAGCTTCCTAGAACTAAGGTCAATAATCAAAGAAAGATTAGCAAGATGTTAGTACCAAAAATAACAGCTAGAAACTAGCTTTAAGACACTTTGGTTGCACATGAGAGTTACTTGGTTTCTCCTTGCCATTTTTCTTAGTTTCTTTTCTGATCTACACAGATAAGACCTTCCTAACCCTTCTAAGATAAGCTACACAACTTCTCCAACCCTTCTTCTTCTTCCTTGGACAACCTTACCAATTGCTCTCAGTTTTGTACAACACTAGGTTGCTGATTTTTCCTCTAGTTCTAACCCTCCTCCTAGCTCATTTTTCTTTGTTTTCCTTACGTGATCAAAGGGTCAAGAGATGAGCTTTGTGAGTGGGGAAGAATAGCCTGATCGGATCATTTAAATAAGCAAGGGAACTTCAAAAGATAATGACACATATGTGTAAGTGGTGTCCAACTCCTATTGGCTTATATTGATGGCTGCATAAAATTAAGACAACTAATCCTATGACTAAGCATGGGAGGTCGGCAATACAAGACTGGGTAAGGATTTGTGTAAGATAGTAATGATCACATAGGCCAAACTAGCTAATTATGTACATGTACAATCGGTGGTATTAATGGTTGAAAACATGAATTGTTTACGGCAAGGCAAAGGTGTCTTTGGCTTGGGTTTGGCTGGGAAATAAGGATACATAAGAGTGAAGAAAGGCCTTGTTTGGCTGACTACCTTGATGTATTGGACGGGTAATTGTAACAAGAGGACAAACTAGCCAATTACGTAACAATTGTAATCGGTAATGATGGATGAACATTAATTTTTGGCAGTTTGTACAAGGATAAGTTTGGCGTGTCTTTGTTGTACACTTTAAGGTCATGTTTGATCTACTGAAAATAACATGTTATATTAGATAATATTCTAGCTAAATACCTTAGGTTATATTATGAATAAAGATAAGACAAAACTAGCTAGTCATTTCATGCACAATCTAGCACCTATTGTACATTGTACATGTTAGGAATTAAACTTCTATGAAATAAGTTATGATTACTATAATGTAGGTACCCTTAAACTACATATATATATATTCCTAACTCTCATAGTTGCAAGTAATTTCTAATGTACTAACTTATGTTGACAAGTATACATATAATAACCTATGATAACAACGGAAAAGTGTACTTTTGGAGCTAGGGTTTTCTAGGGTGTTTCACATGGGGTCCATGAAAATTGGATATTGGGCTTATGACGACAAGGTACCTCATCCCACATCCGGATATGAGTAATAAAGTGCTTGTTTATTTAGATACATATGGGTTGACTATAACGTAAATGCCTTCAACTTTTAAGCCACAAGTGATAAAAAAGAGATCAATGGACTAAGGGGGCGTTTGTTCCAAGCGGGGAAATGTAATGGAATCGAGAAAGAGAATGGAGAGAAATGGAAAAGAATTCCCTTTGATTTCCCTGATTGTTTGTTTGAGCTAGTGAAATACCCCGTAATTAAAAATAGTGATTAATTAGGCTAATAAATAATTTAGAAGCTTAATTAAGTATAAATAATCATGAGGGAACAAATCCCGAAGAAAACGGATCCTTAAAATGGATTAAAATCACTAACGAACCTTAAAGCGCGTTTTTTGAGGTAACCGGGAAAACGTGTCTTTAAGCGGGTCAAATAGACTCGTAACAATTTTGGTCAAATAAATATTCATTAATAAATATTAGTGAAGCTTTAGAACCAATAAAATCAATAAAACGAGAAAATAGTAAAAACTGTAAAAAACGGGAAGTTGTGGGGTAGAAACATAAAAAACCAAACTTATGTGTCCAATAATGTAAAAAAAAAAATTTAAAACCCTTATGGGTCTGTGTGTGGTCCGATTTTTAAGGCCCCCTCACACTCCCTCACACTCTCTTTTGACTCACAAAAGACAAACATAATTAAAAACAATAAAGTAACCCCCACCCTCACACTTACTCTCTCTCCTATCTTCATTCTTCTTCACTCACGTACACACACAGCCCTCACTCTCTATTTCTTCTTCCTCCAGCCGACATCAATGAGAATAAGAAAAACAACACAAAACTCTCTTCTTTCCCCTTGTAATCTCCTTAAGCTTCCTCCAAAAATTGTAAAAATTACACCATTGTCATCCTCTCCTCAAGAGCAACATTTCCCTCTTTTCAAAAATCAAAAAGGAGAACTTTCATTTTTATGGGTATGTCCCATTTTGAGCTTCAACACCACAATTAGAAGGCCCACCTTCTCCTTGTTCTTTTGAGGTAAAAATATTCTTAAAACTCCATCTTTTTCAAGCCCTTGTGGGCAAAACGAAATCTAGAAACTAAGCTCTTGTTACTCCTTGTGTTCTAGCCGATTTTGGCCTCATTGGTGGAGTTGGAATCTTGCTTTTGAGCCACTCCAAGCTTTGTTTACACCCTTGGAAGGTAATATAATTTCTAAACCCTAAAACCTACATTAGAGCTTGAATAATGGTTAGGGTTAGTTTTAGTATTAAAATGGTGTATTGAAATATGTATATGTATGGGTTGTAGTGTTAGAGTTGGTTTATAACCGGTAAGAAGAGGAGAGGAAGAGGAAAAGAAGAAGCAAGAAGAAGAAAGGAGAAGCTAGTAAAGGAACAAGGTAATTGCACTCTTCCTTGTGTAGCCTTGTAAATGAATGTGTAACAGATTTTGAGAAATGAAAATATGTAATGTAAAATAGTAATGCATTGGTAGTGTAATGTGTAGGAAGAAACAGGATTGTAAAACCTTAAATGACATTTTGAAAACTGTTACAAACAGATTGGGGATTAGTGTTTATGTGCAGGAATTTTTAGTAGTGTTTAGTGTTTGGGAATTGTGTATGAAGGTTTGTATATGGATGTCTATTGAAACAGGTGAAATGAGTGTTGAATTATGAGCTAGAATATGTGGTGAGAGTGTTAAAATATAGGGGAGACCATGACAAAATTTACCTAGGAATAGAACACTTAAGAAAACTAGAAACTAGGTGAATAATGTATGTTGTAACAGATTTTGATTAAGAAAGGTAGAGGGTAAGTTGAGAGAGATAGTTAATGTAGTTATAATGTATTAGAGGTGCTAGAAATGCCAATAGAAGAGGGAGATGTAGAAGAGGAGTGTAAGTGTTAAAATCTGTAGCATAATGCAACTAGAGAAGAGACTAGGTGAGTGTTGAAAAGAAACTTGGAAAATTATGTGAGTGAATTAGTATAGAATTGTGTAAGGAGTTAAGGAGTGAACTAAGGTGTATTAGGAGGTTTAGTTAGTGCTAAAACATGTGGGATTAAGTGTAGGAACAATGGGGAAGTAATGGGTAAAAGAGAGGACTGAAAATAGAAATAAAAATGCAAATACTGGGTCGGACCGAACTTGCGACCGGACTTGCAAGTTCGGTCGAGCCCGGATTTACAAAGACGGGAAAGCTTCTGGAATCGACCGGACTTGCGACCGGACTTGCAAGTTCGGTCGGACTAGAAAATTCTCCCGTCTAACCTACTGGAATGGACCGACCTTGCGACCGGACTTGCAAGGTCGGTCGACTCAAAAATTTTCCATCGAGTAAGCTACTGGAATGGACCGACCTTGCGACCGGACTTGCAAGGTCGGTCGACTCAAAAATTTTCCGTCGAGTAAGCTACTGGAATGGACCGACCTTGCGACCGGACTTGCAAGGTCGGTCGGGCTAAAATTCGCCTGTAACGAAACTTACTGGAATGGACCGACCTTGGGACCGAACATGCAAGGTCGGTCGACTCCAGAATTTCGAAACCAAAACTTACTGGAATGGACCGAACTTGCGACCGGACTTGCAAGTTCGGTCGGCCAGAAAAATTCGGTAATATGAGCTACTGGAATGGACCGGACTTGCAAGGTCGGTCGCAAGTCCGGTCCGGTAAAAAAAAATAATTTAAATTAAATAATATATATATATATTACATATATATATATATATATATATATGTACATGTAGGTAAGCATGCCAATTTAAGTAAGAAAGTAAAACTTAAGTAATGAAAAATAAGTAAGTAAAGTGTAAGTGTAAGAAGTATAAGGACATAGTAAGTGAGTTAAATTAATGATAGTTGTATAATTATGCAATTGTATGTATATAATAGGATTTGATTTGTGACACCGAAGGACGTTTGGAAACACGTACAACGGTGAACGGTATGGACTCCTCATGCCCCGTATGCTATCTTGGTTACTCTGATTTGTGTGTTGTGTGCTAATTGATCACCAAATAAGATAAATACACGAATCGGAGTTAATATGCATACTTGTGAATATGTAGTGTTGTATGTTGTGAATATTCTCTTAAATTTTAGTTTGTATAATTCATGAAATGTATGGATGAATGTGAATGCTTGTATGAATGTTGTAATGTACTGTGACCGATTGTGAATGTGTTTGGGCTTCTAACTTATTCCTAACAAGCTAACCAATCTAACTTAAATTGGTAATTAAATTGGAATGAGTAGAAGTCCGATATAGTTTCGGCCACGCGTGAGGATGCGGAGTCACGAGAGGCTGGCTCCAATTCCTAACTCTTAAACTGGTCCGCGGCCCAAATCCCTTAAGTGGGTAGCATCCCGGATTAGTGAGTCAAGTAAATCCCGGAGGTGGGACGGCGTAGTCCCCAGGGCCGGAGGTCCCGACGACTTAACTTGAGTATGAATAAGTAAGTAAGAATGAGTAAGTAAAAGGAATGTAAGTAAGTATGTGTAAGTAAGAAAAGTAAGTAACGAGTAAAAGAGTAAAAGCATTCCGATTAACCCAGATGCATAATTTGGCTAACCTTGTGAAGGTAAGTATTGTGAGCATTATTGTATCGTTGCCTTGGAATGAATAATGTATTGTGAATGAATGTATGTTGTATGTGAGCATGTATGTATGAAATAATGAACAGCATGTTTAGTGGACGTCAAATAGTCGGCGTGCCCTAGCTAGCACGCGGTATATGCGGAGTTTATACGCAGCGTTTGCTGAGCCCCTTGGGGCACCATTTTTACTACACGCAGGTACTCGAGAGTGATGAAGATGTGAAGACTCAATTTTATTTCTTTATCTTCTTTTGGATGTAAACATTGAATTATGATGGTGTACTGAGTAGTACATGGCTATAGCTTTTGATTAGCCGGTGTACCATGGGGTACACCTTTTTGGGAAAGAGAGGGAATTGGTATAGATGAGTAGCCTTAGAAACTCATTTTGGAACTTAGAAATGATGTAATTGAATATACTTTAATACTCGGTGATCCATTGATGTAAGTATTTGGTACATGGTATTTTGGTAAGTAATTTAGTAGCTCGGTACACTATGCGCATCAGACCGTGACTGTAAGTAAGGTAAGCCTAGCTAACCGTATGGGCGGTTAGCGGCGTTGTACCACCCGCCGTAGTATGTAGTAATATTTCCGCTGCGAACTCGTAGGATTAACAGGACGATTAGACGGTAAGCATAGGATTAGCGGTTGGGGTGTTACAAAAAGTGGTATCAGAGTGTAGTTACGCTCTGATGTCCTTAGTTACCGAGCATAGGGGATTACCGAGTTAGGATTTCAACCGTCTTAAGACGAATACTTAGAAACCTAACTAGGAACTGCCGTTGTTAACAACGGATACCCTTAACGTTCTTAGGAACGATATCTTGCTTAAATTTCAAGACCTTTGAGTCATATCTTGCGGAACCTAATGTAACTGTTGAATATTCAGATGTTAGGAAGAGGTCCAGGTCGCCCTAGAGGAGGGGGCAATGACGGACCCGGCGCGCAGACGATAGCTGAGATCGTCGCCGCCACGGTAGCGTAGATGCTACCACAAGTAATCCAAGCTGTGCAACAAACTCAGCAAAACCAACAAACTCAAGCGGGCCCAATCCCTCCCCCGCCACCCAGAGAAGCGAACTGGGTAAAAGCTGTAGCGGAACTCCGCCCTCCTTGCTTTAGGGGCGAGAGTGATCCGGCTAAGCTCGAAGCCTACATCTCCGAGATGGAGACGGCTTTCGAAACCCTCGAAGCTCCTGCTGGAGTTCGAGTCAGAGTTGCTGCCTATTATCTGAAGGATGCTGCGATGGATTGGTGGAAGCTAATCAAGCATGAGCACGTCAGCGACCCCACATTCGATTGGGAGTCCTTTGCATCACTCCTCCGATCCAAGTACTACCCGGAGCACGTGAAAACAAAGAAAAGGCTAGAATTAGACGCCTTGAAAATGACAGAGAAGATGACTGTCGACGAGTACTACCGCACCTTTACCTCCATCCTCCGTCTCCTCCCTGATCTAGGATACACCGGCCAGGTGTTGGTCGATCGCTTCTATGGCGGTCTGAGCCATCGCCTACGGTACGGCATGGGCTACACGAGATTTACCTCCCTTCAGGTAAATATCAGTTAACCCTTAGTATCACTTCAATTCCTTAAATTCCTTGAATTCCTTGAATCTTTTCCTTATCCTTTTCTTAAATGAGAATCCCGGCTAATACCTGAGATTTCAGGAGTGTTATCACGCGGCTTCTCGCATTGAAATCACTTGCCAACTAAGGGATGAAGAAACCGCGCTGAAGCGCAAAGCCAACAACAAAAACACCAGTACTGAGGAGCAGAACCAGGGGAAGAGCTGGAAAAAGAAGAAAGGGAATTTCTTTCAGTAATCCCAAAAGAAATCCCAGGGTGAGAGCAGTGCCCATGCTGAGCAGGGCAAACCAGTTGAGCTTCTTCAGCTTGGTTATTCTGCACCGGTGGCAGCCAAGCCACTGAGATCACACCCACCTAAGGGTAAATTCCTAATCCAATTTGTATTCGTATAAGTAATGTATCTAGTATATCCACGCACACATGTGCTAACCCTCTAACCTCAGGTTCTAGCTCCGGTGTCGCCAAAACCTTCTCCGATGGCCGCACCTATGTGTGCAGAAAGTGCAACCAGGACCATCCTGGTAAGGACTGTTATGGGAGGGACATCAAGTGCTACAGCTGCCAAAAACCCGGTCACACAGCCAACAAATGCCCAGAGAGCACCAAGCCAAAGGGGAACTTCCAAAATTACAAACAGAGGGAAGGCAAGGAGGTTGCATCTGGCGATGCACCGACCCAGCAGGCACCACAGGGACAGGGATCCCGGGGACCTCCGAGGGGTGCACCTCAGAGGCAGCCTGTTCTTCATGTCATAGACCGTGATGGGTCCGGCTCTAAGTCCGGCCCAGGTAATAATCTCAACCTTTAATCCTTGAAGTAGCATGTCTAAGTAGTAGAGTAACTGTTTGGATGAATGCATGAGTAAATAAAATGAAGTGTGTATTAAGCATGAAATGAAGTAGTTGAAACTAGTACTCACCGTAGATGAAATTTGTAACCATAGGAAGCTTTAGTATCTGTTACCCGATACCGGTAAACTTGAATCAAGAAGAGATCGACATCACCAACCACTACTACACCAACGAACAGTGTCAGGTCATCTGACCATGTATGATCTTATTAAGGGGATACCTGACACCCGAAGCGCAAATCTCAATCATTCGACGATGCAACGAGCTAGGAATGGGTCAAGGTGGATTTTACACACCCGAATTCCCCGGTGGAGCGAAGATGAAGCTAAAAATGATGTGCTTGGGAAAGGACTGGAATCCTTATACCAAGACATACCAGGAGACACGAACACAAGATGGAGCGACGCCACCGACGATACCACCAGAGTTTCAGACACTTGTCACACAAGCAGTAGAACTTGCACGACAATGCGAACATGAACCGATCCCCGCACTTGAAGCGGATCTCTGTATCGTCAACTTCTACGAGAAAGAAGGACGACTTGGGTTACACCAAGACAAGGACGAGACAGCGGAATCTCTTGAACAAGGAGTGCCCGTAGTGTCTTGGTCCATTGGTGATGACGCCGTATTCCTGTATAGCGAGCAGAAGCGTGTGGACCTCGCACAGAAACTGGTATTGAGATCAGGAGATGTCCTAATCATGGGTGGAAACTCTAGGATGCTGTATCACGGGATCAACAAGATCAAGTTGAATACGGCACCGCCGGCAATAACCAATGCCACACACATGAAACCAGGACGCCTGAACCTTACCTTTAGGAAGTATTAAATTCATAGTATCATGTAATGTTTTAGTAACGTGTATTAGAGACACGGTATGTATGATGGTTGGTTTATCAATAAAGAGCAGTGTTGATTTAATTCCACTTGTGTCCACCATCAATACTTATCCAATTGTGAATCCAATAGGTTGTAGACTCGGTACCGAAGGTAACCTGAGCATCCTCACCGAAGCACAAGCCGGCAGAAGCGGCACCATCTTAACGGGAACATTCCCAGTAAATGGCATTGATGCCAATGTGTTATTCGACTCCGGCGCCTCTCACACCTTCATATCACCATCTTTCGTGAAGAGGTTGAAGCTAGATGCGGATGAGCTACCGAACTTCATGGTTACTCTCCCATAGAAGGAGCGAGTAAAGTGCACCAAGTATTATCAATCAGCCACAATCCAAATCAAAGGCGAATTGTTTCCCATTTCCTTCATCGAATTCAATGGATTGGGATTCGACTTAATCATTGGAATGAATTGGTTGGAGCGGCACAAGGGTAGAATCCTCTGCGCCGAGCATCGTTTGCTGCTTAAGAGTCCTTCTAGGGTTACTGTATCCTACCGCCAGAGACCGAGAGAGCCTTCGACCACACTCATATCTGCTATGGCTATGTACCGGGAGCTCAAAAAGGGCCAAGAGGTGTATCTATGTTATGTACAAGACCTGGAGCGAGATCCAGAGTTCAGTGATGATGTACCCATTGTATCCGAATTTCCCGACGTATTCCCTAAGGAGCTACCCGGCATGCCACCACCGAGAGCAATGGAATTTGAAATTGATCTATTGCCAGGTACCGGTCCCATTGCTAGGGCACCGTACCGCATGGCACCTGCTGAAATGGCCGAATTGAAAGAGCAACTACGAGACCTTCTTGACAAAGGGTTTATACGCCCGAGCGTATCACCCTGGGGAGCACCGGTCCTCTTCGTGAAGAAGAAGGACGGTAGTCTCCGACTTTGCATTGACTACTGCGAGTTGAATGCGGTCACAGTCAAAAATAAATACCCACTACCACGTATCGACGACCTATTCGACCAGTTGAAAGGAGCCTCAGTCTTCTCCAAGATCGACCTCCGTTCAGGGTATCATCAAATTGCAATCAAGGAACAAGACATTGAGAAAACGGCATTCCGTACCAGATATGGCCACTATGAATTCACAGTGATGCCATTCGGTTTGTCAAACGCACCAGCAAAATTTATGGACCTCATGAACCGTCTATTCAGTGAGCAGTTGGACACTTCAGTGGTTGTCTTCATCGACGACATACTTGTATACTCAAAATCAGCAGAGGAACATGAAACTCACTTGAGGAAAGTACTAGAGACACTGCGCGAGAACCAGCTGTATGCGAAGTTCTCCAAATGCGAGTTCTGGCTTGATCAGGTATCATTCCTTGGACATGTCATCTCGAGCGCAGGTATCTCAGTGGACCCTTCTAAGATAGAAGCTGTACGATCATGGCCTAGACCTAAGACTGTTACCGACATTCGGAGCTTTCTTGGTCTAGCCGGTTACTACCGGAGATTTGTAAGGGACTTCTCGAAAGTCGCTAAGCCCATGACTACATTGCTGAAGAAAGATGCACCGTTTGTATGGACACACGAGTGCGAGTTATCATTTCAGAAACTAAAGGACTCATTGACCTCAGCGCCCGTCCTTACACTTCTAGAGGGCACATAGGGATTTGAGGTATACTGTGATGCATCAGGCAAAGGTATGGGATGCGTACTCATGCAGCATGGCAAGGTTGTTGCTTATGCCTCCCGCCAGCTGAAAAAGCATGAGGAGAATTACCCGACTCACGACTTAGAGTTAGGAGCCATTGTCTTCGCCTTGAAGATATGGCGACACTATCTCTATGGGGTAAGCATCACCATCTACTCCGACCACAAGAGCTTACAGTATGTAATCACTCAGAAAGAATTGAACTTGAGACAGAGAAGATGGATGGAATTTCTTTCAGACTATGACATCAATCTGCAGTATAAGGAAGGGAAGGCAAACATTGTAGCCGACGCCCTGAGCCGTCGAGCACACTCGCTCCATTCGCTACTCGCTTCTTCTAGCTTGGTTGACGAGGTGCGAGACGCTCAGTTGAGCGACTTACCTAACCGAAATCAGACACAAGATCGAGAATGGTACATTTGAGAAGAAGAAGTATGACTTCAAGCTACATGAAGATGGTTTGATTCGGTTGAATGGCAGGCTATGCGTCCCCCGAAGCAATGCTGAGCTAAGGGATCGCATCCTGCGAGAGTCACACTGTTCCACATTGTCAGTCCATCCGGGAGCCTCCAAGATGTACAAAGACATGAAGAGGTACTTCTGGTGGTCTGGAATGAAATCAGATGTGACAGAATTCGTATTGAGATGCTTAACATGCCAAAAGGTGAAATTTGAACATCGTAGACCGGGCGGAATGGTACAATCTATGCCAGTTCCGGCGTGGAAATTTCATGATATCTCCATGGATTTTGTTGTAGGACTCCCACCTGCCAGGGGAGGACTCAACATGATCTGGGTTGTAGTCGATCGCCTTACCAAGGTTGCCAGATTCATACCGATGAAGGACACCTGGAAGGTAGTAAAGCTAGCTGAGCTTTTCGATAAGGAGATTATCAGACACCACGGAGTCCCAAAGACTATAGTATCTGACCGCGACACCAGATTTCTTTCGAGATACTGGAGAGCTACACGGGAAGCGTTGGGTACAGAATTGAAGTTGAGTACCGCCTTCCATCCTCAGACCGACGGTCTGTAACACCCCTACATCGAACTTCACAACTAATGAAATCGCAGCGGAAATAAATAACTAAACAATAACTAAACGCTTCGGTGCTACAACGCCGTCAACCACCCACGTGGTTACAAGGAAAAATAAATACAAGTGTACCGGTCTGATGATCAGACTCCCGAGCATAAAACTAAACCATAAATACATCATATACAATACCGAGTATTTACTTACATTCCTTCACTGTAAACTGTCAATATACCGCCATAGTAATTTCAACGGAATCAAAATATAATGCCACGGGAGCACAGACGCATCCCGGGCTCAACATCCAAAATAAACCAAAATACAACTGCAGCCTAGATCCTACAGCCACTCTGCTTCCTCGATCCTCATCCTGCAGTAAAAATATGGAGCCCCCGAGGGGGTCAGCAACTTGGCTGGTATGGTTAACGCGCAGCCCATCGGCTACCGGGATACGCGCAACTATTTGTCATGATAACATGGCATTCATTTTATACATAACATAACATAATATGTGGCATAACATCAATAGTACATAGCACAACATCACATACACAGTGGATCTTCTTTCCACAATAACAAACCAAGAAGGTTAAACAACATAAGAGCCTAGAGAATGATTCACCCTCATGTTAAGCTCGTTACACACACTCATTACCGTTCTGTTATTCGAACGAGTAACTTAAGTCACAGATGGTTCGGATATAGTGACCCGAACACACCACACAAACACATGTTCCCACTAAACCGATCATAAGTCAGAATAGGTAAGCTTTGGAGGAAGCTAGCGGGAGATCGAACGCCAAATTAAGGAGAACAATCTTAACAACATAAGAGTCGAATCTGATTCAGATATCTACTCTTAACTTACATGCATGACCGGACAACCGGATTCCTCACTTCCCAGTTAACACTTGTTAGAAGTTCATGGTGGAACTTAACAACCAATACACAACAGGTGGTAAGTCATGTTAGACACACACAAGGGAAATGAGTCACATCATAACATCACAATAATATGAACAACTGTAAACTCATTACATGTTTAAATCTTATAACGTCATAAACACACAGAAAAACAAACAACACCCAAGCCGGTGTAAACCGGTAGGCAACAGACTGCAAGAAAACCATACCTTGGTCCTTGCCTCGATTGATTTCCTCCGTAGGTCACTCCTATACATGATTAATAACGTCGGTTAATTATTTATTTAACTTCAAACTTTCTAAATGTTTAACATGATTGTATGACATGTTTTTAATGTCTAACCTACCCTAGGTTACCTTCATTATACCCCCCTAGGGTTAATTACATAAGTCACATTCTTTTCTGTTTTTTTTTTACAAATTTTGGTCCGACCGACCTTACCGACCGACCTTGCACAAGGTCGGTCCATTCCAAACATATTTCCGTCAAAATTTTCTACTCCGACCGACCTTGTAAGTTCGGTCGCATGTTCGGTCCATTCCCGAGAGTTTCTTCCCTTTGAAAATTCAGCCCGACCGAACTTGCCAAGTCCGGTCCCATGTTCGGTCGATTCCAGAAACTTAATCCGTACACAAAATACAAGCCCGACCGACCTTGCAAGTCCGGTCCCCAAGGTCGGTCCATTCCAGAGGCCAATTCTCGCAGGGTAAACTGGGCTCGACCGACCTTGCAAGTTCGGTCGCAAGTTCGGTCTGGCCCAGACCCTTGTTTTTCATTTCTCATTTAACTCCAAACTTCACCCCATATATCCTAGTACACCCTAACCTCATTTGGGCACTTCAAACACACCTTAAGACATCCTTAAACACTCATAAAACTCATTTTCTAATTCCTTAAACCTTTACTCATTTCTTCCCAAAATTCCTAACACTTACAATGTTTTCTCCTAGTCTCCAAGTGGTGTTTCATACCTAAGATGATCACTTATACCAAAATACTCCCTCACCAAAACAACATCATCTCTCAAGCATCTATTCTCACAACTTACTCCTTATGTCATTCTTAAAATCCTTTTTCAAGGTTTATACTTTCTCCTTGTTCACCAAAGTTTGCCTAAATCCTAACACAAGTCCAAATGACTTTGGTGTATCCCAAACATTCTTTTGCATTATAAAATCCTCTAGAACATTGCCTAAGCCCTTCTCACATCTTAAAACACCTTAATGCATGTTCCTCCCACTAGTTAAACATTTAACCATTCTAAACATCTCTTAACTTGCCAAACTCACCTTAAACCCTTAGAATTTCTTGTTTATTACCTAAATTTCGACATAGGTTCTCCTAGAACATTACTAAACCAAAACATATTGTTTTCACCAACAAACAACCATGAACACCAAAATCCATCAAACACATCTTTATACACAACTTCACACATTTAGCACTACACCACAATATAGTGCATAATTTAAATTGCATGGCACTTAGGCCCTTAAATGACATGGCTCTTAGGACCTTAAGATGCATAAATCATAAACATGAATTTCCACAATATATTTGCCTTTGACCTGCAAATACACTCAACAACACATATGCCTTTTACTAAGCTCTTGAGAGCATTCTTCTAAGTCACTTCCTATTGGCTCCTTAGATCATTTTCATAAGAAACACAAGCTCATTTCTCCTAAGACCTTAAACCACATTAGGTTAGCATATTTACCTCTTTTCCACACAAACTTCTTCCTTGTTTCCTTATAAAACCGGTAAGGTATTTGATTCCTTGTCAACTACTAAACATTATACAAATAACATAATGAGTATTCAAGCTTTAAGCTTCATCTCATTGTAAACCCTAGGTTTACATTATTTCAAAAACATTAATGTAGTTGTTTTACCTTGGTCTTTGAAGAGAGTTTGAATATATATCAAGAGAGGACTCCACCTAGTCCATGAAAGGTTGGAATGAAGCTAGAACAAAGTCACACAAAGAGCACCATTAATGGGCATTTTCGGTCAAGGTAAAAACATGGAGGAAACATGATTTTTCTTTGAGATTCCTTACCTAGAAGCAAAGGAGAGTAATAATATGTAGAAATATGAGCTCAAGCTCCTTCAATGGTAGAACTCCATGGCACCGAAATGGGGCTCTTGAAATTTTGAGAAGATAGGAATGAAGAGCTTGATGAGAGGAAGAGAATGATGGTGTTTGTTTTTAACTTGGTTAAGTGAGCTAGGAATTACAAGTGGTCAAAGATGGAGTTTGTGTGTTTACTATTGCAAATCGTGAATGAAGAGAAGAAGAGAGGTTGAAGAAGACTTGGAACCGTGGGAAATGAAGGAAAGAAATGAGAGAATGAGATAAGTGAGTTTGTTTTGCTTTTTAGAAGATATTTATGCATTAAAGTAAAAAGTACTTTAGTTAGTCATATTTATTTACTTAATATGTTAACAAGAGAGTGGTGAGTCACCACCCTTAAGAAAACCGGCCCCCAATAGTACTTAGGGGTAATATAGTCTTTATTTGTCAATTTAATTACTTATACAAACATATGTTACAAAATAGCTTATTAAAATCACTATTCATAAAAACAAGGCACATAGAAGTGAAATTTTTGATTTCCCATTGATATAGACTTCCAAATGTGATACTATATAGTACACATGTTAATTAAAGAGTAATGATGGACATTTAGCCATTCAAAACTCATTTACAAGACAATTTTTCAAAAATGTGCTTTAAGACTCCTTAAAGCACATTTTGTGTTTTAACTTGTTTTCAAGCTTGGTTTTCTTTGATAATTGGTTTAGTATATTAATTAGTATATAAATAAGGTCTTGGTAAGTTCATTAGGTCTTAACCAAGCTTATCCCAAGCTTAGAGCACATTTTGGCCTTTATTGACCTTAAAGCACATTTTGTGTTTTCTTTTGTTTAAATTTGTTTACTAATGTTTCTAAGACTCTTTTTAGTCTTAATATACCATATTTAGATGTTTAAACAATATACTAAGGTTTGGGGTATTTCACGGTCAGACAGAAAGGACCATCCAAACACTGGAGGACATGCTTCGGGCATGTGCCTTGGACTTTCAGGGGAGTTGGTTAGATAAGCTTCATCTTATCGAGTTCTCGTATAATAATAGTTATCACGCCTCGATTAAGATGTCGCCTTTCCAAGCTCTATACGGTAGACCTTGCCGTACACCCTTGTGTTGGGATGAGTCAAGTGAAGCGGTCATAATAGGACCGGAGTATCTTGAGCAAGTGCAAGCTGAAGTACAGCAGATTAGAGCTAACATGAAGGCAGCCCAAGATAGACAGAAATCCTATGCGGATGTGAGACGACGCGACCTTGAGTTCGCCGTGGGCGACCAAGTGTTCTTGCGAGTTTCACCTATGAAGGGTGTCTTCCGTTTTGGTCAGAAGGGCAAGCTAAGCCCAAAGTTTGTAGGGCCGTACACTATCACCGAAAGAGTTGGATCCGTAGCCTACAGGTTAGCACTACCTGAGGACTTGGGGCGTGTCCATGATGTATTTCATGTGTCACAACTCAAGAAGTATATCGCTGATCCTTCTCATGTGTTAGAGCCCGAGCACTTATCCATTGAGCCAAACATGAGATATGTTGAAACCCCAGTGAGAATTCTGGATAGGAAGACCAGAGACACTCGCCATAAGTCTATACGAATGGTGAAGGTCCTATGGTCAAACCATGATGTCGAAGAAGCGACATGGGAGCTGGAAGATGCCATGAAGGCTAAGTACCCACAACTGTTCATAGACTAGAGAGTCTAGTATTTAGCAATACGGGTACGGGTCGTACCCCTTTTAAGGGGGGTAGAGCCCTTTTGCTTTTGCATTGCTTCGGGGTAAGCATTGCTTAGTGTGTAGGTATTGTAATAAATGTTTGTATGGCACATGTAGTGTAAGTGAATTGGTATGTGTATGTATGTGTAATGTGTAGTGTATGTATGATGGATGATGTTTGTGTAATGTGTATTGTGGATTGTAATGGTGTATTGTGGAATGATATGTATGGAAAAGGTTGAATTGTGTATGTGAATTGAGTATGATGCTTGAAGTATGTATGTTTGCAATGTGGAAGGAAGTAAACACCTCATAGGTGTAGTAAGACACATTAGTGCAATTGGTTGCCTAATGAGTAGAATTACCTAAACCATTAACCTTGAGCAACTTTGAGGGCAAAGTTTCTTAAGGGGGGTAGATTGAAATACCCCGTAATTAAAAATAGTGATTAATTAGGCTAATAAATAATTTAGAAGCTTAATTAAGTATAAATAATCATGAGGGAACAAATCCCGAAGAAAACGGATCCTTAAAATGGATTAAAATCACTAACGAACCTTAAAGCGCGTTTTTCGAGGTAACCGGGAAAACGTGTCTTTAAGCGGGTCAAATAGACTCGTAACAATTTTGGTCAACTAAATATTCATTAATAAATATTAGTGAAGCTTTAGAACCAATAAAATCAATAAAACGAGAAAATAGTAAAAACTGTCAAAAACGGGAAGTTGTGGGGTAGAAACATAAATAGACCAAACTTATGTGTCCAATAATGTAAAAAGAATTTTTAAAACCCTTATGGGTCTGTGTGTGGTCCGATTTTTAAGGCCCCCTCACACTCCCTCACACTCTCTTTTTACTCACAAAAGACAAACATAATTAAAAACAATAAAGTAACCCCCACCCTCACACTTACTCTCTCTCCTATCTTCATTCTTCTTCACTCACGTACACACACAGCCCTCACTCTCTATTTCTTCTTCCTCCAGCCGACATCAATGGAGAATAAGAAAAACAACACAAAACTCTCTTCTTTCCCCTTGTAACCTCCTTAAGCTTCCTCCAAAAATTGTAAAAATTACACCATTGTCATCCTCTCCTCAAGAGCAACATTTCCCTCTTTTCAAAAATCAAAAAGGAGAACTTTCGTTTTTATGGGTATGTCCCATTTGGAGCTTCAACACCACCATTAGAAGGCCCTCCTTCTCCTTGTTCTTTTGAGGTAAAAATATTCTCAAAACTCCATCTTTTTCTAGCCCTTGTGGGCAAAACGAAATCTAGAAACTAAGCTCTTGTTACTCCTTGTGTTCTAGCCGATTTTGGCCTCATTGGTGGAGTTGGAATCTTGCTTTTGAGCCACTCCAAGCTTTGTTTACACCCTTGGAAGGTAATATAATTTCTAAACCCTAAAACCTACATTAGAGCTTGAATAATGGTTAGGGTTAGTTTTAGTATTAAAATGGTGTATTGAAATATGTATATGTATGGGTTGTAGTGTTAGAGTTGGTTTATAACCGGTAAGAAGAGGAGAGGAAGAGGAAAAGAAGAAGCAAGAAGAAGAAAGGAGAAGCTAGTAAAGGAACAAGGTAATTGCACTCTTCCTTGTGTAGCCTTGTAAATGAATGTGTAACAGATTTTGAGAAATGAAAATATGTAATGTAAAATAGTAATGCATTGGTAGTGTAATGTGTAGGAAGAAACAGGATTGTAAAACCTTAAATGACATTTTGAAAACTGTTACAAACAGATTGGGGATTAGTGTTTATGTGCAGGAATTTTTAGTAGTGTTTAGTGTTTGGGAATTGTGTATGAAGGTTTGTATATGGATGTCTATTGAAACAGGTGAAATGAGTGTTGAATTGTGAGCTAGAATATGTGGTGAGAGTGTAAAAATATAGGGGAGACCATGGCAAAATTTACCTAGGAATAGAACACTTAAGAAAACTAGAAACTAGGTGAATAATGTATGTTGTAACAGATTTTGATTAAGAAAGGTAGAGGGTAAGTTGAGAGAGATAGTTAATGTAGTTATAATGTATTAGAGGTGCTAGAAATGCCAATAGAAGAGGGAGATGTAGAAGAGGAGTGTAAGTGTTAAAATCTGTAGCATAATGCAACTAGAGAAGAGACTAGGTGAGTGTTGAAAAGAAACTTGGAAAATTATGTGAGTGAATTAGTATAGAATTGTGTAAGGAGTTAAGGAGTGAACTAAGGTGTATTAGGAGGTTTAGTTAGTGCTAAAACATGTGGGATTAAGTGTAGGAACAATGGGGAAGTAATGGGTAAAGAGAGGACTGAAAACAGAAATAAAAATGCAAATACTGGGTCGGACCGAACTTGCGACCGGACTTGCAAGTTCGGTCGAGCCCAGATTTACAAAGACGGGAAAGCTTCTGGAATCGACCGGACTTGCGACCGGACTTGCAAGTTCGGTCGGACTAGAAAATTCTCCCGTCTGTAACCTACTGGAATGGACCGACCTTGCGACCGGACTTGCAAGGTCGGTCGACTCAAAAATTTTCCATCGAGTAAGCTACTGGAATGGACCGACCTTGTGACCGGACTTGCAAGGTCGGTCAACTCAAAAATTTCCGTCGAGTAAGCTACTGGAATGGACCGACCTTGCGACCGGACTTGCAAGGTCGGTCGGGCTAAAATTCGCCTGTAACAAACTTACTGGAATGGACCGACCTTGGGACCGAACATGCAAGGTCGGTCGACTCCAGAATTTCGAAACCAAAACTTACTGGAATGGACCGAACTTGCGACCGGACTTGCAAGTTCGGTCGGCCAGAAAAATTCGGTAATGTGAGCTACTGGAATGGACCGGACTTGCAAGGTCGGTCGCAAGTCCGGTCCGGTCAAAAAAAAATTATTTAAATTAAATAATATGTATATATAAGCATGCCAATATTAAGTAAGAAAGTAAAACTTAAGTAATGAAAAATAAGTAAGTAAAGTGTAAGTGTAAGAAGTATAAGGACATAGTAAGTATGAGTTAAATTAATGATAGTTGTATTAATTATGCAATTGTATGTATATAATAGGATTTGATTTGTGACACCGAAGGACGTTTGGAAACACGTACAACGGTGAACGGTATGGACTCCTCATGCCCCGTATGCTATCTTGGTCACTCTGATTTGTGTGTTGTGTGCTAATTGATCACCAAATAAGATAAATGCACGAATCGGAGTTAATATGCATACTTGTGAATATGTAGTGTTGTATGTTGTGAATATTCTCTTAAATTTTAGTTTGTATAATTCATGAAATGTATGGATGAATGTGAATGCTTGTATGAATGTTGTAATGTACTGTGACCGATTGTGAATGTGTTTGGGCTTCTAACTTATTCCTAACAAGCTAACCAATCTAACTTAAATTGGTAATTAAATTGGAATGAGTAGAAGTCCGATATAGTTTCGGCCACGCGTGAGGATGCGGAGTCACGAGAGGCTGGCTCCAATTCCTGACTCTTAAACTGGTCCGCGGCCCAAATCCCTTAAGTGGGTAGCATCCCGGATTAGTGAGTCAAGTAAATCCCGGAGGTGGGACGGCGTAGTCCCCAGGGCCGGAGGTCCCGACGACTTAACTTGAGTATGAATAAGTAAGTAAGAATGTGTAAGTAAAAGGAATGTAAGTAAGTATGTGTAAGTAAGAAAAGTAAGTAACGAGTAAAAGAGTAAAAGCATTCCGATTAACCCGGATGCATAATTTGGCTAACCTTGTGAAGGTAAGTATTGTGAGCATTATTGTATCGTTGCCTTGGAATGAATAATGTATTGTGAATGAATGTATGTTGTATGCGAGCATGTATGTATGAAATAAATGAACAGCATGTTTAGTGGACGTCAAATAGTCGGCGTGCCCTAGCTAGCACGCGGTATATGCGGAGTTTATACGCAGCGTTTGCTGAGCCCCTTGGGGCACCATTTTTACTACACGCAGGTACTCGAGAGTGATGAAGATGTGAAGACTCAATTTTATTTCTTTATCTTCTTTTGGATGTAAACATTGAATTATGATGGTGTACTGAGTAGTACATGGCTATAGCTTTTGATTAGCCGGTGTACCATGGGGTACACCTTTTTGGGAAAAGAGAGGATGATGATTTGGTATAGATGAGTAGCCTTAGAAACTCATTCTTTTGGAACTTAGAAATGATGTAATTGAATATACTTTAATACTCGGTGATCCATTGATGTAAGTATTTGGTACATGGTATTTTGGTAAGTAATTTAGTAGCTCGGTACACTATGCGCATCAGACCGTGACTGTAAGTAAGGTAAGCCTAGCTAACCGTATGGGCGGTTAGCGGCGTTGTACCACCCGCCGTAGTATGTAGTAATATTTCCGCTGCGAACTCGTAGGATTAACAGGACGATTAGACGGTAAGCATAGGATTAGCGGTTGGGGTGTTACCGCTAGGGATATGAAATAAATAACCGGTCGACGGTCGTCGATCAATGGTCGACGACTTCTAGATGCCGGTCAACGGTCATTAATTGTCGGTCAACATTCACCGGTCACCGGTCATTAGTCATCGGTCAATGGTCATATATCGCCAAGCAAAGTGTAATGGGGAAAGAGAATCTCATTCCGTAGAGAGTTTCGGGATAATCCTATTTCCTTTTCTTTTCTGAAAATAAGACAAACTGACAAAATAAACAGCCAGAAAGAGAATCATTCAAATTCCGTTTCCAAATACCCAAACACAAACACCCTCTAATTTTCAATCCCAAATGACTGGGCTATATTGACACTAGTATCTACTGCAAAAGTAACTATTATAAAGATAAAAATCAGAGATACACGACGAATTTTTTTAACCGACGGAGTATATTTTGTTATCTATTAGCTGCCAAAACAGAAAGAAGAATCGATACTGAATTGCATCAGAGAATAAATAGGAAAAAAAAAAGAGTGCAAGAACCCTAATTCCCAAAAGCTGCTAACCAGACACAAGCAGGCGGAATACCATAAAGTATAGCATGTATTCACCAGTGGCGGACCTAAAAACCAAAATCTGTAGGGGCCAGTGGGGATCCAGGAGTTTTGTCTTGTGGGACTAAATTTTTTTTTGTCGCTGCCACTCTTTAAAATATTATGTCATTTTGTATTTTTTCCAAAATTTATAAGAGCATTTGACAAATTTTTAAAAATTTCGGGCGGCCTTTTCTTTGAATCCGCCACTGGTGCGGGCAATATTGAAAATGTTGTTCCGTAGAAAACTGGGAATGAAATAAAGACTATATAATTACTCTTTATCACCTAAAAAACAATACATAATAATATTATTGTTATTTGATTAATTTCACCTAAAATTATATAATTTCTTATCTAATTTTTCTATATATAGACATATTTTTTATATTGTTCCAAAAACCTGTGGGCACATGCCCCACAGGTTAACACATGCGTCCGCCACTGGTATTCACCACCTCCTCTCCCAACATGGCCACTACGACTTAAAGTCCCCAACCGAACAAATAATCATATGTTTGAGAAAAAAAACAAAGGAAAATGCCCTAATATTATAATATCCCATCCACACGTCCCTAAAGCACTATTCTTTTTTCCCAATATTTTCATCTCTCCACCCTTCTCTCTTTCTTATATCCTCTTTCTTTATTTTATTTCTTTCGGCTGCCGAAACTTGGATTTCTTGCAATCCTACCAAAAACTCAAAATTATACAAAAATTTAATAATCTTCAACACAACCGGTTCAATCTTAATTAACAATATAATTCTTTCTCTTTTTTTAATCCCTTCCAGTACTCAATCCATCAACCCTGGCTGTTAATCCGTGGTGGTCAACGCTACCCATGGCTCCACCGCCAATCCAACTCACCACTCAATTCCCCTTCACCACCGAGGCTGCTGCCCACCACCACCATCATCTTCAATTACTTCAAGACCCGACTGCCCTAGCAGCAACCACGGCCACCTCCAATCAATCCAACAGCTCAAGATCTAGCGATACTGCTGCTCCACCAAATATCCACGACCACGACAACAACAACGGCACCGACGGCGGTGCGGTCGTTCAGTTCAATGCCTCCGCTACACCACAAACCAATCGCAGGGGACGCGGCAGGCCAAAAGGCTCAAAGAACAAACCCAAACCCAAAACCTTCGTCGCAGTTGACGGTGTGGACGTATTCCACAGCCACGTGATGGAGGTCGCTGCTGGATCCGACATCGCTTCTACCCTCCTAAGCTACGCACGCCGCCGGATGCGCGGAGTCTCGATCCTCAGCGCAACGGGAGCAGTCTCGAATCCCACTTTTTGCAACCTAACTCCGCAGGGTGGTAGGGCTATGGTCCCTCTCAGTGGGACGTTCGACATCGCTTCGTTTACCGGTACAATTCTCCCGACTGGGCCATCCCAGACGACTTTCTTGACGATTTACTTGGCTGGTCCGAGTGGACAGCTTGTAGGTGGGACCGTCATGGGTCCGCTTGTGGCTGCTGGGCCTGTGCTGGTGATGGCGGCAACTTTTACCAACGCTAGGTATGAAAAGCTACCTTTGGACAGCGAGGAGGATGGAGAAGGAAGTGGTGGCGGACGGTCAGATCCCGGTAGGGTGGGTAATTCTTCCGCTTATGAATTGGGCATCCAGCAACAGCAGCAGCAGCAGCTGTTAGGGCAAGAAGGGTATGGATGGAGGGATGCTCATCATCATCATCATGCCCAAGAGCAGCATCAGAACACGGGTCGATCTCTTTATATGAATAATTAGGTAACGGAGACTGGGAGGGTTTTCTATTCGGCTTTACTGTTTGGCTGAACTTGTTTGATCAGAGTGGTGTGTTTATAGTTTAAATTTTTACAGTTTGGTGGTGACAGACAATAGTGCTAGTACATAGTATATATAGCTTTGTAATGGAACAGATTTTTGGGGTTTCAAGAATTTTCTTCCCTACTTTATCGTCCTGCGAGCTTTAATTGCAAGAATAAATGCAAATTATGATGACGGAGGTGATAATATTATTTAAACTAGGTGTAATAGTTAATGAATGTTTTCTTTTAAGCTATCATCTCTTGTTGTTCTTCTTGGCCCTTTGCGCTGTTTCTTTGAGCACTGCAATACTTTTTTTTTTAACCTGTTCTTTATATAATATAATCTAGGTTATATATCTATATTTGCATCATTTATGAATGTATGTATGCGGAACAAAATCCAAGGTTTGTAAGCATATTATTAGAATTGATTTGATATATTTTGGTCGTATTAAGAAAAAGATCTGGGTGGGGTGTGGGGATGTAATATATTATTTGATGATGTATATGGCTTTATTAGTGGGGTAATTATCTAATTGGGAATGTTCATGAGTACAGGATCTCTATTATATCTGCAGTGGCCCATTCATGCGTTACTTATATATATATAAAAATGTATTTTCTAATCAAGTTGATGCTTATTTCAAGCTTCAAGTTGCAATTTCACCCATCTCATCGTCTGTCATGGTTCCTGAAAAACTAATTTTACAGAAGCCTCTAAAACGATCCATGCTCGGTGTTATTAATCCTAGTTATGGCACTCGAGTGACAAAAAACACTAGGTGACTGTCAATATTGATGTGCCATGTTTGATCTCCTCCCCGTTTATGTTACTAGTTTTCTAAATTATCATGTTTTTTTATCAGAATGTCATGAAATGTCATATTTTTGTTAACACTTGATACCCATTCTTGATAGGTTAACCTAATATTTCAAACTTTGAATCCCGCTGCCCTTTCTCTTCCCACCCTCACACATGGACATCATCTGGACGAACCTGAGGTTTTTAGCTCTTGATAGTGCGTGGCTGGAAGGCATCCTCGATCACTATGCTCTATCTGAGTTTTGCACCCTCTATCTCATTATCTTTTCTGTATATTGTATACTTGATAGTGCGTGCCTGGAAGGCATCCTCGATCACTATGCTCTATTTGAGTTTTGCACCCTCTATTTCATTATCTTTCTCTATATTGTATAGTTGGTCAGTTACTTACCATAAATGGTTTTACTTCCTCTATTATAGTTTGAGACACCATTCGACGGGAGTCTTTTTTTCTCCTTTCGGCAAGAGTCTTGCCATATCCCCTACTTCATGCCTATACCTTTGTCTTTGCTTTTGCTATTAAATCCTATCAGTAGTCAATCCTGTTAGAGTATGTAATACTAGAGTATGTAATACTGAGTACTTGGTGATGTGGCACTCTGTTGTATAGCTGTTCTCTATAAATACTCTGTACGCTCTATGTGTTACAGTTAATGAGAATTCCCTCAGTTTACTCGTTTATCTCTGTCTCCTCTCTAATGGCGATTCTCTTCTTGATTTCCACCCCTTCGTCGTCTTCATTCTCTGACCACTTCTACATGGTATCAGAGCAATGCTCAGTTCTTCCGCTTCACTGTTGAGCGTAACTCTATTCTTTTCATCGATAGCTTACGAGTCATGTCAGAAACGGAGGAAATAATCTCAAACGAGAATTCTAAAGCTGAGTCAAGATTCAGACTCTCAGCAGCAAATATGTACCAGTTGATCGGGATTTCAACTATTAAGTTGAGTGGAGAAAGAAATTATCTGAGCTGGAGGACTCAGATGCTTAATCTCCTCGAATCGGTGCAGGTGCTAGATCTTGTAGAGAAAGATTCGAATGAGACTGACTCTAAGTGGAAGGAGAAGGATGCACTTGTTCGAGCTTGGCTAATTGCGACAATCTCTGAAGATTGTGTGGATCAGGTTGTCGGATGCACATCTGCTAAAGCGATCTGGAGTGAATTACAGTCCGAATTTCTTCAATCGACGAAAGATCGGGAGTTTCAATTAAAGCAAAAACTTCGGTCACTCAATCTTGGAGATAAGTCGATAAAGGAGTATATAAAGGACTTCAAGGCTGTTTGCGACAATTTGGCTGCTATTAAACATCCTGTTCAAGAAGACGACAAGGTCTTAATGTTTGCTCAGGGCTGCGGCAAACGCTATAAGGTCCTACGATCGATAATGTTAGCTCGTTCGCCTTACCCTACCTTCAAAGAATTTGTTGCGGCCATCGAAGCCTATGATCTGCGCGAAGGAGAAGAGAAAGAAGCAGTGAAAGACAATCTGCAGGAAGTTGCTTTTACAGTCACTCAAGAAAGTAGCGGATATCGAGGAAGAGGCTCTGGAAATTATCGGGGCAGAGGAAAGAATTTCAATGGAAGAATCATAACTCAGACTCTACCAAGAATGTCGCGTCCTCCTCTTCAAACTCCTCGACTGATGCTTCTTGTCACATCTGCGGGAGAAACAATCACACAGCTCTATCTTGCTTCTACAGATGGGATCATTCATACACTGCTAGTGATGAAGCTCTCCCCAAAGCGTTCAATACTGTCACAATAGAAGACAACTCATCTCCGCTTTACATTGACTCAGCGGCCACAACTCACATGGTCACTAACACAGGTATGCTTGCTAAACCTAAACCATACAGAGGCAACGATTCTGTTATTGTTGGAAACGGTTCAAGATTACCTATCAAATTCACTGGTGACTGTCAACTGAAGAGTAGAGAAGGGCTAGTTCACTTGAACAATGTGCTTGTTGTACCTGATTTACAACGGAATTTACTATCTGTTAGTCGTATCACTAAAGACAATTTATGTGTTGTTGAATTTGTTGAATCTGGCTTCCACGTCAAGGATCGTGCGACAGGCCTGAGTGCTACAGCTGAAACTTGGCATGCTCGTATCACTAAAGACAATTTACTATCTGTTAGTCGTATCACTAAAGACAATTTCTGTGCTGTTGAATTTGTTGAATCTGTATTCTGTTTCTCAACCAGCTAATGAAGCTCTCACCGTGTCCACATGCCTGAGTGCTACAGCTGAAACTTGGCATGCTCGTCTGGGGCATCCTCATTCAAACATGATGCATATTTTGAATAAACAGCAAGGAATAAACGTCAGTTCTTGGAGAAAGAATTATGAAGTGTGTTCTAGCTGTCAGATGGGTAAAGGTTGCAAGCTTCCTTTCAATTCTAGCAATAAAATAGCTTCTGATTTCTTTGAAAAGATTCATTGTGATCTTTGGGGGCCATCACCAGTTACATCCTCAAGTGGATTTAGATACTATGCTGTGTTTGTTGATGATCATAGTAGATTCACATGGTTGTATCTGTTGAAAAATAAATCAGATTTTCCCCAAACTTTTGTGAAGTTTCAAAAATGATAGAGTGCCAGTTTGCAAAGAAAATCAAGGTTTTTCAATGTGATGGAGGTGGCGAATTTCTCAGCAAAGCCTTTACTGAGATTCTTAGCAATTTGGGAATTGTCCAGCATGTCTCTTGTCCTCACACACCTGAGCAGAATGGTGTAGCTGAAAGGAAGCATCGACACATAGTTGAGATGGGTCTTACCTTGCTTTATCATTCAAACCTGCCCTTAACCTTTTGGACTGAAGCTTTCATGACTTCTGTGTTTCTCATAAACAGATTGCCATCGTCTGTTTTGAAATCCCAAATACCTTTTGTTAAGCTGTACAATACCCAACCAGATTACTCATGTCTCAAGATTTTTGGATGCAGATGTTTTCCCTTTTGCGTACCAAAACTGCAAACAAGTTTGCTCCAAAATCTCTACCGTGCATCTTTATTGGCTATAGTCATCTACACAAAGGCTACCGGTGTTATCATGTGTCTTCAAAAAAGACCTACATTTCTCGACATGTAGTCTTTGATGAATCTGTCTTGCCTTTCAAAAATCTTCCAATCCATTCTCAGATCAAACCTGATACTTTCATTACCACCTTTAACCTCTTTGCTGATAAAGACCGATTGAGCAGTTCTGATTGTTTAACCCCCAAACAATCTGATGTATCTGTCAAACCAACTTCTGTTTATCAGACAGGACTTACCAGCTCACACTTACCAATTTTCCTGCCAAGCCTGACCGACAATACTGCTTCACAACCTGCTGTCAATCTTCACCATGATTCTAATTCTCCTATGCCGAATAATAACCTGTCTTTATCTCCTGCTCTCAACAGAACATCGTCACCACAAACATCTGAACAGACATTACCTGAAACACCTTAACACACCTCGCCTGAACTATCTTTACCTGAACCTTCTACATCTCAAAACAACCCTCCAGCTATTGATCTATTTGTTGAGTTACCTATAGATCAACCCACTACCAAAAATCTGAACACCCATCCTATGCTTACACGTTCCAAAACCAGGCCAAACTCAGAGGCTCTCATATCTCAACAAAGCTCATCTGTTTCTGAGCCCAGAACTGTCAAACAAGCTTTAGCCAGTCCTGCTTGGAAGCAGGCTATGCAGGAAGAAATGGATGCTCTAATCCAACAGAACACCTGGACGCTTGTTCCTCGACGCTCTAGGATGAACATAGTTGGGAGTAAATGGGTCTTTCGCACCAAGTATTTACCAGATGGATCTGTCGAAAGATTAAAAGCGAGATTAGTCGCAAAGGGGTTTCATCAAGTTCCTGGTGTTGATTATCAAGAGACATTCAGTCCGGTAATTAAATTTCCTACTTTGCGAACAGTTCTGTCAGCTGCTATCTCCCGTGGCTGGGAAATTCGACAACTGGACGTGAAGAATGCTTTTCTTCACGGAGATTTAATGGAGGAAGTCTATATGGAACAGCCACCTGGATTTGTTGTTTCCGCCGAGCAACCAATGGTTTGTAAACTTCAGAAATCACTATATGGCCTTAAACAGGCACCTCAAGCTTGGTTTGACAAGCTAAGCTCTATTTTGTTTGCTCTAGGGTTTCACTGCAGTAAAGCTGATACCTCGTTGTTCTATCGTCATAGTGTTCAAGGGTCTATTATCATATTAGTTTACGTTGATGATATTGTGATTACAGGGAGTAATACACAACTAATTGCCACAGTTATTCAGCATCTTGGCAAATCCTGTGCACTAAAGGATTTAGGCAAACTTCACTATTTTCTTGGCATAGAGGCTGAATTCACTGAACGGGGTCTATTTTTAAGTCAACAAAAATATGCTCGTGATCTTCTTCAGAAAGAGAGTCTTCTGAATGCGAATCCAGCTCGAACTCCCATCAGTGCAAATCATCACATGGATTCTGTTTCATCTCCCTTAATTGATCCATCCAAGTACAGAAGTGTAGTAGGAGCACTTCAGTACCTTACACTCACCCGTCCAGATCTCACATTTGCTGTTAACTTGGCTTGTCAGTACATGGGGGCACCAAGGGAAGTTCACTGGCAGGCTGTGAAACGTATTCTACGTTATCTAAGTGGTACTGTCACACATGGTCTTACCTTATCCTCCACCTCCTCTATGAATCTAGTCGTTTATACTGATGCTGACTGGGGAAGTTGTTCTATCACCAGACGCTCCACTAGTGGACTTTATGTTTTTCTAGGCTCAAATCTGATATCATGGGCTTCCAGTAAACAAAGGACTGTTGCACGTTCAAGCACCGAAGCAGAGTACCGGGCTTTGGCAGCAGCTACCACTGAAGTAGTATGGCTTACCTATATTCTACGTGATCTCAGAATCTTGCCTTCCAAATGTCCCTTGTTACTTTATGATAATCTTTCAGCTTTACACCTCTCCAAAAACCCTGTTATGCACGCCCGAACTAAACATATTAAAATGGACTACCATTTTGTTCGTGAAAAAGTGACAGCCGGTGCAGTCTCTATCCAGTTCGTGCGATCCAAACAACAACTTGCAGATGGTCTTACCAAGCCTATGACAAAGGATGGTCTATCTCTGTTTCAAAGCAAACTTCAGCTGAGTGCTAAACCCAGCTCAGTTTGAGGAAGGATGTTAGAGTATGTAATACTAGAGTATGTAATACTGAGTACTTGGTGATGTGGCACTCTGTTGTATAGTTGTTCTCTATAAATACTCTGTACGCTCTATGTGTTACAGTTAATGAGAATTCCCTCAGTTTACTCGTTTATCTCTGTCTCCTCTCTAATGGTGATTCTCTTCTTGATTTCCACCGCTTCATCGTCTTCATTCTCTGACCACTTCTACAAATCCTAGGAATCCCTCACTAGTACAAAAATAGCCTATTGTGATGCCCCTATTTTGACAGTTGTACAAATAATCGTTAACGCCGTCGTGTCCTCGTTGTGTCGTCCCCAAGCCATCACGCCCTAATTAGTGCTAATTTTTAAGCCCTAATTAACCGTCGAACTAGGAACATACAAGTTCCACGTTTGTCTTCATTCGCTTCTTGTGTCTACGCAGCACTACTGAATTACGCACACCAAATGGAAGACGGGGATGAAAACGCATCATCTGGGAACCGATAGTAATCTCAAACTTATCTTATTCTATTCACTCACGGTAATTTCGTAACCCTAGTTAACTGGCGAACAATGGACATACATGCTCTGCACTTATCTTCATTCGCTTCTTGTGTTCGCGCCTCTGCAGGAACTGCTACATCTAGCACACCAGATTGAAGACAGGGCTAAAAATGCTTCATTTGTGAATTGGTAATATTCTTGAACTTATTATCTCTTTCTCTCCACGGTTATTTTGCAAGCCTAACTGGCAAACATGGAAAATATGTGTTTTGTGTCTCTGCGTTCACCATCGGTATTTTTACAGCCCTAGTTAGCTGGTGAACAAGGTTGAGTATGAAATGGATGGTTAATTGCTAGACTACATACCTATGGTTTGAGATTCAGTGGATGTTGGTTGATTGCTGTCAATGATTGGAAATTTTGGTTGAATTTGTATCTAGTTTGATTGTTGTCAATTGTTGAAAATTGTGTCATTGTATGACTTTAGTGATTACTTAATAATAATCATGAGATGTGAACAATTATGCAAAAGGCACACCGATTTTTTTTCTAAAAATGTCTTAGTAATATTGTATTTTGTTTGTGTATAACACTTTTTATTTTTCTTTATCAGATTTCACTATATATTAATTTACGAATTCCAGTGAATTCGAACCACCATTGTTGTTGTCTTCCTTCCAACCAGTCACCTTCTTCCTTTATACACCCTAAAAACAACTAAGTAATTTAACTATAGTTTTTGTTTAAAAAATGTAATGGTTTGTTGAAATTAAGTTTCTAGTTTATTTAGGCATGAACCTTGGAGTTAGGCTAGCTTATTTGGTTGAAACCTTAAAGTTAGGCTAGCCTATTAAACCATCAAAATATAAATGCAAATGCAAACCATACTATGAAAACATTTTAGTTTTAGATAGGGTAATGCTTATACCCCGTTTGTATTTCATATATAGTATGAAGTGTGACTGGGTGTATGGTGATGGAGGGGATCACTTTGACAAGATGCTGAAAGAGTTTTGTAAAGCGGCAGTGCGACACAAAGACAAGAAAAAGATGGTGAAAACACCATGTCCTTGTGTTGACTGTGGTGTTATAAGGAAATATTCACACATCAAGGAAATAGAATTCCATTTAAAGACCCGTGGTTTCATGGCACATTATAGAGGATGATCTTTTCACGAGGAATATGTTGAAAATAATGACATGTCCTTTAGCTCGTACAGTCATGATCGGTGTCATTCAAGAACCGACTACACATTTGATTTTGTCAACGAGTCAGAACCCCTAAGTGAATCAAGAGTTAACGACAATGAGACCAACCATGGTAAGCATATGAACGATATGCGTAATAATATTAAGGACAATTTTGTTGATAGGCCGGATGAGTAACGAAGGTTATTGGATGCATCCAAGATAACCTAGTACCCGACGTGCATTGATATACTGTTATTTTATACAATTTTTACTTTTGAAATCCCTTGTCTTTATTAATGATTTCCTCTAATTGTGTATTTAATTGAAATCCATTCCTATATCTAAAAGAAACTGTCTAAAAAACAAGTTATTTTGATGTTTACATGACTTAGGATGGATATATGGGGAATTTAGAATTTTACGGAGGTAGATAAATAAATTAAACTGCTGACAATAAATTCTTATTTATGTGCATGTAACTCTAAAGTCTTCCAAGAGTTTGAGATGTGAAAGGTCTTCATTTACTTCGTGAAACTGAAGAAAATTAAAAGATGTCATCAATGAACAAGTGAAGAGCCTTAAATTTAACTTATAAATAAGAAAGGCTTTGGTATAGAAAGACATCGACTCATCTTACAATTCCACAATTCACAACATTCTTAGTGTCTCCCATCCACGCCATAGAAACTAGGGGTGTTCATAACCGGTTGACCGGATTTTTCGGTTAACCAGATTTTCGGTTAGTCAAATTTGATAACAGTAACTGGTTCATTTAGAAGTGGTCAACTGGTTAACCGCCGGTTTCAGTTCAATTTTACCGGTTTAACGGTTAACCGAAATGATGTAGATTTATGTGTTTTTCTCTTATAATTAGTAAACAATGTGCGCTTTTACTGGTTTTGGTGCTGTATTAAACCGATTAACCATCGATTTTGGTAAAATTATATTGGTTTTAGAATTCTAAGCATTACCTATATAGTTGTACACTTATTTTTTGTAAATCTAATAATTAACCATATAGTTTTATACTTATACTAAAAAAATTAAAAAATTAATACTCCCTCCGTCCTGTTGCAGAGTGTTGTTTCTGAGTGGTTAAACTGGTGTAAAATTAAAAGAAAGGAAATTAGAAACTCAAATTATAAACGTCGGGCTGCAAACAAATCCCGGTCGTAGTAGTAAACAAGTGTCGTATCCACAGGGAGATGTTCAATTATCCTAGTCTTGGTAGTTACTTAAAAACTGTAAAAAGGGGTTTAGCCGGAGGCAAGCTTGATTTGTTGTTTGATCAGTGCAAATATAATAAAAACAGTTAAAAAGGTGAATAATTGATGTGAATGGAAAAATGTATCCTAGGATAGCGGGGGAATTTCCTAAATTACTTAACCATATTTATAATCATGTCTCAATTATTTATTGCCTATTAGAGTTAATAATTGTCAGTTACGAACTCTTAATAAAAGCCTTAATATTTTCCTGCTCAGTCCGGAGTGTAAATACTAAGATTAATTCCTTTGTGGTACCTAGACTATCTCAAAATCATATGTTGATAGTACCAAATAAATGCAGTCGTTTGTCGCGCAAAGCATTTAGCAATATTAGTTGAAAGGAATTAAAACAAGTTAAATGAGAGAAACAGGTGATAATATTAATTTAAGTAATATTAGAAATCAAACCCCCATCCTAGGATACAAAAGAAAATTACTCAGACATTAACGGAGATAAGAAGATTACACAGATAGATTTTGACATTAATTCAGAGGAAGAACTGGTCTGTTCTCGCTCTCACTGCTGCTCTTCTATTTCTTTGTTACTGCGTGAGTGTGGAATGAGTGTGGTGAGCGAATTCTTCAGACTCCCGTCGTGCGTGGTGTGTATTGTAAGGGTGGTTATGGTGTTGGTTTATATAGAGGATTGGAGGAGGCAAATGAAGAAGAGTTTGATTGAGCATTGATTGCTTCATTTATTGCAGGGGACAGACATGAACGCGTGATGGGAGTAGATGGATAAGATGCAGAGACAGTGGGCGAGTTGGGCGAGTTGCAGAGTCGGCGCGCGAAGAAGAAAAAACTGTTCGCGCGATCTGGATTTTACACGTGTCCGCCTCAGCGTCCGCCTGTCTAGGAGGCGGTTGCCTTTGCTTTGCGCCTGACGTCCGCCTGCATAAACGCCCAGGAACAAGGCGGTTGCTCTTTGTCCGCCTGTGAATCAGGCGGTTCCTAGGGCTGTTGCAGGGGGGACAAACCTCTGTTGTGTGCTCGTCGCGTGACTCTCTTCTACCAGCTCTAGATTCTTCGTTTGGACTCCGTTTTCTGAGCCGTTTGCGTCTATGCGTTCGTCTCTTCGTCTACTTTACTTCCAGCTTGGTTTTCCTCATGTTTAAACAATAAATTTGTGAGATAACAATAAAACATAAACTAGAGGAAAACTAACCGAAGTGGAGAAATGAGCAAGAAAAGTGCTAGTATATATATGAATTACACCTATAAAACATGCTCATTTGGACACTTATCACCTGTTTGCTTTATGGCACGTTTTTCCACTTCAATATTAAGCATATAAGATAATGGTGGCCACCGGGTCCGGTTCTACCCGGAACCGGCAGTTCTACCCGGAACCGATTGGAACCGGAACCGGCCGGGAACCAGTGGGAACCGGAACGGAATCGAACGCCTCAGCCGGTCCCGAATATGAATACATGTTTGAGATTCGGGCCCGAACCGGGCCCGGAACCGGAACCGCCTGGAACCGTAGTCGGATTCGGAACCGGGAACCGGAACGAGAACCGGAAACCGGTGGAACCGGTGGAACGGAACAGGAACCGCCATGGAACCGGTTGAAGTTACCGTTGGAATCGGGCCAAAACGATGTCGTTTTGGGTCCGAGCGCGCGCTCCTCTGAAGAAAATAGTTGTAATCTTTTTCCTTATTAGGGTTTCCCAATGGGGTTTTACCTAATAAGGTTTTAATGAGGCAGTGAATCATATAATAAAATTCTCTTTGTTTCTTATTTTTGTAAATTTAATAAAAATTCCTAAGTCTTTGTTTCTTAATATTTAAGATTATAAACTTGAAGAATAACCTATCTAGGAGTAAAGTGGATGAAAAGAGTAACGTGTGCGCTCAAACGGATCTCAAATCGGAGTTAAAACAAAGCAACTGGAGCCTATCGAATCTTTCCGGAACCGCTCCGGAACCGGTCGGAACCGATTAGAACCGGAAACCGGCCGGAACCGGTTTTTTGACCGAATCCGAAGCGAATCCAGATTTCAGAACCGGAACCGGAACCGGGACCGGAACCGCCCAGACCGGTTCCGAATACGAATACACATTTTCCGGAACCGGAAACCGGTGGAACCGGACCCGTGGCCACCATTAATATAAGATAAAATAATATATTTATAAAACTAAATTTTGTAACATATAGTTTATTATGTAAGGATTCATATGCAAAACTTAAATTTTCAAAATTAATTTATCTTATATATTAAAAATTGAAGTCAAACGACATGTCCAAATAGTAAACAGGACGGTCAATTCAGGACGGAGGGAGTAAGTTAATAAATTAAAAGACTTAAACTGTTGTTCGGTTAACCGGATTCCATAAAATCAATAACCGTAACCAGGAAATTATACGGTTTGGTTAATTGAACCGGAAAACTACTTCGGTTAACCGGGTTTCCGATTTCAGTTTCATCGGTTCTAGTTTCAGTTTGGCGGTTCCGGTTTTCCATTAACACCCCTAATAGAAACCCTAACTTGCACAAGTCTCCACCACTCCATCATCTCCATTAACCTCTAGTTCAGTGAATGCGCAGATCTGACAATAGGAGCACATTCAGGAGTCTTCTTCTTTCTGATTATGAATATCTTTTGTTCCTTGTTGTCTCTTATGTCAATGTGCTAGGCTATAATGGGATTAACTCCGGGGGATGGTTATTTGTAGCTAGACGTTTATGCAACTACTTTTACTAGTTTGATATGAGATGTGATTGGATTGCTTCAGATCATAGTTCAACTTGTGCTTTTTAATAAATCTTGCAAATTTCTTAAAAATCTTTATGAATCTTGTTATGATCTGACCGGTGATTATTAGGAAGGTCAATATAAACTGTTAGCATGTGGAAAATTATTTATGAATGATTAGGTTTTCACTTAGGTGCGTAATAATTCTGTGTGCTTAATCTGTTTACATGTGTTGTGCTAGTTTCTTGATTTGACCTGGCATGTTCTGGTAGACGAGCTCTTTCGTGGCTAGGATTTAGTCCTTAAGAGAAATGTTAGAAATTGACCAATCCATATCTCTCATCAACAGGTAAAAGTTTGTATGATTTGCCTAGTAAATATTATCCTGGACCCGGGGTTCCGCCTTACTTGTTTTATCCACTCGTTTTACTTTTACTTATTAATTTACTTGCTTTTTCTATTTAATTTTCCAAAACAACGAACAATCCCCTGATTTCCAATTTACTAGGATTAGGCTTATTTTCTTTTCAAGTCCTGCAGTTCGATACCCGATTGTTCCATTTAATTTACTACTGTGACCAAAAAATTTCTACAACCCGTAGACTTTTGGTTTATCATTTTCTAAGATTATTTCTTAGTTTTTAGTTTTCATGCATTAAGTACACAAAATTATCGGGTGTACTGAATTTGTTCAATCTGAAGGGGAGATATGGATTATGTGAAAAAAGCTTCACGACACTTCTCGAGATGCTTCATGATATGCTTCCTGATGGAAACAGTTTTCCCACCACCACCTACGGGGAAAAGAAAAGTGTGACTCCAATGGGAATTGAGTTTAGAAGGATTCATGCATGTCTCAACAACTATCTGTGTTGTATAGGGGTGATTACGAACATCTGACAAGTGTCTGAAATGTTTATTTTCCCGATACAAGCACAAGGATGGTGAATCCTCTTCCATTAAGAAAAAATTCCTCCCGCTAAACTATTGTGGTATTTATGGATCATTCCTAGATTTAAACGGTTGTTTGTCAATCCGTAAGATGCAAAGAACTTACGAAGGCATGCAGAGGATATAAAATGTGACGAGAAATTAAGACATCCAACAGGTGGACCTTAGTGGAGAAACATTAGCAGACGGTTCAAAGATCTTTTGGGGGATGAGGATCGGAATCTGAGACTTGGATTATGTATTAATGGAATGAACCCGTACGATATGTTGAGCAGTTAACACATTACTTGGCCCGTTTTGCTAGTGACCTACAATTTTCCCTCATGGTTGTGTATGAAACAAAAATACATAATATTATCACTCCTAAAAAATGGTCCCAAGAAGCAAGGTCATATCAATAATGTATATCTCGCCCCATTTGTTGCTCCGCTCACCACTCTTCATTTTCACTAACCATCAGTACAAGCTAACAAATGTTGCATCTAAGGGAGAAAGAGATAGTCTCCTTAGTCATTGTTTGATCTTGCGCCCAGTTTATGTTACTAGTTTTGTAAATTAGCATGTTTTCTTGAATGTCATGAAATGTTGTATTTTATGTTAGTACTTGATAACCATACATTATAGTTTAACTTAATAATTCAATTCTCAAAGAATGGTGTAATACTAACAAATCCAAGAGCAAAACGGTAAAGAACATCCGCCCTATGAGAAACACATAAGATAATACTTTAGAATTTGTGATGAATCTAAAGGAAGTTCTTTAAGTTGAACTTTTCCCTTTCATCTGTATTAATATTTTGCTTCTAGATATCATGACAAACAGCATCCCACCTGTGGGAAAGCTCCTCTAGGTGTGTACACCATACCACAACACTCTGCTTCTTAGCAGCACCTCATAAAAAACATAATTATAAGAGAACCAAAACACAAATTATTCTTGGAAAAACAAGAAGCACTAGTAAAATAGTCATTTCATTTGTATGCAACATAAACGTGGCATAGATGGGTCTGCCATAAATGCCACATTTTTGGCATATTTGTCTGTTCGTTTAGAGCATATTTACTATGTGGCATTTATGCCACATTTATGTTGTTCGTCTTTTCCCGCCTTATCATGAAAATTTTTAAAAGTCAATTAGTAGTTTTAAGATTACAAATGCCATATTCTAATGGTAATATTTCATTTTATAAAAAATATAGTATAAAATCTCAATATTTAATTTTATGCACATACATTAATATTTAAGCTATATTTTTTACTATTAATTAGCTTATTGTTTTGTATGTAGTATACAGTAATAAAGTTCACTAACTATTTACCATATTTTTATTTTATAACTTCTTACTAATATTTTAATATGAACTAATTAACTTTAGTTAAAAAAAATAACAGGGCCCCTGAAAAATAAAAACATATTAATATTCATTGCATAATTGCATTTTAACTAAAATTTGAAGTAATTTTAGATGGTATCTAAGCAATGTAAATCAAAATCTGCATCAAAAAGTTAGGGGAACCAACCTAGTAAGGGTAAAAATGGAAACATATTAATATACATTTGCTAAAGAAATAAATTGTATGGAAGATTATATACAAAAATGAATAAAAAAATAATAAAGGAAATCCTACAACTCTACTACGGGTAGCAAAAATTCCGGTCAGAATATAACGTAGGCAAATTACGACCAAGAGTATTGAGCCCAAGGGACTTAACAGAAAATTAGTCCTAATCCTAGTAATAATCTATTCTAAACAAGGGGGGAAAATGGATAACAATTCAAATTAAAATAACTAACTAACTAAATGGTATTTACAATGAATCATCCTTGATTTGGAATAATAATCGATCTAATAACAAGTATGATCACTAAGTCAAATTGACAAGTTTTGAATTAACCAACTTTTGAACACGCCGGATGTGATGCCGGACATAAGATGCACGGCACATTCAATGTGTCGGACACTAGACACCCGACATTGCATCTAGTAGTGCCAAAATGTCAACATTGTTTTCCATGTTTCTGGTCGAAACAAACACTCTCAATCCATTATCAAATCCAGCAAATCTATTGCCAATAAATGAACAAGAAAGAGGAGAATAAAGTGGTTAACTCCAAATCTTAATTTTCATCCCCTAAATTTATAGAAGACAATGACAAAGATCACTTAGATCTCTTCATCTTATTCTGTTAGAATTTTGAAGTAAAGGAGAACAAGTAGCGAACTCATTCTACTCTTTGCATAAAGATTGAAATCTAAGTTGGAAACTCATAACTTTATTAATGATCATAAGTGTATTACAAGGAGAATCATTCCTAACCAAAAATGGCAAGGAATTCTACTTCACCATCCACATAGAATACAAAAGAAAATACAAGAGGGAAAGGGAATCGGTCATAGCCTTAACCTGACAAGGATTTTCTCTTCTCATTGCGTGGACGGTTGTGTAGAACTTCCTTGGACACCAACACTTGAAGTGGATGCGGAATTGAAGTGTAAAATGGAGTGTGAGGGTGTGTTGAAGTGTGTCAAATTGTGTAGGCCAACGGCTATTCATAGATTCCAAAATCCATGTGTGTCGGGTGGAATGCCGGGTCAATGCCATCCGGCACCTAATAAACACGTGCATAACTGTTAACGGTCGAAACCGCCAAAACTGCGAACCGATGCTTGTGCTGGATAGGGGATGTCCGGCACCATACCCGGCAGAGGTTGGAGTGGTAACGGTCATCAACTACCGACATCTGGTCAACCGTGGTGACTTTTACTTGTGTCGGCTAGGATCTACCCGGCATGTCATCCGCACGCCTTCTGTCTTTCTCCACTTATGTCGTGAATCACACTCCCGGAATTATGCCCGGCTTCACTTGATCAGAATTCATTCCTTGCATGAAAATATATAAAACATAAGTCTGAACATAAATAATAAACTTTATATATGATACAATATAAATATTAGCTATTCTAGCCTTATTTTGACTATTATTGCTCTAATTCTAGTCCATAATATATGATAAGTCTGAGGCTTATCAAGGCCCTACACTTACCTTTTGCTAGTCCTCGAGCAAAACTAAATCAAGAAAGAATAACTGCTTATGCACAAAACAAACAAACTTAATAATGACGACTAGATAATCATTTCCAACGACCCGACTCTAATTCACAAGTATCACTTCATCCTTATTCTATCAAAACATACTAATGGGTATAAAATAAAACATTCAATTTCAAAAACCGATCAAAACTCTTAGGCCATTTTATATAAGGATTTGTAGTCTCTCCTTTTTCCGGTTTCCAACATTCAGCCCTATTTTTCAAGGGTTTCTGAATTTGGCCAAGACCCTCATAGATGATCTTCATGATTCAGCCCTGTTTTTCAAGGGTTTCTGAATATGACCATGATCTTTTATTAAGAACAGGGAATTTAGGAGAAAAACAAAAGGAAAAACTCTCGGATGTTGCTTTTATTCTGAGGCAATTTTTCTCTCTCTCTTTTTTTAAGTTTTGCAACCTCATAATGCTTCATTTTTCCTTTTTTCTTTTGAAAGAAGATTTCTTTTTTTTTCATACTCAATCCCTTTTTGAGATTTTCACCTAAAAGAATTTTCACCATTTCGAAAAAGAAAGGAAAAATATTACCCAGAAGTAAATCAGAGATAAAAAGAGGAGTAAGGTCATATACTCATGTTAATAAAGAGAATCAAGAAGTTAAAAACGAAATCATTTTATCCTTCCCTAATCGTACTTTTCTCCAAGACATGCAAAAAACTTAGTAGAACATTGATAAGATCTCAAATTTTAACATATTTAAATATTATTTATATACTAACTCATTTTTTTCCTTTTATATATATACACATGTGTTTTTTTTAACTAAAATAATAATTTTTTAAGGGGGGACCCTTGCCCTACACTTGGCAGAAAAACTGTCCCCAGTGTTCAAAGAAAGTAAAATAAATAGTAGAAAATAAATAATTCCATAAAGAATTTAAAAAAAATGGAAAGAATGATGAAAGAAAAGAATTAACAAGAATATAATAAAATACTCCACTTATGGAAGAATTAGGGCACAAATGCCCTACACTTGTGATGAGCCAAGGTATCTGAGTTGCTCACAGCATAACTCAACTAAAAATGAAGGCAACTGAAACCAAAAACTCATAAAAAGCACCAAGCTTCCATAATACAAGGAGAGAGTTAAGTAGTTATCCATTAGTCATACATGGAAAAGAAAATAAAAAAGAGAATAAAATGAACTAAAATAAAAGAAAAAGAAATGAAAGAAAAATAAGAGAAAGAAAGAGAGGGGAAGAACTAAATAACTGTTGTTGGTGTGGAGGAGGGTGGCGATGGAGAATCTGATGAAGAGTCAGGAGAAGCGTCTGGAGAATCGGAGAGGCTAGAAGTGCTAGGAGTAGGGAGCCCCTTTTTCTTCGCCTCTTGGCGCACCTTCCTCTTCTTCTTGTCCTTCCTAAGGAGAGTCTTAATCAAGGCAATCATTGAACAACCCACCGTCTTCTTGATCTCCTTCCTAATTTCTTCCCGTTGTCTACCATATTCTTGTTCATCTGAAATACAACCAGCATGATATGGTCCTCAACCCGCATATCCTACTTATCCTGGCGCTGAGTAATATGCTCTTCAAAGACCTGCTGACCAGTGGCCAGCTCCTGTTGGCGCTGCTCAACCACCTCAAACCGGCCGGTGACCTCAGAGCGATACCCCTCATAGCTGGCCCGGAAGGCCTCATAATCGGTCCAAGTATCCTGCTGAGCCTGGCGGTAGACATCAAAAGACTGCCGCTGCTGATGGAGGGTCTGCTGAAAATGGTCCATCCTCTCATAAAGGGGACCCAAGTCAGGAGCGGGACCAGAAGTCTGAGGATGCTGATAAGGCTGAGGAGTGGAGGAGGAAGGTGGGGATAGCATCAACTGGGGCTCATCCCCCTGATAGCTTGGGTAGTCCTGAGCAATGGCATTGACCCTAGGCCTCTGTGCTGAAGGGACGTATCGGTACTCTCCCGGTGCAAACTCGCGAAACCACCATCGTCGAATAAGTGTGAGGTCGATGAGGGAGGACTCATGATGATACTGTAGAGTCTGTGGAATCTGATCCTCCCTCAGAGTCTGAATGATATGCTGATGAAGTAGCATCGGGAAGATAGGGCACTGGGTATCTCGGTGTAGAATCGCCCGAACCAATTGAGCAAACATCAGTCGGTGTACTGGAAACCGTGTTGTAACATCACCTGGTGATGGCCCATAAAGATACTCGAGGAGGGCACAATCCATGTCATTAAACTCATCATGCTTACAGGGCCTAATGTTATGCTGAATAATTTCTATTGCCACTCTAAGCTGTAGATCAGTGATGTAAGTGACAGGAAGCACATGGCGAGCCTTGGTATGGGCCCGATCCATGTATCGGACCTGTGACCCAAACCAAGCAAGAAAAGCAGAATGGGCAGTGGCGAGGTACTGCCTAGTAAAGGAGCTCTGCCTCGGGTCATAAGCTATGCCTAGAGTGTCTGTTATGCTACGAGGTGTAACCAGAATATGAGTAGAAGAGACGTAGGAGAGAATCTATACCTCAGATACTTGGGGCGGCCCAAGGAACTTAGCATTAGCATAGAACTCACGTGCAAGGTCGGAGTAGAAGTGCCTATGCCCAATCTCCAATACTCCCATCCACCCATGCCTCTAAAATAGCGAGGTGATCTAAGATAACTGGCGCACAGTCTGATCAATTCACCGCTCTTGAACCCACTTGCCCTTCTATTTAGACTGATGGTAATAGCGGGTGGCCTCTGAGCTGACGAACCCCTTTGCATCAAACTGGTGGTCCTCCGGGAAATGGGATGGTAAAGGGTAAGGCGTGTCCAAAACATCCATTAGTACAAACTAGGCCTACCGCGGCGCCCCTATTGTAGCGGTTATAAAAGAAACCGCTAAAATAGGACGTTTTAAAATTTTCGGATCACCTACCACAGCGGTTGTTAGCTAGGAACCGCTACGGTAGGCAGGTCTATTTTTTCAAAAAAAAAAAACGCAATCTATAGCAGCGGTTCCCATAACAACCGCTACAATAGACTAATTTTCCCGCTTATTCTTTATAAAATTTCACTTTCCTGGTTTTTTTAAGTCTATTGCAGCGGTTCCTATAACAACCGCCGCCTTAGGTGTTTTTTCCGATTTGTTTTTTGAAATTTTGAATCGATGACTTAAAATTTTGTATATACGCGCCTCTTCCACTTCTTTAGGTTATTTTACAACCTAATTTCTCTGCGCCTCCTCTCTTTCTCACGGTAATTTCACAACCCAACCTGGCGAACAAGGAAAATACTGCTCTGCACCTCTCTTTCTCATGGCAATTTTCCAACCTAAACCGGTGAACAAGCAACATTGCTCTGCTCTCTCTCATGGTAATTTCACAACCTAACCTGGCGAACAAGAAACATTGCTCTGCGCCTCTCTTTTCTCACTGCAATTTTGCTATCCAAACTGGAGAACAAGGAACACTTCTCAGCGCCTCTCCTTCGGCCAGTAATTTTGCAACCCTACCTGGTGAACAAGGAAGATTTCTCTGCGCCTCTTTTCTCACCATAATTTTGCACCCAAACTGGCATACAAGGATTATTGCTCTTTGCCTTTCTTTCTCATGTAAATTTTGCACCCAAACAGGTGAACAAGGAACATTACTTTGCATCTCATCTCTTCTCAATTGTCTCGGTAATTTTACAACTCAAACAGGCGAAATTGTTCTACGCGTCCATAGAGACGCATCACTGGAACTACTGCAATCGCGAGCGAGGAAGAAGATGAAGCTGCTAATTTTTTAAAAAAAATTAAAATACCTATGGCAGTGGTTCTTAGCTAACAACCGCTGCAATAGGTGTGTTTTTTTATCCTAAGACCACCTATGGCAGCGGTTGCTAGCTAACAACCACTGCAATAGGTTTGTTTTTTTTCCTAAAGCCCACCTATGGCAGCGGTTGTTAGCTAGGAACCGCTTCCATAGGTAACCTACTGCTGCGGTTCAATAACCGCCGAGGTAGATCGAGACCCTATCGCAGCGCACCTCATTACAGCGGTTCTAGACCCAAAACAACCGCTGCAATAGGCCTGTTTTATACTAGTGATCCAACTCAGACGTTGTGGATGTAGATCCTGGTCCGCTCTAAGCCTCAGGAGATGGGCGCTTCTTCTTCCTCCCCATCTAGCCCTCTTGGGAGGCTGGGGAGCACTACTTGATGTTGGCTCCTTGCCTGCCCATCTGGTAGAACGACGAGGTGGCTCAGGTGCAGGAGGAGCCTCCTCCTCTGTGGTGGCCTCTGCTACAGCTGCATCAACCTGCTAGAATATCTCCTCCTCCTTAGAGTCGAAGCAGGAAGCACATGGAGGAGTGGTGGCTCTTCTGCGAGGCATCTATAGGAAAAGGAAAGAAAAGAATACCAGGTAGACCATAAATGTTAGCTCATGAATTCAAAAGAAATTTTTAATTCTTGAAGAATCTGGAGCCAAGTCAGGAGGTGCCATATTCTTGTAAATTAGACTCAAATGAAGAATAATATGAACATATTATATCCTGGGAAAAAATTCAGAAGCATGGAGTCAAAAGCAGACGAGAAAAATCAACCATAGAGTCGTGCCGGGTGTGGTGCCGGACAGAAGCAACCCGACACATTCAAACATCACAGTGCCGGGCAGGATGCCAGACAGAAGCTACCCGACATGTTCAATCAGTCTTGTGCTGGATGTGTGCTACCCGGCACATTCATCTGGCGCATTCAACATTTCAACCAAGAACCCAGTTTTTTTTGCAGAAATCGACAGAACCACACAGCTAGTTCACACATGCTTAAATAGAGTTCCGACACTCTAGAAATCATTCTATTAACTACAGAATCACGCTAGCATTTACAAGTATTGAAAATCAAAATTAACATGAATTGCAAAAACGAAAGAGACGAGTAAAGAATGGAACCTATTGGTGGCTTAAAAAACAGATTAAGAGGAGATTTGAAGGAATAGAATGCAGATTCAGGTGTTTTTGGTGGCGGAAGGAAGCTTGCAACGGTGAGCCTGGGGAGGTGCGGCTGCTGCGGCTTGTCCAGTTCTCTTCTCGTCGTGGGTAGGGTAAAAAGTGGGAAGGTAAGAAAACTTTACCCGGTATATTTTTTTCAAAAACCGTGATGTGCCGGGTTAGGTGCCAGCTGTAAGTAACCCGGCACATTGAGTTCATAAATGTTGGGTTTGTTGTACCCGGCTTTCTGCACGGCAGGTCTCCCTAGGGTATTTCTTTGAAATTCACGACGTGCCGGGGTTGGTGCCGGGTATGTTTGATCCAGCATATTTAGTTTTAGTAGGCCGGAAGTACCCCACCCGGCTTCGTGAACGGCACATTGACATTCTTGCCTCGCGCCTACAGCAGTTTAATTATATATTATATATATATATACAAGAAGAATACAAACAATATATATAACAAGTCCCGGCGTTGGACTTCCTCCGAACATGCGGGTTATTATAAATCAATGAATAAAAAGTAGAAACTTTAATTGAGAAGAATGATTCAAAACAAGTCAATGAATAAATTGTACAAAGTAATTATAGATTAAAGAGTACAGAATAAAAGAATGGAATATATATAAATCTATCATTTTATGGAAATAAATAAAAAAAGAGATAAATTTGAACGTGCTGGATGACATGCCGGAGATATTGTACCTGATATTGAACTTCCTCTGAATGTGTCGAATGTATTGTGACTGGCATTACGCACGGCACATTCAACTAAATTAAAAGAAAATAAACGAATTGATTCAAAGAATAAAGAATAGGCGATTACCAATTGTAGGACTTGGACTAATTCCAAGTCCCCGGCAATAGCGCCATTTTGCTAAAGAAATAAATTGTAGGGAAGATTATATACAAAAATGAATAAAAATAATAATAAAGGAAATCCTACGACTCTACTACGGGTAGCAAAAACCCCTATAGGCTATAGCATAAGCAAATTACGACCAAGAGTATCGAACCAAGGGACTTAATAGAAAATTAGTCCTAATCCTAGTAATAGCCTATTCTAAACAAGGGGGAAATGGATAACAATTCAAATTAAAATAACTAACTAACTAAATGATATTTACAATGAATCATCCTTGATTTGGAATAATAATCAATCTAATAACAAGTATGATTACTAAGTCAAATTGACAAGTTTTGAATTAACAACTTTTGAACATGCCGGATGTGATGCCGTACATAAGATGCACGGCACATTCAAGAACTTTGAATGTGCCGGACTCCAAACACCCGGCATTGCATCCGGCAATGCTAAAATGTCAACATTGCTTTCCATGTTTCTGGTCTAAACAAACACTCTCAATCAATTATCGAATCCAACAAATCTATTGCCAAATAACGAACAAGAAAGAGGAGAATAAAGTGGTTAACTCCAAATATTAATTTTCATCCCCTAAATTTATAGAAGACAAAGGCAAAGACCACTTAGATCTCTTCAACCTATTCTGTTAGAATTTTGAAGTAGAGGAGAACAAGTAGCGAACTCATTCTACTCTTTGCATAAAGATCAAAATCTAAGTTAGAAACTCATAACTTTATTAATGATCATAAGTTTATTACAAGGAGAATCATTCCTAACCAAAGATGGCAAGGGATTCTACACCACCGTCCACACAGAATACAAAAGAAAATACAAGAGGGAAAGAGAATTGGTCATAGCCTTAACTCGACAAGGATCTTCTCTTCTCATCGAGTGGACGGTTGCGCGGAACTTCCTTGGACACCAACACTTGGAGTGGATGCGGAATTGAAGTGTAAAAATGGAGTGTGAGGGTGTGTTGAAGTGTGTCAAATTGTGTAGGCCAACGGCTATTCATAGATTCCAAAATCCATGTGTGTCGGGTGGAATGTCGGGTCAATGCCATCCGGCACCTAATAAACACGTGCATAACTGTTAACGGTCGAAACCGCCAAAACTGCGAACCGATGCTTGTGCTGGATAGGGGATGTCCGGCACCATACCCGGCAGAGGTTGGAGTGGTAACGGTCATCAACTACCGACATCTGGTCAACCGTGGTGACTTTTACTTGTGTCGGCTAGGATCTACCCGGCATGTCATCCGGCACGCCTTCTGTCTTTCTCCACTTATGTCGTGAATCACACTCCTGGAATTATGCCCGGCTTCACTTGATCAGAATTCATTCCTTGCATGAAAATATATAAAACATAAGTCTGAACATAAATAATAAACTTTATATATGATACAATATAAATATTAGCTATTCTAGCCTTATTTTGACTATTATTGCTCTAATTCTAGTCCATAATATATGATAAGTGTAACACCCGGCGTGGTGTTACCTCCCACATCGATCGGGAGAGAGCACGAACCATACCTTATTAGGGTGGGGATACTCTTCCCTTGTGTGACGCGTTTTGGGGCGAAACCCCAGGAACAAATCCGTGCGGCTGCGTGCCAAAGCGGACAATATCACACATGTGGGTTGATGGGCTGGGCTGTCACAGATGGTATCAGAGCCAGACCCAGGTCGGTGTGGGTCCAGTGAGCCCGTGAGGGCACTGGCTCCTTAAGGGGGGTAGGGTGTAACACCCGGCGTGTGTTACCTCCCACATCATCGGGAGAGAGCACGAACCATACCTTATTAGGGTGGGGATACTCTTCCCTTGTGTGACGCTTTTGGGGCGAAACCCCAGGAACAAATCCGTGCGACCTGCGTGCCAAAGCGGACAATATCACACATGTGGGTTGATTGGGCTGGGCTTGTCACAATAGTCTGAGGCTTATCAACATTACATGTTGAATTCTGATCAAACAAAGTTCATGATGTATTAACTTTTGTCGTATTGAGTTTATCAAGCTTTGAGTGTGGGTGGACCTTTGACAACAACAAACTAATTATCTTATAACATTTGTTACAAGTTACTTTATTTTTTAACAAATAAAAGTTTAATAGTAATTTAATATTAATATACGTAGTGTAGAAAAAAGTAAACGCACTACACATAACTAACTTAACTAACTTATGTTACAAATATGCCACATTGCCACACAATAATTTTTAAAATAGCTATAAATATGTCAGCAAAAAACAACTAACGAATGTGATACAAATATGCCAGTTACAGGTACCCGAATATGCTACAAATATGTTGTAAAACAATCATGCCGAACAAAAGATGTTGTTTAGGGGCTGTGTTTTATTGAAAATCTAATGTTGTTTAGGGGTTGTGGACCTTCTCAATGACCCCCCTCAAAATCCTCCTTCCCTTCTGCTGCCCTTTCTTCCCAACCTCATTGGGCGAACATGAACAAAGCGAGTTTTTAGCTTTCACTTGTATGTGGGCTCAAGGGCATCCTTAGCACTATGCTCTTTGAGTCCGGAAAGCTGGAGAGGGGTATAAACAAAACATGGGTAACGCTTATCCTGAAGAAGACGGAAGCGACAAGGCTTGATGAATTCAGACCCATAAGCATGATCAGGTGTGTATAAATCATAGCCAAGATCTTGGCTGAAAGGTTGAGTACAACTCTCCCTCGCTTAATCATAACGAGATCATAAACTGGTTAAAAAGGAAGAAGCGCAAAGGGGTTCTCCTTAAATTGAATTTTCAGAAAGCTTATGATTGTCTCTCAAAGGGTTTCATTGATTCGATGCTCCCGAGATTTGGGTTTCATCCTTAATAGCGTGGGTGGATCAAGGAATGTGTAGATTCGGTACAAATTTTGGTATTAATCAATGGTTCTCCGACGACCCCATTCAACCCGAAGAGGGGACTGAGGCAAGGCGACCCACTGCCACCGCTCTTATTCGTGCTAACTGTAGAGGGCGCGAGTTGGATGATTGTGAAGGCAATGAAGTTAGACCACTTCCATGGCGTATGCATTGGGGCTGATAAGGTACAGTTCATTCACCTTCAATTTGCTGATGACACTTTGCTTTTCTTTAAACGAGAGTATGTAGAAATTGTGGAGCTACATCGTATTATTATCTCCTTCTCGGAAATGAGCGAGCTGGATATTAACATGGAAAAATTGGATGCATACTATATAAATGCAAGTGATGAAGATTTGTGTGGATTGAGCAGACATTGGGCTGTAAAATTGGAGAATTACCAATGGAATATCTGGGGTGCCCATTGGGTACGAGCCTAAGAAGAGAGACGACTTGAGATCCAGTTATTCAAAAGATTGAATAGAAGTTCGCAAGATGGAAAGCCAACTGTCTATCCAAGGTCGACCGCTTGGTGCTGGTAAAATCGATCCTCGGTGTAATTCCCATTTACTAATGCAAGCTTGTTCCCCGTCCCGGTGGGGGTGCAAAGAAAAATTATATAGTCGCAAAGAAGATTCTTTTGGGGTAAGTTAAGGGATAAATTCTTCTCTCTAGTGGCGTGGAAGTCCATATGTAAGCCATTGGTATAGGGGGGACTAAGGGTAAGTAACATACAACACAGAATCATAAGCTTATTAGCAAGTGGTGGTGGAGGTTTTGTAGTAGAGATGCCTCACATAACACAGAATCATAAGCTTGTTAGCAAAGTGGCGGTGGAGGTTTTATAGTAGAGATGCCTTACTCTGAAAAGAACAACTAAATCAATTTTTAAAGTGAACGGGGGCTATCAGGTAAGGGATGAATGCTGACAAAAAGTGTAGAATTTCAGGGATATGGTCCTCAATTGTGAATATAATAGCACGAGACCATTTAGTGAGTGACGTTGTGATGGACATGTTAAGTATTAAAGTTGGGTCTGGCAGCAAAACACTGGTTTGGCATGAAAAATGGGTTAGGAGTGAACCACTAAAAATACATTTCAGTAGATTGTTCAAACTTAGCGCACAAAAAATCTATAACATTACTGAAATGGGGTTCTGGGATGTACTACCGATGACACTTCCTTTGGAGTAGAAGGTTGAGTTTGTAGAGCGGAAACAATAGTTTGAATGAGCTCTCGGGGCTTATTGAGTAGGCCCCACCAGTGTTGGGCGTAGAGGATAGTATAGTGTGGAATGACAACTCCTTGAAGGCATATAAAGTTAAAGAGATTGTAAGGATTCTATCTATATTGGTGAAAGGAGCTCCCAAAAAATTTCAAAGCAATCTAGGGTGGGTTTGCAGCCCGAGGGCAGAGGTACTAGTTTGTTTCCTAGTCATTGGCGCCTATATACACGCGGACTTGATGCTGACCGAGACATGGTTGCTCTTGGGGCTACTGTATGTTATGTGGAAAAGTGATGGAAACAAAAAGAACTCCTCTTCTTTAGATGCTTAAAATCAATGCAGGTTTGGACAGATCTGTTTGGGGGTCAGAATCATCTTTCCCGTGTTGATGGGTGGCGACTGCTATTACTTTGCCTTCTATCCTTGGATGAACGTTAGGCGCGCTACTAAACTGAAAATCAAAGAAAATTTAGAGGTTCACATTCTACTATGCAGTATGGAACATTTGGAGGAGTAGAAATGATGTACTTTTGATGAAGGATGTTTTTGACTCTAAGATAGTAGCCAGGATCGTGAAGCGAGAGACATGGGAGTGGACAAAAGGTTGGTGGCCGCAGCAGCACTAGGGTGAGAGATGTTTATCTCCCAAAGGGACGTGGCATCTATTGTGAATGTCTTATCCACTTCTGGGAGGTAGTTGAGCGAAAGGTGTTATTGTCTGTTGAATGATGTGCGAAATTGATAAATACAACTGGCCACGGGAAAAATAACAGCAGACCATGAAGGTGGTAGCTTTAAAGGAATCATATAGATGCCAATTATTTTCTTTTCAGTTGTTTTATGTTTACAAACTAGATGTTGAGAGCATAGCATGGTTAAGGTTTTGTTGTTGGAAAAAACATGATGCTGGATTATGTAAGTTGTTGATTGCAAAGTTGACAGTGATGCTGATTTTGATCTAGTGTTGTTACCCATTCTTGGTTAGTTTGATGGATATCCCAAGTAACGACCTAATTACCTATATAGAAGATGAAGAAGCTGGTGAATCTCCCTCCTCCCCTGCCAAGCAATTCTTAATTTTCCCAACAAAATTTAGTTGAAAATAAGAGTGAGAATGAATAACAAGATCACCACTTGATTCCTTTTGTGATCATTACTGCTACATGTAGTTCTGGTGGCTTGTGAACATAACTTCTCAACCTAATATTAGTACTGAAGGGAGCTTTAATTTTGAGATGGAAGCCAGAACGTCAAGTAGAAGAAAAGTGGGAATGAACAGAGGGATGGAGGCCAGAGTTAGCACTTGGATGTAAATTGCTTATTTGCAGAGGGACGTGGTGTTTCTTGTTGTATGTCTTAGTTGAAACGGGGAGGTGGGCATGAGATGGTTTCTCTGGTGAAGTGAGATGTGCCTATGATTTGTAGAAAATATTACAAAAACAGCAGCTGGCATCGACCCATGACAGTAGCGGTCCGTGGAACATAGTTGCAACAGAGTGGTTGTACAGATGAAATTACTTCTCTTTATGTTTGTTATCTTATGTATGACAAGATTGCAGACTTGGGGCCCTGTTTTTTGTTTGAACATTTGGGAACTTTCTTGAAGTACTCTTTTTCCTTGTTGAAATTTTTTCCATTGGGTTTTGCCGAGTAAGGTTTTAATGAGGCTACTTGCAGTGTACCGCGGGGTAGTAGATAGATTCATCGCTCTGGACTATCTATGTATTTGATTTTTGAAAGACTTGAAATACATCGGATTGACCTTACTATATATCATAAAAAAACTAACCACCACAAGCCAACATGTTGTTGCATAAAAGAGAGAAGGAAAAAGCCTTCTTAGTCATTGTCTGATCTCGTACCCAGTTTATTTTACTAGTTTTGTTAAGGGAAAATTACATCGCCTACCCATGACGTTTGGCAAAATTACACAGTCCACCCACGAGGTTTCAAAAATTACTTTGTCCATCCATGTGGTTTTCACAATTTTACATCCAACAATTTTTCTAATATTTGATCAACTTAAAAGATGGTTAAATATCCAAATTTGATGAAACTTACATGGACAATGCTAATGTGTTATATTTTTGTTCAATGCCAAATCCAAAGTTTTTTAAGGTCATATATGACCTGTGGGACCCAATGAACATGAGACACGTTCATCGGGTCTCACAGATCATATAGAGCTTAAAAACGTTGGATTTCACGTTTTACCAAAATATACACTTTAATATCGTCCATGTAAAGTTTCATCAAATTTGGATATCATTTAACCATCTTTTAAGTTGATCAATATTAGAAAAGTTGCTGGATGTAAAATTGTGGAAACCACATGGGTGGGCAAAGTAATTTTTAAAACCTCGTAGGTGGGCTGTGTAATTTGCCAACGTCATGGGTGGGCGATGTAATTTTCCCTTTTGTTAATTACCATGCTTTCTGGAATGCCATGAAATGACGCATTTTATTAATACTTGATACATCTTAGGTAAACCTAACAGTTCAAACTTTAAACAAGGATGTAAGACAAACAAATCCAAGAGAAAAATAATAAAAAACCATTCGCCCTATAGGCAACACAAAAGAGAACGAAACATAAATTATTCTAGATAAAAATAAGAAGGAAATTCACGATATAACCCCTGTTTTCTTTCGTAATTCACAATATACCCTTGTGATTTCCGTAATTCTACTTTAAACATGTTTAAATGTTGTCCAAAATTGATGAAACTTTACATAGACGATGCTAAAAGTGTCATATTTTGGTCCAATATCAAATTTAAAGCTTTTAAAGCTCACATGTGACCTGTGGGATCCATGAATATGTGACTGTTCATTGGGTCCCACAGGTCACATGTGAGCTTAAAAACTTCAATTGATACTGGACCAAAATATAACCTTTAGCATCGTCCATGTAAAATTTCATCAATTTTGGACAACATTTAAACATGTTTAAAGTTGAATTACTAAAATCACAGGGTATATTGTGAATTACGAAAGAAAACAGGGGTATCTCGTGAATTTTCCCAAATAAGAACCACTAGTAAAAAAAATCATTTTATGGCAGTGTAAGGGAAACCACTAAAAAAGATATTTTTATTAAAACATGTTTGTTGTTCAGTGGTTGTTCACCTGCTCAATGTCCCTAACCCGAAGCCCCCTCCTCTTCCACAGCCCTTTCTCTTCCCTCATCAGAGAGAATGGAACTTTTTTCCTTAGTACCCTAGATATTCCATATCTGACTCTTCATACCGATTACAATAATCATCACCTAGGTGGAATCTTATAGACTTAGATTGGCCCTATAAAAGAATCCTTATAAGATGTACACCCCCTTCTTTTGGCCTTCAAATTTCTATTTATAGAAGAAAAACCTTTTCTTCTTTTTATAACCCTTAGTAGGATCACATCTGAATCTTAAGCTAGGTAAAACCCACACCATCATGAGTATGCATATGAACTTAGATCAACTTAACATTAGTAGGCCAACCCTTTGCTTGATAAGTAGATATTCCAAAGTCTCAACATTTGATCGAAGCCATAGAGTTAACCGAAGCCACAAACTTTGAATAAATTTTTCGCTGGAAGATAGGTCCACTTCCAACAAAAAAACTCACACAGAGTAGGCACAAACAATATATGGACGAATCAGCCACAAAAGCTCAGTGATTCTTTAAGAGGAACTTGAGGGTGGCAAGATATTCAAAGACTGATGAGCAACAATGTGAATGTGCATTACTTTATACTTATGGGCTTCCTTGTGCACACTTCTTATATGAAGTGATGGAAAGGAATGAGAAACTTACACTAGATGTCATTCACGACTTGTGGAAGACGTTGGAGTTGGATATGGGGAAGCCAATGAAGGAAGAAACCCTAACACACATTGACGAGAACAGGAGACATGAAAGGTGTTAAACAATGAAGTTCTTCGTCTAGATGACCCAGTGATGCTTCATCATTGTGTTGGGCTTATGCAGTTAGTGATTCACCCTGGTTCATCATTCAATCTTAATGAGCCACCTACTCAAGTTCCGCGTGGGTGACCGAGGCAACATAGTTCATCCACACGAAGGTTAACACTTGTATTCTATTCTTTTCTCACTTTATTATCTATATTTATCAAACATTCTAGAGGATTGTTATTAGGTTTAAATCAACCTATGAGCACATGAAGAATTAGGCCAAAATGAGGAAATATGGTGCCGATAAGAAGTCATCTCCACTGAAGAACTCAGCTCCACCGAAGAAGTTAGCCTTAACACAGTGGTGTGATATGATTGACGGACTCCCATTTTTTTATCTATTTTGTTCTCACGAGAAATTTACACGTTACAAGAATGTGTCCGGTGATGTCAAATGTGGTTTTAGAGAGATTACAGACTTGCAGCATCGTTTGGAAGATGAATAAAGAGAAGTAGTGCCTCCACATACTAAGAGCTAACTCTTTCCAAAGAGAGAAATTTGGTGGGTAGATAGACTAGGTGGTCTCTTCGAAGTTAGGAAAAAGGCAGGAATAGTCTTATGGACAGGGGATGGCTCTGCGCCGGTGAACAAATGGCTTTGCACCATGATTATTTCAGTGGTCTTCACTAAATACAATCTTGTTATTATATATTAATGCTGAGACCGACAATGGTTTCACATGCCTACCATTCAGAGATAATGTAACACCCCAACCGCTAATCCTATGCTTACCGTCCAATCATCCCAATAATCTAGAGTTACTCGCAGCGGAAATACTACTTACTACGGCGGGTGATACAATGCCGCTAACCGCCCATACGGCTAGCTAGGCTCATTCTACTTACAGTCACGGTCTGATGAACATAATATACCGAGCTACTATATTACTTACCAAAATACCACGTACCGAATACTTACATCAATGGATCACCGAGTATTTAAGTGTATTCAATTACATCCCAATTCAAACTTCCCAAAAGAATGAGTTTCTACAAGCTACTCATCTATACCCCAATCCAATACTTCCATTATCCAAAAAGGTGTACCCCATGGTACAACGGCTAATCAAAAACTACAGCCATGTACTACTCAGTACACCAATCATCATTCAATGTTTACAATCCAAAAAGAAGAAAAGAACTAGAACTAAGTCTTCACATCTTCATCCTTCGCGAGTACCTGCGTGTAGTAAAAATGGTGCCCCAAGGGGCTCAGCAAACACTGCGTATAAACTCCGCATATACCGCGTGCTAGCTAGGGCAAGCCGACTATTTGACGTCCACTAAACATGTTGTTCATTAATTACATACATACATGCTTTACATACATCATACAATCATGCTCAATACATTACACATTCCAAGGCAGCAATACAATAACACGCATCTTACTTACCTTCACAAGGTTAGCCAAATTATGCATCCGGGTTAATCGGAATGCTTTTACTCTTTTACTCATTACTTACTTTTTCTTAATTACACTTACTTACATACACTTTACTTACTCATTCTTACTTACTTACTTATACTCAAGTTAAGTCGTCGGGACCTCCGGCCTTGGGGACTACGCCGTCCCACCTCCGGGATTTACTTGACTCACCAATCCGGGATGCTACCCACTTAAGGGATTTGGGCCGCAGACCAGTTTAAGAGTCAGGAATTGGAGCCAACCTCTCGTGACTCCGCATCCTCACGCGTGGCCGAAACTATATCGGACTTCTACTCATTCCAATTTAATTACCAATTTAAGTTAGATTGGTTAGCTTGTTAGGAATAAGTTAGAAGCCCAAACACATTCACAATCGGTCACAGTACATTGCAACATTCATACAAGCATTCATATTCATCCATACATTTCATGAATTATACAAACTAAGATTTAAGAAAAATATCCACAACATACAACACTACATTTCCACAAGTATGCATAGTAACTCCGATTCGTGCATTTATCTTATTTGGTGATCAATTAGCACACAACACACAAATCAGAGTAACCAAGATAGCATACGGTGTAACACCCCTCTCCATAATCACGATATAATCCCTCACGTAGCAATAAATAAAAACGTCTCGCAGCGGTAAAATAACTAACTATTACAAACTCACTCGGGTGTCACCGGCCATTACTCGCCCATGCGAGCAACGTAGCCAAACTACATCCAACTTCCAAAATAAATAAACTGCTAACCGCAGTGATAACGAGAAATTCCTATACATCACACTAAATCCATAACTCATAAACATCGACAAGTGAGCATCTACCCAATCCTGAAAATACACAACCTTACCATAAGACCATACACCATCTTCATTTCTATACAACATCTCCAATTACCCTGTTCCTGCTCTTCAGCTCCGACAATGATCAACAACCTGAAATGGTGTAGTATCAGCGATAGACGCTGAGTATGCCGGGCCTGGACCCTAATGGTCACTTGTCATTTTAACCATCTTATTATAGATCGGTTTCATGCTTTACCATTTTACAGTTATATTCAATACTGTAGTAAACATGCATAATAATTTTAACCATCCATCCAAATATCCATAAACATTCAACCATTCATCCAAATATCCAAACATTCATTTAATATTCCACACAACATTTATCTATCGAACGTATCGAGTATTAACAAAATAATGTACCATGTACATTCGCCGTAGCGTACAGTTTTCATATTTGATTTACCTTAGCCTTGTAGGCTCCATCCAACCATCAACACACAATAAAAATATCCACAAGTATAACCAATGAACAACAAAGCGAAACAACGAGAATAATAAACAAGTATTAAGTCTCGTCCATGATATTGTTCGCCACTGTATAAGTTTCAATTGTTTTAGTTGTTCAGTTATACCTAGTGACAATGTCTCGTTAAAACGACACGTCTCTAGTTACCCATATATTATGGCGGGTCACCCACGGCAGTAGCCACTCCAACGGTAGAGTCTCCGACCAACGAGCCATTCTAGCTCACGGGAATTTCTTGATACTTACGGACCCGTACGCGGACATCCTGGTATCGTTTTTGTGATCACAGCGCGCACCAAGAGCCACATCCTCTTGGCTTTCTTCCATTCATTAGTTATTAATTATACCATCGCATCGCATTACCAAATTTTCTAACACAGCAGACTAAGGTCATTAGTCCAACCGAGTTGTAAACTCAGGATCCAGTGTTAGATACGAGAGCGGCGTATAGAAAGGCCAATGCTCCGTACAAAGTCTTGATAATATATATGTATTATTATCATAGTGCTACAACGTTTTTCTGACGTTCCTTATTTTCATATAAGATAGCACCATAGCCGCTAGTTCGTTTTATATATATATAGGTTCATATATACGAACCATACTGTTAACTCACAACAGTAAATAATAAGCAGCTATAAATATACAATTCATGCATATCAATCACATTCAGGCAAACAATCTTATCACAGATCACACAGAAGCTGAACTGAGGAAGTCCTCAAAGACAACCAGAGACATAACAACATACAAGTTATATCAACCAATCCGAGCCCAAGGAGCAACCTTAGGACAACTCGGCAAACCCCTTTACATACCGTTCACCCTGACTGTATTACGGTGGAGTATGAATCAGCAAGATCCTACGCTCCGTGTAGTCCGTAGCTCGTCAAGCGTCCTTGTCAGAAGTATACTCTAAACGGTAATAAAAACTATAAGTCAGTCTCCATGACTAACTACATCCGGTATTTCCGAATATAAGTAACCCCGACAGTTCACCCCTGTTTTCTACAGTTTTGTTCGGGTTTCTCTAAAACAGTCGGCTTTGTTACTTAAAACGCGTACGTCAAAACTATTTCAACTGTTAAGTTTAATTCCTTTATTTCTTTTAACTTATCCACATCTAGTTTAGGTACGTAACCTATAGTTGCATGTATGCATGCATGATTATTTATATTATATATTTTTGTATTGTATCACTTATCATATTGTATTCTTTTCCGTATTGTTTTATTTTTTCCATGTTGTATTATTTCCACCATTCTTATCATACCATGTAGTATATAATTCATTATCTTTAGCAAATAGTATTTGCATCCCAAAAATCCATACATATAGTTTGTAACTATATATTTTTTTTAATAACCACCACCATTAAACCATATGGTTTTCAACCAAAATATATATCCACCTTATATACATTATTCTTGTGTATGTATATATATTTTTACCACGTAGGTAATTCTCATGAGTTTCATAAACTCTTATATTTTATGTTACATTTTATCATCTTTTATTAGATGATTGTTCCCATTAGTTGTATTATATTATACAACTTATATTAAGATTATTATCCTAATATTATGTAACATTTTATGTTGTATAATTACAACTCCTAAGGTTTATTCCATAAACCTTAGTTAATAAATCCCATTTATTTATCGTTTGTCACATTATTTTATGTGAGTACCCCTCCTTATATTAATTCCCTTAAACCACTTTAATACCATATAATTGTCATAACATTTATGACATTGTAGACCATAGTCTAAAATTCATCTTTCAATTCTTATTAACTCGTATAGCCCTTAACTTAATTTAAAACCCATTTTGACCACATAACATTATGCAATGTTATACCATATACTAATATCATACTATGTGATATTTTTATTCCCTTTAATTTATTCCTATAATTTTTATACAAAACTATTTCATAGTTCTCATAGGCATATATTAAACCTTATACTTTTCCTTAAACCATAATTTCCTTTATTTACAAAATCACCCCTTTCTTTTTACCATGTCTATATACCATTCAATAACATCTCTAACTTAAAAAGAAGTATAACCTATGGTTATTTTTCGTAAATTCCGAATAGACCTCAATATACATTTTATATTATCATTAGGCCTAATTTATAACATATAGTTTGATAATATCATTAAAACTATATATTATACATATATCTCAACAAATACTCTTATATAATTCTAAAAATCTCCAAATTCCACCAAAGGGTTATAAATCCTTATTAACCCATATACTCTTAGTATTTACCATTTCACCATCTATTTTTCTCCAAAGTGTCATAATGACATAATAACTATATATTACTCATATATAGCTTATTTTAATTCCAAAAATAACTCAATAATTCCTAAAAATTCCTAATAGCCCATGGGTGTTTAGAAATACCATTGTACACCCTTTATTTTTGGTAATAACATATTTACCACATATGTTATAAAAATATTACCATAAATACATAACTTATTATAAAACCTTAAATAAGTTATCTAACTTATTTATTTTGGTCAAACCTAGCATATGGTCAAGGTTGACCTCCTTAATATTTCCTTGACCAACAATTTCTTATATTTACGGTTTTAACACTTAAGTTTCCAAAATTCACCATTTAACCCCAAAACTTTATAAAATCTTATAAACTTTATTTTAACTCCTTTTTAACTCTAATTTTCGGCCTTATTATTCTAAAGCCCATAAATTTAATTTAATTACACCTAAGACCCCATTTCATTTCGGTAATAATTATATATCACCTAAACTTAAATAAAAGCTTGTAAATGCATAAATAAAATGGCCTAAAATACATGGCCTTATTACAAACATTGGCTTGCAAAATAAATTACACATAAATGTCCCAAAATACATATAAATTTTCGGCCTCACCATAGATTCTTTTGTTTAATTACCAAACTTCCACATAATGTCTTAAATTTGACAATTATGCTTGTTTAATTAGTTATAAAATTTATTAAACCATTTCTTAAACATTTTAAGGTCAAATAAGACCTTGTTTTTCTCCTTCACTCACGGCCATTAATATACACACACTTAAACTTGTGTTAATGTATCAAATTAAGGTTTTAAGTGATTTATACCTTGATTTAGCTTAGGTAATGCCTTGTTTGGTTCGGCCACCTTGAGTAGGAATTCTCCACAGCTTGTTTAACATGTTTTCAAACAGAAAACAAGGCCTAGTTAGTCTCTAAGCAAGATCTAACCATAAGGAGTAATTTAATGTAAGATTTAAGGCAAAATTACCTTAAGAGTGCAAGGAAAGTTCTAAGTGTTTTCGACCTGAACCAAACACACCACAAGGTGTTAGATCCACCATATTAACATAAGGATTAGTTAGATCTCGAAGTTATACCTTGTTATTAGGTTTTACCTTGGAAAAATGCCTAAAAAGAGAGTATTTCTCTTGGATCTCGGCCATCCTTGCTCCAAATGGCTAGCCAACAGATCCCACATGAAAAGGAGAAGAAGATGAGGCTATGGCCAAAATTTCACAGCCGAATTCAAAGGGAATCAAAGGTTATGAGCTTAAAGCACATTTTTACCTTAAAGTGTAGATTTGAACAACCTTGGTCCCTCTACTGGTATCAACTGAGTTTAGCTCTTGTTCTAACCTTGGAACACTGAGAATAAGCCATAGGAATTGTTGAGCCACGAAATTTAGGTGTTGGTGGTGAAGAGATGAAGAAAAAGAGCTAAAAATGACTAAAAATGGCATTAAAACACTTACATTAGGAGCTTAGGAGCTAGATCTGCCTTCCATGCTCAAGAACAGACCTTGAGAGCTTCCATGGAAGGGAGGAGCTCGGCTGGGCAGAAGGAAATCGTGCAAGGAAGGAGGAAATGAGTGGAAAGGCTTGCATTATTTGAAAAAGGTAAGAATAATTAAGCTTTTTACTATTCTTGTTTGTATTAGGTAGCATTATTGCCAATCAATGACTTATGTTGTCATCCCACCACCATGCCAGCCGATTTCCATAAGGGTAAATGGGTCATTAGCTGCCCATTGACCAAACTTGGTCATTTTGACTCATGCGGGCCCCACTTCAGGGTTTTATTAATATTTTAATATTAAATTTGTAAAAATCTGTAAAATTTGGAATTAAATTCCTAATATCATATAATATGATATTTTATTATATTTAAAGGTAATTATAACCTTTTAGCCCATTTAAAACTAATTTAAAAGACAATTTCACAAAAACGTGTTTTAAGGAGTTTTAGCGCACATTTTGTGTTGCCTGGTGTTTCTGAGCTCTGTTTTCTTCGACAACGGTCTTGTTGTGTTCCTTACATGATATTTGATCATATAATTAAATTTTATATCATTTAGAGGTCATTAGACCTTTAAGGTTTCTTAGAGCACATTTTTGCCCTTTTTGACCTTGAAGCATGAAAGTGCTTTTTCTTTGTGTTGGAGTGTTGCCCAACAATTATAATATGTTTAATATTATGTTAATAGACTTAGGACAAATTTTTAGGTCCTACATATTTCATTTGGGTATTATTTACCCTTAACAGTTAAAGGGTGCAACATCTTGTTGTGTTGACCACTGTTGTTCTCAGTTGACTTTTAAGGCATGTTTAGGCCTTAATTAATGTGATTTGATATTTAATCCGTGTTTAATAAGTTTGGGGTATTTCATACGGGGCATGAGGAATCCATACCGTTCACCGTCGTACGTGTTTCCAAACGTTCCTCCGGTGTCACAAATCAAATCCTATGATATACATACAATTGAATGATTAATCTAACTATTATTAACTTAATTCGATTACTCGTACGTTTCCTAACTCATACTTACTAAGCCTTTACCTCCTTTACACTTATATTTCATTTTACTTACTTTTCATTACTTGTCCATGGTTTACTTACATATATACATACATATGTATAGGGGTATACACATATATATATACACATACTAATTACAAGCTTACGGTTTTTTTTTGTAAGTATTGGGCCGTCCGACCCACCGTCCGACCCAAGCCCTGGGTCGGACCATTCCAGTAGAGTTCGTCCTCTAAAATTCACCCTGTCCGACCCAGCACTATTCCGTCCGACCCATACCCTCTGGGTCGGACCGTTCCAGAAGGTTTTGGTCCCGTGTCCCTGCTCCGTCCGACCCAGACTCTGGGTCGGACGAAGTCAGAAACTTCGACCCTTATATTTTTTTTGCCTGTCCGACCCACGTCCGATCCACGGTACTGGGTCGGACCATTCCAGATTGTTTGCGTCCCGCTACTCAAGCCCTGTCCGACCCACGTCCGATCCGGACTCTGGGTCGGACGGTAGCAGAACATTGCTACAGATTTTATTTTTCTTTCCCAATTTCACCCATTGCTTCCCCAATCTTCCTACCTACATCCTAACATGTTTTAGTACAATTTAAACACTCTAAATCATGCTAATTCATTTCCTAATTCATTACACAATCATATACTAATTTATACCCACAATTCTCTAAGTTTCTTTTCAACACTCACATTGCTTTCTTCCTTAATGCATTTTGCTACAGATTTTGATACTAACACTCCTCTTCTACAACTCCCTCTTCTAATGTCATTTCTAGCACCTCTAATACATTATAACTACATTAACTATCTCTCCTAATATACCCTCTATCTTTCTCTAACAAAATCTGTTACAACCTATGCCACTCACCTAGTTTTTAATCTCTTAAGTCCACTAGTTTCTAAGTAAATTTTGCCATAGTCTCCCCTATATTTTTATACTATCACCTCATTGTTTTCATCCATATTTACATTATCTCACCTGTTTTCAACAACCAAAAATATACAAGCTCCCATATACAATACCAATACCAAAACACTCATAGAAATTCCTGCACTCAACATTAATTCCCAACTATGTTTGTGGCAGTTTTTAATTGTTTACAAAGGTTTAACACACTTGTTTCCTCCTACACATTTCACTACCAATACACTACCATTTAACAATACCAATTTTCACTTCTAAAAATCTGTTACATTATACATTACTAACTACACAAGAGAATGTGATTTACCTTGTTGTTTTACTAGCTTTCTTCTTCCTTCTTCTTTCTTCCTCTCTTTCTCCACCGGTTATAGTACTTCACAAATCTAATATCATAACCCATACATACACACACATTCAATACTAAAACTAACCCTAACATTATTTAAGCTTTTAATGTGGGTTTTAGGGTTTAGAAAATTCCTTACCTTCCAAAGGTGCAAGTGCTGTTTGGGATAGCTCAAGAACAAGACTTCTCACTCTCCAAAGAAGCCAAAATCGGCTGGGTACAAGAGGAACCAAACAAGGTTTTAGCTAGATTTTCGTTTTGCCTTTAAGGCTAGAAAAAGATGAAGTTTTGAGAATATTTTTACCTCAATAGAACAAGGAGAAGGAGGGCCTTCTAATGGTGGCATTGTAGATCCAAATGGGACATACCCATAAAAACGAAAATGTTGGTTTTCGAATTTTGAAAGGATGAAAATGTAGCTCTTGATGAGAGGGTTCCAATGGTGGTATTTTTATAATTTTTGGAAGAGGTTTGATGTAGTAACAAGATGAGAGAAGTAGAGTTTTGTGAGTGGGTCTTCAAACCTCCATAGAAATCGCATGGGGGAAGAAGAAGAAAGAAAAGAGAGAGTGAGGGGGATGTGTACGTGAGTGTAGAGAATGGGTAGGAGAGAGAGAGTGTGAGTGGGTAAAGTAGGTGCTTTTTACTTTTTAATTGTTTTGTTGTTTTGTAAATTAGAGGGAGTAATGAGAGGGTGTGAGTGAGGGGTCCAAATCGGACACACACACAGCACACACATACATTTTATTTTTTTTATTTTAAAAGTGGACACATAAGTTTTGGTTATTTATATTTCTACCCCACAACTTCCCATTTTTGACAGTTTTTACTAATTTCCCGTTTTATTGATTTTATTGGTTCTAAAGCTTCACTAATATTTATTAATGATTATTTAGTTGACCAAAACTGTTACGAGTCTATTTGACCCGCTTAAAGACACATTTTCCCGGTTACCTCGAAAAACACACTTTAAGGTTCGTTAGTGATTTTAATCCATTTTAAGGATCCGTTTTCTTCGGGATTTGTTCCCTCATGATTATTTATACTTAATTAAGCTTCTAAATTATTCATTAGCCTAATTAATCACTATTTTTAATTACGGGGTATTTCAGATAACAATGGACGAGGTCGTGTGTCCATGGAGGTGCTTTATATGTGTCATGTGGGTAATCATTTCATACATGTTGATATGCCAAATGATGCACTTATACCTCCTCTTAATTTTACATGGGCGAGAGTTAAAGATCCCTTAGTTGAAGGTTGAGATGAGCCCCACCGTGAGTGGCTCGCATCGTGGATGAAAAAGTATCCACCAAGTTCAACTAGCTTTATCTTCGTATGAGTATTTTTAGTTAGTTTTTTTAGAGATGATACATTCTTGGGATGTATGGGAGCCATTGTAAATTGTACATTGTTGCACATGAGCCACCTATTGCAAATGCACATTCCACTTTCGATTAGTTCACAGAGTCCTACCGTTCTTAATCTCGACTAAAAAATATCAAGGATTATGACAAAGCACAACATAGTTAACAATTTAAATAAAATTTAACAATATCAAAAGTTAAATAAAATTTTACATCAACAAGAGTTAAATAAAAGTTGAATATTACAAAAGTTATATAATGTTAACTACAACAATCATTAAACAAAGTAACAGTGTCAAAGATAACAACAAAACAACAGTTTCAAAGTCTTCAACAGTAACAGTCTCAAAGTTAAACATCTATCTACCACTCCTCTACAATTGTGGCATGACTAACCTCCCATTGATATGCCACCCCCTCTAAGACCTCTCTATCTACCACCACCATTGGTATGAGAATGTTGGGTGATTCTGAACTCCTATCTTATCAAACGAATGCTGAAACTGGGATAAGTCATCAGGAGACATCTACGCTAGTCAACCATCAGGATGTGGGGGCGGGAAGTACGGTTACATCAGCTACGTAATAGTCATGAGCGCAACCCGTGGATGTAAACATATGAAACAATTATAGAGTAATTTCTTACTATTGATTGCTACATTGTACAACGAAAATGATATAAGCACTTACATTTGGATCAAAAGATGGGGTTGTAGCTCCACTAGAAGGGATAAGTCTCGGGTGTCCAAGCGAGGTACCACTTCATGTAGTACCACTTCATGTAGTATTCCTTCACATCATCACTAAGGGAAGCTCGCCGTGCATGGACAAAATTGGTGGCATACATGTTGGACTAGCTGCTTCATAGCACCGGGGATGCAACATGCTCAACCACAGTCTCTGGTGGTCGTCTTCCACACCACTTGATATGGCCATAGAGGTGGAGTGGAGGGAATAGTCTGGACCATGCCGAACTATCGTAGACACCGGTTCGGATGGTAAGGCTCAACACTATCCATCATGTGTAGATGCCCAAACCATCAGGACCGACCCTTACCATCTGAACCAGGTGTGTAAGCCTCGATTTTTGAGCCCTAACCTATGTTGAATAGATTGATTAGGATCTGGTCGGGTTCTAGGTCCACTTATAATCTAAGAATAATAACTATGTCACTAATTATTGAATCCTAAGTTAGCTCACTGGAACCTATTATGAGTCGCCACCTAATTTTAATCTCTGGTAAATTAAGAAAGGTAGATTTTGGGTTCGAGGGCTTGGTATTCGACTTATTCAAGGTTCAATTACTTTCATTACCCCTCGAAGTCGTTTTTCCTCTACTTAGTCTAATTACGGCTTATTACAAGTCGTGTTAACCTAAGTGCGCGAACTTCTGATTTTTTTATTTTTAACATTTTTTTACTGAAATTAAAAGTGAAATTTGAAACTACCAAAACTAGGGTTTCAGGGGCAGAATTATGTCAGATTTTAATCATGTCTGTAGCCACGGACCTAATTAGGGGTGGCAATTTTTACCCAACCCGATAACCGACCCAAACCCAACTCGTAAATAGCGGGTATGGGTTAAGATTATTGACCCATTTAATTTTTGGGTTGGGTATGGGTTACCTATTAAATATATGGGTTAGGTATGGGTTAAGGGTCCTAACCCGAATTCAACCTGACCCGTTTACTTAATTTAATTGAAAATAAATAAATATGTATAAATTTTACTTGGATATGTATTAATTCTATAAGCAGTAGTATAATAACAAACAAAAATACTATAACTTCTTTAGGCCCACACAAATTATAAATCCAAATACACTCTCTAGGCCATCTATATCCATCATTCACTCTTTGTTTGAAAACCTAAATTTAATGTCAATCATTAGTCGTGTAAACTCCACCGTTCACACTATTTCATCCGCACAAATAACAACTATAGGTTAAGATTATTGACCCATTTAACAGAATGTTGACATTTGGAAAAACGACACACAATGATTCAAAATAAATGACCGTCATGTGCACGATTTTAAGAACGACTAATCATTATGCAGAAAACAAGAGTATTTGTATTTAAACGGGTTAAACGGGTCGGGTTTGGGTTCAATGATTTTATATGGGTTGGGTATGGGTTTAAAATTTGTAACCCGATTATTTTTGAGTCAGGTATGGGTCAATACAATTTTAATCGGGTTGGGTATGGGTGAGCTTCAACCCGACCCATCAACCCAAATTGCCACCCCTAGACCTAATGTCCAAGACCACAGACCCCAGTTAAATTAATAATGCTAAAAAATCGAATTTATGGAAAAAGAATTTTTAAAAAAACATCCGGGGCCACGGACAGGGTGTTCGTGGGCCCGGACTTGAACCACTGAAACCTAAAGAGTTCAAAAAATTAATTCTCGTCGTCGTCCGAGGCTGTCCGTGGCCACGGACATGCTGTCCGGGATCCCGGACAGGCCTTCTAAGGGCACGGACTAGCCACAGATGGTGGCGTTCTGGTGATTCCCGGCGGTATTTTTAGCTTAAATTTATGGGCGCATAGCCTGTTTTACCTTCGAATTATCGAAGATTCTTCACGTTGGGAATCTTTCGGTGCCTTGACGGGATTGGTTCCGGATTGAATTCGGCCCGAGCTTCTGACCCCTTCTTCCTTAGGTTGTTAACCACGTTTTGGTTCTATATTTTTTGTCTTTTGGGCTTGGAAGTTCAATGGGAGAAGAAAGGGTGTATTTTTGGTGATTTATAGGTGATTTAGGTAGTGTTTCGGTATTGATTTGAGACTTGGAAGTGTAAAAACGTGGGGAGAAGGTTTGTGGATGTATTTTCTGACTTTTAAAGTGTTCTCTTCCGACCTAGGTCATTTTTAGAAGATCCTTTTATAGAAGGAGCATGGACAAATTGATATAACAAATTTTTTTATCTAAAACCCTGATTTTGTGCTCTAAGAGAATCTGATTTTTAAAATATGCTACAGGGTGATAAAAATTCTGAAATTTTAACTGAAGATAAAAGAAGATTTTTATGAATTCTAAGAGTTGGAATCAGGTTATTTAGACAAATAAGCGATTAGATAAAAATGTTACAATCCGAAAACTCTCATAATTCATAACTTCTTATTGAAAAGTCGAAATAATGAAATTTCAACTGCATTAGTCTCTAAAAATCATCCTATATCTTGTATTAAAATTTCATGACATTTTGATATGATTTCGGCATTTTCCAAAGGAGAGAGAAAATTATAGGAATGATTAATTTCTCTTTTAAATTTTGGGATAAGGTTCCAAATAAAATAATTTCAGGTTTATGACTGTATGTAGTCATGTTAACCATGTGGAAATTTTATTTTAATTTTTGGAAACCTTTTTATTACTATTTTGAGGTTATTTCATGTGTTAATTATTTAAGAAATTAGCTTATAATATGAATTAAAAGCTAAATTCCTAAAATAAAAATTATCTGAAAATTATGAAATATCTCTCATGATTACTATGGTATTTGGAAGTGTTTGGAGATAGTGAACAAGTCATATGAAAATAGAAAATCCCGAGAATATCCTTGGAAAATCCTGCATTGGTGCATTTTGACCATTTTGCCCTTTGTAACACGTATGCCTTAGAGACTACTTCGAAGGGGTTAAAATTTTGGGTATAACAGATTGTCCCCCATCAACTAGGCTTTGTAATGAAGATGAAAAGACTAGTTGATGCTTGAGTGATATCCCAAAATTTTTGTCCGGTACCGAGTGAATTCCCTGTCTTACATTTCTGCCGAGTCTGTTGATTGTGCTGAGCTATTATGATGCGCTAGATACCTAGGAGAGGAGTATGAGATTATTGGACTATTATGAGATGCCAACCACCTAAAAGAAAAAGCTAAATATGCTGGGCTATTATGAGGTGCCAACTACCTAAAAGAAAAAGCTAAATGTGCTGGGCTATTATGAGGTGCCAACTACCTAGAGAAGTCTAAATGTGCTGGGCTATTATGTGGCGTCAACTACCTATAAGAGAAGTCTAAATTTTCTGGGCTATTATGAGGTGCCAACTACCTAAAAGAGAAGTCTAAATGTGCTGGGCTATTATGAGGCGCCGACTACCTAAAAGAGAAGTCTAAATGTGCTGTGCTATTATGAGGCGCCAACTACCTAAAATGTGAAAAGTGGACTAAACTAAGAATGAATAAACTAGACCGAGCATGTAAGGTGTCGGGGACTTAAAGCTAAATGGAATACACCGAGCATTATAAGGTGTCGGGAACCTGAAGCTAAATGGAACACGTCAAGCATTATAAGGTGTCGGGAACCTGAAGGTAAATGGATTACGCCGAGCATTATAAGGTGTCGGGAACCTGAAGGTAAATCACTACTAGAAAGTTGATGTTTACCCATGGAAAATTACCCACGACATGCTACCGTAGGTAAATACCCACCCTTTACCTACGTAATACCTATGGTATAGTGAAGGAATAGTTTCCCAACAAAATAACTACGGCTTACCTACGCCGGGCATTATAAGGTGTCGGGAACCTGAAGCTAAATGGGATACGCCAAGCATTATAAGGTGTCGAGAACATGAAGGTAAATGGAATACGCCAAGCACTACAAGGTGTCAGGAACCTGAAGGTAAATGGAATAAGCCGAGCATTATAAGGTGTCAGGACCCTGAAGGTAAATGGAATACGCCGAGCATTATAAGGTGTCGGGAACTTGAATGTACATGGAATACGCCGAGCATTATAAGGTGTCAGGAACCTGAAGGAAAATGGTATACGCTGAGCATTATAAGGTGTCAGAACCTGAAGGTAAATGGAATACGCCGAGCATTATAAGGTGTCGAGAACCTGAAGGTAAATGGAATACACTGAGCATTATAAGGTGTCGAGAACCTGAAGGTAAATGGAATACGCTGAGCATCATAAGGTGTCGAGAACCTAAAGTGCAAATGTAGGTGATATGCCAATGAAATGCAGATGAAGATGATATGATATGTTGATGATGCTCGGATGCTTCTGGGGACCGAAACCCGTTCTAATGCTCCTGGTTGGTATACTATGAGGACTTATTACCTCTGCCCACCAGCTGGCGTGCTAGGATAACTTCTAGATTACCAAGGGGGCTTATTACCACTGCCACTAGTTGTTTCTCCCTAAAAAGTTGACATGAAGATGGGGACTTATTGCCTCTACACCGTCAACTTGGATCACGCACTATCTCATACTTGTCTCGCACTAATGTTGATACTTGGTCTCGTACTTGTCTCGCACTGATTATAGGTCTTGCACTGAAGTTGGGTTGGATTCTCACATATGAGATGATCCAATGATAATGATCTCGTACAAATGATTATGATAAGAGCTAATTATGAAAGTGCCAAACGTGGAAATTATGAGGTGTGAAAATCGTCCAAAGCAAGAAATTACTGGAACACATGCCAAACATGGCTATGATGAGGATTGAAAATTGTCTAAAATGAGAAATTGGTGGAAAACATGCCAAACATGGCTGTGGAAAAGTTTTTTTTTCAAAACAAGAAATTGCTAAAAATGTGCCGAAACGTGGCAATGCTTGAGAATTGAAAATCATTCAAAGCAAGAAATTGTTGAATACGCGCCAAATGTGGCAATGCTTGGGAAAAACTTTACTGAAAAAGAAAAGTGAAATAATCATTTCCTGACTAAGAATTTCATATTTGTATCTTGTTTCTTAGAAGATGAACGTGCCGCTGGTGGGAGTATATGTTTTTGGTTGTGGGGCTTTTTAAGTGGTGGTAGGGCTTATGACGGGTCATGAAATTTATTTGAAGGTGAAGGCTTATGTGGGCTTGCGAAGGTAAGAGCTTATGTGGGCCTGTGTGGTGGTGATGGTGTTAGTGGTGCTTAATCGTTGAGTTCCAGTTGATGTGTCATAGAAATTGTTGGAACCAACAATTACCCCAATATTTTTCCTTAAGACAACCTAAGCCAGAGTTTATGGCAATCGATCGAAACGATCGATTGCCCCCAGTATTTTCATTGATTAAACATGGAAAAAAATCTCATCCTTACAAGGTCAAGGCTTATGTTTTGATATGGTGCTTCCTAACCTACACTCGATGTGTCTGGTGTTTGCACTCGTTCCTCACTTACGGTCACAACTTCTAGACCATTGAATTTGATATTTGTTGGATTTACGTATTCAATCTATTACTTTCACGTGATTAGATACACAACTACCAAGTCGAAAGTCTTTAAAGCTTATAACATGGCCATGGGGTGTGATGAATAACAATGGGACCATGGAGGAATGTTTGGAATATGTGGAGCTATAATGGTGACCAAAACTGTAGCTTGCTCCTTCCCTCGGGTATGCCTCTTCTAGTCTTGAAGTTGTCTGGCTACTTCGTGATGACTTCGCTTGTGAGCTTGGAACTTGGGACTTTTGGGTTGTTCCCTGCATCTTCTCTCTTTCTTCTGATTTTGGATTTCTTCGAGGCTTTTCAGATTTGCCTTTCTTTGAATCTCTTTTTCCTCGGGGTTCTTGTGTTTCCCGGTTTTGAACTTTGAGAGTTGTTTTTGATGTGAGCTCATTTGGATCCTGTGTCACTTTGGGACCATTTACGGATCTTTTCGTCATGCTGGTAGTGGCCTTGCTTCTTTGGACTGATGAAAGCATTATCTGAGAGTCGGGCTCCTCTCTTCCTTTGGTCACCAGGTCGGTTATTCATCACAGGCTGGCTTGTTTTTGTGGAGCCTTGTAATATCGAAAAGGGATATATGAAAGGCTCAATGGGGGTGCCTAGGGTTTAATTTCAGGGTTCACAAGCTTTTTGGCTGTGTGGTGCTATACCTAGGTGCTTCATCATCCCTAGCAGTTGTGTATCCGTTCTTTGTTACTTTTCACAAGTCTAAGCGTAAATTTACAAAGTATCTCCTTCGGTCAAGGTTATGCCGTTTACCTTACCTTTAATTATGGCCTCTCCAGAGTCGTGTAAAAATGACACGCTCGTTCACTCATGATTTTTTTGCTCAATACGCTCTCATAAATTATCACTCAGAGACTTGTTCACACGCTTAAACGAAAGATTCAAAGACGATGATTCTAAACTCATATTGCCCCCAGTATTGATTTGGGGTTTGTGACAACAATTTGATAGATGTGGACTTTGAACCTCTTTGTGGGTTGTTTGGATGTTCTGGGGTGAGTTGTGGTGTTTGGTTAGGCATGTTCAAATTTTTAGAAACAAGAGACAAGTTGTTCCATTGCATGGTCAGAAAATGATTACTTTGTGATCCTTGAAAGACATGAGTGTTTTTTTAGTTTTTCTAATTAATGAATAATGCTTTGCACAAAAATTATAAAAATGGAACTATGTTTTATTCAACGAAAAATAATATTGGAAATTACAAACTGAGGAAAACTACCGAAAATGATCAAGGAAACTAACTACTACAAAAGTTGAAAGACGACTGTTGTGCAAAATAGTGGTGAGACTACTCTGCTAACTATGGGCAGTGAACCCAATCATTGTAGTACAACAAGGTCGTATCCACAGGGACTTCGTAACTGTCTAGCTAATTATAAGCTTAGTAAATGTGCAAGAGGATATATACAAAAGTGCATAAATGTAAATTGTTTTGGGGTTTTGTTGGTTGGATAGATAAATCGGAAAACGAAGGAAAGCAGTAAAACTAGACTAACTAATCTAGGATAGGTGTAGCTCGGGATGGATATTTGCACCCGTCCTCCCTTTACTACCAATGGTCAATTCTCGAACTCATGGCTAAACAACGGGAACGCTAAACTAACTAATATCCTAATCAAGGTCTACTAATCCTAACCAACAGAATGGAACCTGGTGGATCTTCCAAGTACCTAGTCAATTGATGGCATTAAGCACAAATTCCCCTTAAGTTGCAGTGTAGTCTAATCTCGAAATCCTCGATATTAGAATGCACTGATTCAGTCCTCACGGTCTAGATTTCTATCTCAGAATCACATGTTGACAGAAATCCACAATAATGCTCAACTAATCGGTAGGCCAAACCAACCAGTTTAACACATAGTGCTAATTAATCAGCAACCTAGAATCTATCTCAGAATCTCATTTCAACAAATTCAAGGCAAACCAACCAATTTCACACAAAGATAACAAATTGGGCAAAACCCTCAACAAATCCCCAAATCATGGGTGACAAGTTCAAGAGCCACAAACACACAATCGTTATCGGTATTCAGCACACGAACTGAAATAAAACCATAAACGAGTTCAAGAATCTACAATGGAGTTTAGGGATTTTGGGGCAAAATCCCCAAATCCCAAGCTACAAGGAGACTACTCAAGCATTGAAGCTACAAAGGAGAGAAAGGAGGAAGAAATAGCCATTAATGGAGGTGGTTGAGCTCTTGAATGAGGTGAAATCCTCTCCTCTTCCTTCTCTTCTCTTCTCCTCTCTTTTTCTCTTCTTCTGTCGCCTCTACCGTCGCCTGGAGTCCAGGTCTCGACCTCCCTCTCTTTCCTCCTCTTTTCCCCTTTTAAAATCTGATTTCTGGGCAAATTTTACGACCGACCGGACTTGCGACCGGACTTGCAAGGTCGGTCGGAGTCAGTAGCGATTTTCGGACGCGTTTTTAAGTTCGACCGGACTTGCGACCGGACTTGCAAGGTCGGTCGATTCCAGTAGCTTGTAAAAACGCAATCTGGGCAAAATTTCGACCCGACCGGACTTGCGACCGGACTTGCAAGGTCGGTCGGAGTCAGTATAACTTCAAAACGCTGTATCTTCTTCGTTTTAACTCCGATTTTGGATCCGTTTGCGCCCACGCGTTCCTCTCTTCGTCTACTTTACTCCTAGCTATGTTAATCCTCCTGTTTAAACAATAAATGTGTGAAACACCAATGAAACACAAAACTAGAGGAAAACAAGCTAGAGTGGAGAAATGAGCATGAAAAGTGTTGATTAAACATATGAAATACACCCCTAAAACATGCTCATTTGGACACTCATCACACCCCCACACTTACCTTTTTGCTTGTCCTCAAGCAAAACCAAGCACCCATGCAAGTAAGGAATGCTCAAGACTAACAAACACTAACATGAATTGTAGGATAAAAGAAGAAGCAAAAAGTGATTAAAACCTTTGAGGAGTGTGAACCATCTCTTAGTGGTGGCATGGGTGTGCTTAGGGCAAAACAAAATCTAGAGTTTCGGGGTATGATCCGAAGTGCTTCAAAGTTCTAAAGATTAGGTGACTTGGAGAGCTTTTACCATGTCCAACTTCTCTCAAGAATGGGCATTGAGAAGAAAACAAAAGGAAAAATAGATTTATGCAATTGTTTCACTTTTGCATAAGAGATGAGAAGATAAAATTTTGGCATCAGCCTTTACATTTAAGAACACTCAACTCTCATTGTTGGTTAACAATGGCGTCTCACAAGTCCCTTGATGGATTTTCACAAAGAAGCACCCCTTAGCAATCCCTAAGAAAGAAGACAGAAGGAACCCCAAAGCAATAAAAATCCAACCATACAAGATCACTTGGCCACACCGCATGTAAAATGCTCCTCAAAAGCAATCAAAATGAAAAATTTAAGCATTTATCCCACAATTCATAATAGTATTTGTTCTTAATGAGAACAACTCACAACACAAGGGTCCAAGTTTTTTATTTTGGACAATCGCAAGATAAGCATGAAGTATTAAGCATTTAAGCACACAATTCACCGAAAAGGTCACTCCCCCACACTTAAATTGAACAATGTCCCCATTGTTCACCAATCAAAACCGGGGAAGGTTCCAGAAGACCTTTGCGGGAAGCAGACAAAAGGAAAATCACACGGGACACAAACAAACAGTATAGCATAGAAGCTATCCCCAGATTTGCATTCAAAATAGAGAAGAGAGAACGAAAACTAAAAGGAAACTAGTACTCCCCTGAGATTGCTATTGCTATCAGTTTGTAGAACTCCCCCACACTTGAGCTTCAGCCTCAAGTAGCGTAGCTTGTTGCGGTGTGGAATTGAATTGCACCCGCATAAAACACTAGAAGCAACCAAACTACAACTGGAGTTAAGGGTTAGCAAAAACAAAACCAAAGGAGAACGAAAACAAAAACAGGAAATAAAAATAATGGAGTCGTTGTGGGCAAATATTAAAGGAAGGGTGAAACGAGTACTCCCCGATAAGATGCGGATGGAAGATAGGGTGCCCGCACAATTGCTAGTGGGAGGGGTCGTTGAGGTGCTACCTTCAATCGTTGGAGATGAAGGTCCTCTTGGAAAATTTCGCCAGAGGTTCCTTTGTAATTGTTCCTAATTCCATCCCTTTTTCAGAGGGGCTTACCTGTTCCAAAATATTCAAACAAACGCCACCAATTGGGCGTAAAAGGGCAAGTCCAAAGAATGCCAAAATAGCCCATTATTGAAAACAATGCAAAATCTAAACTAACAGAATTTAAAAGACAAGACACGAAATGAAATCCGGGTTGCCTCCCGGTAAGCGGCCCTTCTTTAAGGTCTTTGGCTAGACCATACCACCGTGAAGTCATCCGGGATCGAATATGAACGTTGAAGTCAGCTCCAACGGGTGGGTTGGGCGGGCATCATCTAGCAATGAAGAACGACCCGGATCAAAAGGAAATGTGGCCTCAACACTTAGGATGTGAAAGTGTAAACTCCACCGGTCATTCATCAGGTGGAAGTGTTGAGGTGGGTGATCCTTGGTACGAGGATCAACTGTGGTGGAGCCTCCTCTTCAAATTCAAGAATGTAAGCATCCTTATCTTCAGTGAGCGGTGCAGGGTGAACTCCGGAGCGGACTTTGTCCTCAATCTTTGGTCCGGGATCAAAGGGGAAGGTGGCCTCCACACTTAGAGGGTGTACGTTGAGCTTCCGCCCAACTTCATTGGTGCACGGGTGGGGGCCTTGATCCTTCAAGTGAAGATCAAAGTTTGATGGCTCCTTTTCCTCCTCAAATTCGAGGATGTAAATGTCCTCAACTTCTTGGTGAGGCTCATGGGAAGAGCCTTGATGAAAATCAACTTCAGAGGGAGGTGGCTCCTTGAAGTTGATTATAGCACTCTCCTCTGATGGATCGGAGGGAGGCGGCATCTCCTCCTCCTCAAGGTTGAGGATGTGTCCATCCTCATCTTCTGGGTGGAGCACAGAGAAGGAGGGGAAATAACGGTAGTTGACTTCAGAGGGAGGAGACTCCATGAAGTCAAGGTGGAAGCGGTCCTCTGATGGCTTGGCTTCGAACTCAGGCAGATGGTTGAATGACGTTTTCTCAGGTTCGAACGGGGGAGGTGATAGAGAGCAACTCAAGTCCTCAGTAAGGTGATCCACTTTATGAACCATTTCGCTCTCCGGTTGCTGCGATGCAAGGTTTAGTAGACCTTCCATCATCGCGTTCATCTCTACTAATTTGGCATAGAGCTTCAGTTGGTTCATGTCGAGGTCTTTTTCCTTAGTCCGCTGCTCCACTTCATGGACCATTTCACTCTCTGGTTGTTGCTCCCTTCGAGCTAGTGTAATGAGCTGGTTCATGTCGATGGTGTTCATTCTCGCACTAAGATCCTCCAGAGTGGGTGAATCTACCCTTGCCGTGATCTCAGAACAATAAGCACTCTTCTGGTCTCCTCCACTCTCTTGGCACCTGATCCATCGATTGATGTCTTGTTCAGTGGGGTTTGGATTGACAGATAAGAACCGGTTCTCCATGAGAGTCTCCGATCTTGAGATTAGATCCTCACAAGGAGGGAACATATGAAAGGATCCACACCCTTGACAATCAATGTATTGGTCGTAGGTTGCTCCAGAGGTGTAGCCGTAACAATCTTCTGCTTGATCATCAAGACCATCCATCAGAGATAGGTTCCTAAAAAAAAAGTAACACAAATTTATACACAAAAGGGGAAATAAAGGAAATGAAAAATATGCACAGAAACTAAACAGATAATAAACAGATAGTTGGACCGAAGTCCCCGGCAACGGCGCCAAAAACTTGTTGGGCAAAATAGTGGTGAGACTACTCTGCTAACTATGGGCAGTGAACCCAATCATTGTAGTACAACAAGGTCGTATCCACAGGGACTTCGTAACTGTCTAGCTAATTATAAGCTTAGTAAATGTGCAAGAGGATATATACAAAAGTGCATAAATGTAAATTGTTTTGGGGGTTTTGTTGGTTGGATAGATAAATCGGAAAACGAAGGAAAGCAGTAAAACTAGACTAACTAATCTAGGATAGGTGTAGCTCGGGATGGATATTTGCACCCGTCCTCCCTTTACTACCAATGGTCAATTCTCGAACTCATGGCTAAACAACGGGAACGCTAAACTAACTAATATCCTAATCAAGGTCTACTAATCCTAACCAACAGAATGGAACCTGGTGGATCTTCCAAGTACCTAGTCAATTGATGGCATTAAGCACAAATTCCCCTTAAGTTGCAGTGTAGTCTAATCTCGAAATCCTCGATATTAGAATGCACTGATTCAGTCCTCACGGTCTAGATTTCTATCTCAGAATCACATGTTGACAGAAATCCACAATAATGCTCAACTAATCGGTAGGCCAAACCAACCAGTTTAACACATAGTGCTAATTAATCAGCAACCTAGAATCTATCTCAGAATCTCATTTCAACAAATTCAAGGCAAACCAACCAATTTCACACAAAGATAACAAATTGGGCAAAACCCTCAACAAATCCCCAAATCATGGGTGACAAGTTCAAGAGCCACAAACACACAATCGTTATCGGTATTCAGCACACGAACTGAAATAAAACCATAAACGAGTTCAAGAATCTACAACGGAGTTTAGGGATTTTGGGGCAAAATCCCCAAATCCCAAGCTACAAGGAGACTACTCAAGCATTGAAGCTACAAAGGAGAGAAAGGAGGAAGAAATAGCCATTAATGGAGGTGGTTGAGCTCTTGAATGAGGTGAAATCCTCTCCTCTTCCTTCTCTTCTCTTCTCCTCTCTTTTTCTCTTCTTCTGTCGCCTCTACCGTCGCCTGGAGTCCAGGTCTCGACCTCCCTCTCTTTCCTCCTCTTTTCCCCTTTTAAAATCTGATTTCTGGGCAAATTTTACGACCGACCGGACTTGCGACCGGACTTGCAAGGTCGGTCGGAGTCAGTAGCGATTTTCGGACGCGTTTTTAAGTTCGACCGGACTTGCGACCGGACTTGCAAGGTCGGTCGATTCCAGTAGCTTGTAAAAACGCAAATCTGGGCAAAATTTCGACCCGACCGGACTTGCGACCGGACTTGCAAGGTCGGTCGGAGTCAGTATAACTTCAAAACGCTGTATCTTCTTCGTTTTAACTCCGATTTTGGATCCGTTTGCGCCCACGCGTTCCTCTCTTCGTCTACTTTACTCCTAGCTATGTTAATCCTCCTGTTTAAACAATAAATGTGTGAAACACCAATGAAACACAAAACTAGAGGAAAACAACTAGAGTGGAGAAATGAGCATGAAAAGTGTTGATTAAACATATGAAATACACCCCTAAAACATGCTCATTTGGACACTCATCAACGACTAATCAAGAAGAGAAATACATTTAATGAGAAAAACACTAAAAAAACAACATTTCCTAATGATTCTTGGGCATGCGTGCTCTGCGTACTCTACCACGTTCTTAGAATAGGAGCCCTTGGTCAATCAGATCCTGGATTCTGTGTTGTAGAACCCTGCAATGGTCAGTGTCATGATTGGACAGCTGATGGAAGTGATATAATTGATTAAGATCTTTCCCCAAATGAGTAGCTCCTGGCCTCAGGGCGAGCGGTTGCATCAGATATCTCCTTCGAAGCTCTTCAAGTGCTTGTCTTGGTGTTCAGCCGATGTCTGTAAACTCTCTCTGTCGAGAACTCCGTCGGGGTGGTTCTGCTGTCCCAACGCTCCAACCAAGTCTTCTTGACTGTCGATCATTGTCTTCCTCATGCTGCCTGGTTCTCTTACGGGTACAACTTTGAATGCAAGTTGCTGTTTGATTGTCTACTTCTGGTTTCCTAACCACTCTCTCGAGTTCTGCAGCAATTTCTTTGACATTTTCTCGCGAACCCTGGGCCCTAATGGAGCCCACTTCAATGCAGTCATAAAGGGTGTTGAGAAGCCTATCTACTAATTCATCCTGATCTTGACGCTCGGCCTCAAGGGAAAGATCCTTCGCTTTTAACTCTTCGATAATAGCAATGTAGATGGATTCCATGGCGCCCAGGACAGCACTATGCCTCTACTCTATGACATCAATGGTGGCCATGTACTTTCTTTACAAAGCAGTAAGCTGGGTATCCATGTTGACCACGCCTAGGATTTGGGTCTACCTATTTTCAAAGTGCCGTCTGTTAGAAAACAAAAGAGGACTAGACTGAAATTCTGAGTCACAAAGAAGTTTTAGGTTAAAACTTGTTTGGACTACGAGAAAAGCACATGGGCTGAAATGTTTTGAAGATCGTGGGTAGGCATTGAGGCCCGAAATGAGTTGGAAGAGAGGCACATGGGCCGGAATGATTCATGAGCTGTGAACTGGTGCCTAGGCTAAAATGTTTGAAAAATGTGCCTCTTGGGCCGGAATGTTCTGAGAATTGGGCACTTGGGCCATAATGTGTTTGGGCTAGAAGTAAGGCGCATGGGTCGAAATGATTTATAAACCATGTTCTAGATGCGAATTGGAATTTGGGCCGAGTAATTCTGATTGGGCCTAAAAGATGATGCCTATGCCTAGGATATTGGGCCAAAGCCCGAGTGAAAAGTCTTCCTAGGCTAGAACGGGCCTTGAAATGGAAAGGCCTGATGGATTTTCATGTCTCAAGGATTACTTTAGGTGGATTTATTTTTCATGGGCCTAGAACTAAATTGATAATTTGAATTGGGCCGAAAGAGAAAAATCACCTAAGTCTAAACTTTTGGGCTGAAGTCCAAATGACTCACATATTAAACCAAACAGGGCCTTTGGGCCGCAACCAATAAAGTCATACATTCGGGTTGGGCTAAGTTGATGTGAGAAAAGGTCCTATCAATTTCTAGGCTGGGTTGTGGGCCGATCATACAAGCAAACAAAGCCCACACAAATTCAACATGTCCTCACTAGACGCTAAAATCAAACTGGGAATGGATCGATCCGGAGAGGTGCTGGGGCGTGGGCCCAGGTTACCACGAAGGAATAGGGCTTGCACGCTATTCTCTTTGAGCTTCCCCACTCTTTTCATATCACCTGAAGGTGTGCGTCTATGGTCGAGTCTTTGAATGACCAAACAAGGCTAGATAAGGGCACTACCAGGAAAATGCTTGGAGCTAAAGCCCAGGTATTAAGGGGATGTGATTAGACGACATCCTCCTCTTTTCCCCCACTTATTCACATCACCTAAAAAGGTGTGAGTCCCTGACAGAGGACCCTAAGGTGGGTCTCGGGGAGAAATTGGTTTGTGTGGACCCTCGTTCTCATATGATGCAAAGGTGTAGAAAATTAAATTGCACAAGAAAGTAAACAAGCAACGTAATAAAAGCCAGAAATAAACAATTTTCGAGTTAAGCCCTCTTTCTTAAAATTAAACAAGTTAATATTAAGAGTTTTTCCCTAGCAGAGTCGCCATTCTGTGAGCCTCGATTTTTGAACCCTATCCTATGTTGAATAGATTGATTAGGATCTGGTCGGGTTCTAGGTCTACTTATAGCCTAAGATTAATAACTATGTCACTAATTATTGAATTCTAAGTTAGCTCACTAGAACCTATTATGAGTCGCCACCTAATTTTAACCTATGGTAAATTAGGAAAGGTAGAGTTTTGGTTCGGGGGCTTGGCATTCGACTTATTCAGGGTTCAATTACTTTCATTACCCCTCGAAGTTGTTTTTTCCTCTACTTAGTCTAATTATGACTTATTATAAGTCGTTTTAACCTAAGTGTGCGAACTTATGATTTTTTTTATTTTTAACATTTTTTACTTAAATTAAAAGTGGAAATTGAAACTACCTAAACTAGGGTTTCGGGGGCAGAATTATGTCAGATTTTAATCATGTCCGTAGCCACGGACCTAATGTCCGAGACCACGTACCCCAGTTAAATTAATAATGCCAAAAAATCGAATTTGTGGAAAAACAAATTTTAAAAAACGTCCAGGGCCATGAACAGGGTGTCCGTAGGCCCGGAATTGAACCGTTGAAACCTAAAGAGTTCGAAAAATTAATTCTCGCCGCCGTTCAAGGCTATCCATGGCCACGGACATGCTGTCCGGGATCCCAGACTAGCCACGGACTGTGGCGTTCTAGTGGTTCTCGGTGGTGTTTTTAGCTTAAATTTTATGGGTGCGTAGCCTGTTTTACCTTCGAATTATGGAAGATTCTTCACGTCGGGAATCTTTCGGTGCCTTAACGGGATTGGTTACGATTGAATTTGACCCGAGCTTCTGACCCCTTCTTCCTTAGGTTGTTAACTACATTTTGGTTCTATATTTTTTGTGTTTTTGTGCTTGGAAGTTCAATAGGAGAAGAAAGGGTGTATTTTTGGTGATTTCGCCAGTGTTTCGGTATTGATTTGAGGCTTGAAAGTGTAAAAACGTGGGGAGAATGTTTGTGGCTGTGTTTTATGACTTTGGAAGTTTTCTCCTCCGACCTAGGTTGTTTTCAGAAGGTCCTTTTATAGAAGGAGCATGGACAAATTGATAGAACACATTTTTTTTATCTAAAACCCTGATTTGTGGTCTAAGAGAATCAGATTTTTAAAATATGCTAAAGGAAGAAAAAAATTCTGAAATTTTAACCAAAGATAAAAGTAGATTTTTATGAATTTTGAGAGTTGGAATTAGGTTATTTAGACAAATAACCGATTAGATAAAAATGTTACAATTCGAAAACTCTCATAATTTATAACTTACTATTGGAAAGTCGAAATAATGAAATTCCAACGGAATTAGTCTCTAAAAATCATCCTCTATCTTGTATTAACATTTCATGACATTTTGATATGATTTTGGCATTTTCCAAAGGAGAGAGAAAATTGTAGGAATGATTGAATTTTTCTTTTAAATTTTGGGATAAGGTTCCAAATAAAATAATTTCGGGTTTATGACAGTATGTAGTCATGTTAACCATGTGACATTTTAATTTTAATTTTTGGAAACCTTTTTATTCCTATTTTGAGGTTATTTCATGTGTTTATTATTTAAGAAATTAGCTTATAATATGAATTAAAAGCTAAAGTCCTAAAATAAAAACTATCTGCAAATTATGAAATACCTCTCATGATTACCATGGTATTTGGAAGTGTTTGGAGATAGTGAACAAGTCATATGAAAATAGAAAATCCCGAGAATGTCCTTGGGAAATCCCGCATTGGTGCATTTTAACCATTTCGCCCTTTGTAACACGTATGCCTTAGAGACTACTTCGAGGGGGTTGAAATTTTGGGTAAAACAGGGTGTCTGCAACAGTTCGGCATAGTCGGTCCCGATGGTTTAGGCATCTCCACATGATTGAAACAAGTTTATAAACAAAGGTTAATTCTTAACGACATGGTACCGTACCTAGTCGGGTGTGAGGGCGTCCAAACGTCGTCAGTATTCCAAGAGTTTGTTATGGTCTGAACTATGTCGATCCTCAATCTTGACAAACCTCGCTGTAGAGGAGAGAAGAGAGGCGGTATTCACCATCAAACGACGATAACTACCTGGGAAGTACTTATAGATCCAACACCACAACATTTTATGACTTTAATACTCTTCTTGACAATTTTAATTGTACATGCATTGAGGGAATCAAGTTGTTCAAACTTTATACCTGCAGTAGAGTAAGACACCCTACAATGGTCTTCGTCTAAACACGAGAAGACACACCGAGCTGTCTATATAGATAGGCTAGTGAAGCAGTACCCCACTCATACTCTGAGATGGAGTCAATGTCCTGTAGGGGCCACACAATGTATGGTCATATTATGTCATTCCCATTGTTGGAAGCAATGTGCGCATAAGAAAATAGAATAGAATGCCACGAGTCTCGCAAGCATACGTGACATCTGTGTGGCCACATCATTCCCTAACCTTATGGTACGGGACACCACCCTTGTGGTACTATCTCTGTTCCTTCACCACACTGACAGAAGAAAAGCCTAGCACCTCAGCAAGTGCACCAACACATGGTCCAAAGTTAGATCTGGCGGTGCTACACCTCTACACATCTTCTTGGGGGCCTCAAAAGCAACAACTCTCCTCTGAATTGATAGGCCCATGGTGGACGTCATGTAGAGTGATCGTCATCTCTTGAAAGGTAGGTGAAAGGTGCTGGTCCGGCTGCCACCTCTTCACGAAGGCCAATATCAATGCTAAATCAAAATATTCGTGGGAGCAGCTGTGAAGATGTGTTAACCCATTGTCTCTAACTACCTCATTAGCCCTCTCGTGGTTAAGAAGAATAACATGCCACTTTTTCAATAAATGGCCTCTAGAAGTGAACATCAAACAACTATGCTTCTAGAGATATATACAGGTTTTTTATAAGCTTTCATGTGTACAAATTCTATTGTTTATATATACTTTTAAAATCTTCCCACTATTCTATCCTTATTACTTGGCTTATGTTTTACAAACATTAGACAATGAGAATGACAGAATATTAATAGTGAATTTTATCCTCATGCTTAATAACCATAATTTATAATATAATAATCCAAAGTGATAAGTCCAATAAACATTAAAGTAACAATAATATAAAAACAAATGTTAGAGATACATACCACCCATCGCCACACATCAAGCGCAACATGTTCGTCAAAGCTTCATAGCAGGCTGACATCTGAAGGACCATTTAGAGCGGGAAGGGCTAATTTATCTTCAACCGTCTGTCGGTCCTTATCATCATCGTCGTCATCAATGTCTGAGATGAACCACCTCCTGGGAAAAATAAACTCCTGATGAACATGAGACAAGCGAGTGCTCATGGTAGAGTGTGAAGAGCTAGGAGGAGCAGCAACAGGGTGGGGAGATGAGGCAGCAAGTGACTAGGATGCAGATGGTTGGTCTATAAAGTTATTGGACCGCCTTTTTGCCATTTGATCCCGAGCAGATCTTGTGACATTCTTCCTTTTAAGTGCCCCAGTAGCAGAATTTGCCGCTTTTTGTTTGCCCCTTCGGTTCATTTGCAAACAAACAAAAAGAATAAAGCAGTTAGTTACGTCAACAAGTTACATAAAAAACCCTTAAAGGTCCGGAACGGATGAGTGGTTTTACTGTCTATAATAGACAGTAGCCATTAGCGCCCGCAATGGACAAAACTGAAGCGGGTAGGTGCAACACTTTCGCTAAATGGACGTCAAACATAAGGGCTTGGAACGGACCCGTAAAGACGTATTACCTACTCGGACGAAAAAGAAGAACCATGGAAAATTCCTCAGTTTCTCATTGGTCTGCTAAACGGACCATTTTTAGACCAAGCCCTGAGTAGAGCAGATGTAAAAAAAAAAACGGTCCACCCAACATACATTTTGTTTTTTATTGTCCGCAGCAGACGACAAAACAGGGATAGTATGTTGCGTAGTCCGTTTTTTTACGTCCGTTCTGGATGAATAATAAACAGGTCATGACATAGATTTGTTTATTTTATTTTTAAGCCCAATTTGAGTTTCGTTTGATCTGAATCATTGCTAAAACTATTATTAAGCATACAATAACATAAAAAAAATAAGTAGGAGTGAAACACATTACCTTATACATTGAGAATGAAATCCGACCGTAAGAGAGCTTTTAAGAGGTTTTGGAATGAAGGTTTTTGAGCTAAGTTGGAAATGAGAGCGTGGAGAGAGAGTGAGTATGGGGGGAGGGTACATATACCCGAAAATTAAAATTTCTTTTTGCGACTGTGAACTCTAAAATACTGATTGTATGTTGGTGAGTAAGAATTTTAAAAACTGTATGTTGGTGAGTACAAATTTTAAAAATTTGACTATATTTTTGATAAAACGACTGTGAAAATAAAAAACTGACCGCGAAACACAGATGAGGTTTAAGAAAGTAGCCAGGACTAAGGGTGAGCAAATGGTTGAAACGAATATCCGTTAACCAAAGTTTGAAATAAAGTACGGTGATGGGTTATTTTCGTTATGTCCGAATTTAGTACTAACATTCGTTTTAACCGTTTTAACAAAAAACCATTTTTCATGTTATACTAATAACCATTGACCACCCAATAATCGAAGTTCCTGAAATAACCGAACTTCCTAGAATAACATAAATAACTAACTTCCTAAAATAATCAAAATTACCAAACTTTTTAAACTAACCAAAATAATCAAAACCTAAACCTAATTCACTTGAGTAGTGAAATATTAGATTTAGAAAAAACATTTATAATTTTTTTATAAAAGTCCAACTATTACAGATAACCTAAGTTTGAATTTCAATATTTGTTAATAGTAATGTATATAACCGACTAAAAAAACCGTTATATCCCCTGCCATGCCAAGACAAACATTATCCAATACAAAAGGTAGACGCTGCGGGACGCCCACACCCAAGAGCGTACAGTCTTGTCTATTTGGCAGTCCAGTCAGCTGCTGTTTTGTTGACTAGATTGCCTTTTTACTCTATTAATTTCAATTGGTTGTAACTTTTAAAATACAAGTCCAAAATAAAAAATATATCATTGTTTATCTAAATTTAAGCTCTTCAAAACAAGACCAGACATATATGTTTTGACAACTTTTAAATTTTATATTATTTACATGCATATATCTATCTATCTATATATATATATATCAATGAGACTTATGATTCATAACATCATTTAGTGTATCATAATATCACTTTTAATGAATCATAATATCAAAATTTATGAATCATATCTTCATTTTAGTGTATCATCGCAAACATATAATAATAATTTTTTTTCACAATAATACAACACAAAATAATATTTGGTATGTATAAAAAATACGTGATTCACCATATAAGATTTAAAATATCATACAACAATAATAATACACTACAAAACAATAATGATTTTTATCGGTTCCGAAGTTTATTATCTAATTCACCACTTATTAGTTAATGAATCATAATATCAATTTTAATGAGTCATAATATTAAAATTAGTGAATCATATCTTCATTTTAGTGTATCATCGTAAACATATAAAAAATAAAAATTTTAAACAAAATATAATACAAAACAATATTTGGTATGTATGAAAAATACACGATTCTTCATATAAGGTTTAAAATACACCATATATACAACAATAATAATACACTAAAAATATTAATGATTTTTTTACCGGTTCCGGAGTTTGTTATCTAATTCACCACTTATTAGTTATTGAATCATAACACCAATTTCAATGAATCATAATATCAAGTTTAATGAATCATAACATTATTTTTTAGTGAATTATCAATCACGTATAAAAATAATTTTTTTTAAAAAATAGAACACAAAACAATATTTGATACATAAAAAAATACATGATTCATTATATAAGGTTTAAAATACACCATACAACGATAATAATACACTACAAAACAATAATGAGTTTTATTGGGTTCCAAATTTGTAATCTAATTCACTACTTATTAGTTAATGAATCAAAATATCAATTTTAATGAATCATATATCAAAACTAATGAATCATATATGATTTTAGTGTATCATACACATGTAAAAATAAGTTTTTTTTTCAAAGTTGTCAAAACATATCCGTGATTGGTATTATTTTGAAGAGCTTGAATTTAGATGTAATGTAATGATATAATTTTTAATTATTGTTATTATTATTTAAAGTTAATATAATAAAAAAAAACAACCCAATCAGTAAAACAGTCCAATCAGCTGCTGACCGGATTACTATAATGCACGTGCACGGCGGTTGAATTTGCGTTGCCCATAACCATAAAAAATCCCGGTGAGAGCTGTACTGCGGTAAACACATACACCATGGATCCCTCTATTTTTTTCCTTTTTATTCTTTCTATTCCTTCCGTTTTCCTTAATTAAACAAAAAATCACCCACCTTGCCCAGGTTAGCTATGAGATTCGATCTGCTTCGTAGTGCACTCGAAAATCTTGATGCAACTGAATCCATTTGTCTCTTTCCCTGGGGTTTCACTTTAATTGGCTGTGATTGTTGTACTTGGGCTTTGGGTTGTCGTTTCACCAAAGCTTCTCATTCTCCTGCTCACTTATTTTTATTTGTGGAGTACTTATTGATCGAGCTCTTGCGTCGTAGTGCCCTAGTAGAGTGAAAATGTCACCAAACTTTTTATTTTGCCCTTGGCTGGGTTTATCTGGTGCTTGCCTTTGGTTGTCTGTCAGTGTCATGGGAGTGTTTCAGTTGAGGCTTGACTGCTCAATATTATTTAAGTTAGCTGTCGTAATTCTTGCAGTGTCCCCGTCGGGTTCGATCTGTAAGCAATCACACTTCTCGTACTGTTCCTGAAGTAATGGTTTCCGTATTTTGCGGTTACATAGCGTTCTTAAGGCTGTCAATGTGTATTCTTTAACCTCTACTTTTGATTGCGCCAGTGGCCAGATCTACTCTGTTGACGAGGAAGCTTGGAAGGTTTGGGTATGGCGGGGACTTCTGGTGAGAAATCTGCTGGTGGTACGTCCTTGGAAGGATTGTCGAGTGAGCAGAGTTGCCCATCTAGCGACGTGTTGGCGGAACGGCGTTTCTTGCGATTGGGACACAGATGACAGTGATGATGATAACGGTACTGACGTCTCTAGTTGTCACTGTTGTCAATCTTTTGTGCCTTTGAATGCAATTTCCATGTATAGCCTAATTGCTGTATATATGTATAAGAGAATTATGTGAAGTACTTTCTGTTTTACGTGGAGTGGGTTGCGCTCTTGGGATATTAATTGTGCCATCTATATCCTTCAATTGGTTTAAGTTCTTTATCATGTCTGGTAGCAATCTATTTTCAACCTGAGAGTATAGTTCTAATACTGATTGAGCAGCTGACCTCTTGTGAAGTCTGGTTTGTTTCTAAAGTACTAGTTGAATCCAAGATTGAGCTTTTTATGACTTTGTCCAACGCAATTCCTGTTTTTAGCTCCTTGTGGTTTCTGATTGGGCTGACTTACACTTGGGTTGCTTTATCTTCTGCGTTGACGCATTGGGTTCACTTTTTCTGGAAGCTGAAGCATTGAGATCTGTAATACGTACTATCAAAAGTAGTAATTGAGTGTGTGTTTAGGGGGGAAGGGGGGAATTAGTTATGAAGTGGGGCAAGTCATGGTGCATGCAGTTTTGAATTGAGGGAAAGCCATGAGGAGTTATCTTTGTTGTGCAAGACGATACTTCTCTGGTGGAAAACCCTTCAAAGGCCTGGCAAAATTTTCAGTTATCATGATAGTAGTATGCACTTAGTTGTTATTAACCGTATAGTGAGTTTGCTTTATCAATGACATGACATATATGCCGCAGACCTTAGTCATATCTCATTCAACTTGCTTTTAGGTCCAAAGCCCTCTGAACTGTAGACGATACATACATGGACGATTAAGAAATTTTCACAAATAACAAACAGGGAACTCCGGGGCAAAGCCTTTGAACTTGGTGGCTACCATTGGTGAGTGTACCATGTACGTCAGATATTAGGGGGTTGTCAATTCTGTATTCCCTGTTATGGTGAGGTGATTGCTATTGGCATGTGAAAGCTAAATTAATCTCCTATAATGTTGTGCATACCCTGCCAAATGAATATTTTAGGCAAGAAAGGTGATGGTTGCGCATCTATGGAAGTTAAACTTTTTGCTTAAAAAGTACAAAATATATTATTAAAATTTAGAAAGCCTTTGAGTTTGTGTAGACCTCTGTAAAGTGTATGGGGAAATTATATTACAGCATACGCTGTAACAAAAAATGCGCAGGGAACAGCTAATAACACAAAAAAAAAGCGTTTTCTCTGCTGTTCTCCCGAGCCCTCTCCGGCGAACACAGGAGATGAAGAGGAAGAAATCCTCGACCATCAAAAAATCTGGCCTTTCCCCCTTGAGCGCCTCCCCCCTTGCTTCGTCCCAGGAGGGCGGTGACCATGATAGCCCAATCTCTAGTTCAGCGAATGTCAGAATAGAGGAAACCCTAGAAATACCCCCAATTCGGAAAAATCAAAATTCAGATGAAATTAACTATGTGAATGAGGGAGGGAGTCGATTTCAGCATCCTCAGCAGTTAGGGACTGGGCGACAACCATGTGGGGTCCCTCAGGAGCCGTCGGCACTTGGTGGTTCGTTTACTCCCCCTGTTGCGACTGGAGAAGCTGAAAAGGAGAAAAATCTGAAGGAAAAGGAGAATCTGAAGGAAAAAGAGAATCTGAAGGAGAAGGAAAGCATGACTAAGAGTTGGGCTAGTTTGTTTGCGAACAATAGGATTAAGCAAAATGGTGCTGAGCTTGAATTTATCAAACCAACAAAAGAGGATGAAGAAAACACCATTACTGTTGATGAAGATGAGGTGAAGATGAAGTGGAGTACTGGAGAAATTCTGTAGTATGTTTCCTACTGGGAATTGACCTCCCTTTCACTGCAATGGATAAATTTCTAAGAAACATCTGGCCAGGACAAAGATATTGAAGCTATCTACAGGCTACATCAAGGGGTATATCTCACTAGATTCCAGAGTGAGCAAGGTAAAGCTAATGCTGTTGAAGGTAGATGGACGTTCGGAGGGCGTCCACTCTTTGTGAAACCATGGTCGGAAGACCTTCAACTGAATAAAGATGTTGGGGATTCACTCCCTGTGTGGGTGAAGTTCCCAGCTCAGAAACTCCAATACTGGAACAGCAAGACTTTGAGCAAGTTAGCTAGCAGAATTGGGGTTCCCTTGTTCATGGATAGATGTACTATCAACCGGGAGAGATTGGCTTACGCAAGGGTTCTGATTGAGGTTAAAAAGATATCTTGTGGATTAAGGATCCAAAAGGGGAGACTCATGAGCAACAGGTTGAGTATGAATGGAAACCCACCTGGTGTACCATTTGTAAGAAAATGGGACACCAAGAACAACATTGCAAGGCTATGAGAAAGAAAGTATGGGTTCAGAAAGCTAATAATGTGGAGAAAAAAATGCAGAAAAAGAGTCAAAGGAGGAGAAAACTCAGGAGAAACAGGCTGGGGTAAAAGAACCAGAGGAGGAGAAATCTGAGGCCGCTACTAGCACGACCTCCCAAAATGCTTCAGTTCAAGAAAGCAGTGGAAAAGGGGAAAGAGATGAGCAAGAGTGGAGGATCTACTCTAAGAATAAGAGGAAGGTATGGGTCACTAACCCTCCACAAGCTACCCCATCAATAAGAGATGTACCCCCAAAAATAAGGGCTTGTAAGAAGCAAGTTAACGGAATCTTTAAGATGCTTCAAAGGGAACAATGTGATAGTGATACACCACCGGAAAACAGTTATGATGATGACTCAAGTAGCGAGCTGGAACATTAGAGGGCTTAACAGCCCCGACAAGCACAGTGGGGTAAGAAGGTGGGTAAAGAAGAACAGTATTTCTTTTGGTGCTATTTTGGAGACTAAGATCACGTGGAATAATCTGGAAAATGTTACCAGAAAGTGTTTCGGGAGCTGGAAGACATTGTCTAACATTGGGCATGTTGAGAAGGCACGTATAATTGTCTTTTGGGATGAGACCCGATGGGATATCAGTCCAGTCATTATGACTGATCAGCTGGTCCACTGTGAAGCTGTTGACAAGGTTAATGACCTCACTTTCGATGTTTCGTTTGTGTATGCTTCTAATAACTACCTGGAAAGAAGGAAGCTTTGGGAGAGTCTTGTGCAGGTTAATAATTCTATCTCCAATCCCTGGACTATCTTAGGAGATTTTAATGTTGTGAAATCAAGAGATGAACGTGTGGGAGGAAGAAATGTACCTGGGCTTGAGATTTTGGAGTTCAAAGATTGCTTGCACACTCTTGGAGTCGATGATCTTAAGTCTACGGGTTTCACCTATACCTGGTGGAATAAACATGAACAAGGGGACACTATATGGTCAAAGCTGGATAGGGCATTGGCTAATGGTTTATGGACTCTAAAGTTTGCTAACTTGTTTGCAAGCTTTCTGGCTCCAGACATTTCAGATCATTGCTCTATTATTGTTAAGATCCAGGAGAATGTAAATTTTGGTCCTAAACCGTTCAAGTACTGCAAGATGTGGAGTTCTTTCCCAGGATTCCAACAAGCAGTTACGAATGTTTGGGATCGAAGGCATAATGGCAAGATCATGGATCAAGTGTGTAGCAAGCTTAAAGAGCTGAAAAGTAGCCTTAAAGAAATCAACCAGCACCATTTTTCAGATATTAGTGGTAGGGTGGATGAAGCTGAACAGAAGTTGAATGACATCCAAGATAGACTAAGGGATGATCTACAAAACGAGGAGCTGATCAGAGAGGAGAAAATAGCTACTTGTCATTTGAAGCAGATGTCGATTGCGGAGAACAGTTTCCTTAGGCAGAAGAGTCATTGTGAATGGCTGAAGTCCATGGACAGAAACACGAAGTATTTCCATGCAATTACCAAAAGGCGTCATGCTAGAAATACTATTGTTTCTCTTGATGGGCTGGATGGTGAATGTAAAACCAAACCAGATGAGATTTCGAGAGAATTGGTCAAGTACTTTGAGAAAATCTTAGGGACGTCTACTAGCTGTGTAAAGATTGACCAAGGGGTGGTGCACAGGGGCCCAACGATCCCCAGTTGTGCAGAATCTGACCTGTGGATAATGAAATAAAGACATCCCTATTTTCTATTCCTGACACCAAGGCACCCGGCCCAGATGGTTATAGCAGTGCTTTTTTTAAAGACACGTGGGAGGTGACAGGGCCATTAGTGTGTGCAGCAATAAAAGAATTCTTCTCATCTGGTAGACTGCTAAGGAAAATCAACTGTACAGCAATCAGCCTCATCCCGAAAAAGGAGAATCCAAGAGGTGCATGTGATTTTAGGCCTATTTCTTGCTGTAATGTGATCTACAAGATTATTAGTAAAATTCTTGCAAATCGATTTCAAGCAACTTTGGGAGGTATCATCAGCCCGAACCAGGCAGCGTTTGTCAAAGGAAGATCTATCTCCCATAACGTCCTCCTTTGTCAAGAGTTGATTAAGGGATACAAGAGAAGTTATCTCTCCTAGATGTATGCTGAAAGTTGACCTGCAAAAAGCTTATGATAGTATCAATTGGGGTTTCGTCCATGACATCCTTATAGCACTTAATTTCCCGGCCAAATTCGTGGGATGGATCATGGAGTGTATTACCACACCAAGCTATTCAGTGGTGGTTAATGGGAGTCTTAAAGGTTTCTTCCCAGGGAGAAAAGGTTTGAGACAAGGTGATCCCATATCGCCCTACATTTTCGTAGTGTGTATGGAATACCTTAGCAGATTGTTTCTGAGTCTTAAGACTAGGAAAGAGTTTCAGTTTCACCCGAAGTGCAAGAAGCTTAATCTGACACATCTTTGTTTTGCTGATGATCTCATGTTATTTTGTAAAGCAAAGCATGGGGCTGTTAAGGAGATGATGACTCTATTTACATGCTTCTCCAAGGTGTCAGGGTTGGAAGCAAACATGAACAAAACCAAGGTGTACATGGCAGGGGCTACTGATGACTTAAAGACCTACTTACGAGCTAACTATAATTTGGAGGAAGATAAATTGCCTTTCAAGTACTTGGGGGTTCCTCTTAGTCCTACCAAGCTTTCCGCACTGGAGTGTCGGGATCTGGTGGACAAACTTGTGGGGTAAGTGCAGAGTTGGCCTTCTAGGTTCCTCAGCTATGGAGGGAGATTGTAACTCATCAAATCAGTACTTCTGTCTATGCAAATATATTGGATGTCTATCTTTGCCCTCCCGAAAAAGGTGATTAAGGAAGTCATAGCTATCTGTAGGGCCTTCCTTTGGGCAGGTAATATGAACTCCAAGAAGGCAATTATTGCTTGGAAGAAAGTTTGCCAACCGAAGTCGTCTGGAGGACTTGGGGTGAAATGCCTCGAAACATGGAACAAGGCAGCCATTTGTAAGCAGTTGTGGTCTATTGAGACAAATGCAGATACATTGTGGGTCAAATGGGTCCATGAATACTATATAAAGCATAATACTCTCTGGGATGTACGAGTCCCGACAAACAGCTCTTGGTGTTGGAGGAACCTTATGAGGAGCAGGCAGCTTTTAGTAGAGCACTTTGGTGAAGGCAGCTCAATTAACTGGCCATGTCAGAGAGGATACTTCTCTATCAGCAAGTGCTATGAGAAGATGTTCAGGAAAGAACCATTGGTGGAGTGGCACAAAGTGATTTGGAGCAAAGGGAACTTCCCTTGACACTCATTCATCACTTGGTTAGCAGTCTACGGAAGACTTGCAACTAAGGATAGGCTTACAAATTGGGGGATGATAGCTGATGAAAATTGTGTATTTTGTCATAATGGTAAGGAATCAGTAAAACACTTGTTTTTTGAGTGTGGGTATACTAATGAGGTTTGGAAAACAGTCTGGAACCAGTATGGAGGAATTAGAAGTCCAAGAAACTGGGATAGAATAGTTAGGTGGGTTAGTAGAAGATGGAAAAAACGGTGTAATAGGAATAGAATGAACTCTTTTGTGTTCTCCGCTCTCCTATATTGTATATGGGAGGAGAGGAACAATAGGATCTTTCGGGACCTTTTTTGTACAGCACAACAATGTGCTAACTATGTAATTAGGGCAGCAGCATCTTCTAACCTATAGGTTGTACAGCTCCTTTGGTTCTTGTGATAATTAATACACTACTAATCAAAAAAAAAAATGCGCAGGGAAAAATGTTATCTTAGAATACTTGACATTTGTTCTCTTTTTCTTTGATGTCTTACATAAATATTGAGAAATATGGTTGTTTATTTCGACCATGTACTGATTGCCGTAAAAATTCCCACAACCTATTAAGCACATGTTACAAGGATAATATACTAATACGGATCATCGCAAGTTATGTTTTCTGTTAGTACAGATCAATGCAAGTTGTACATTCTGTTACAACAATTTCTAGTTAGTACCAGTTTCTATTGAGAAACTAGCTATAAATAGCAAAGCGTAGTCTGTAATAAAGAATCATCAATCAATAATACAATCATTCCATTCTTTAGCAATCTGTCTTCTTACTATGCTCTCCTTGCCCGGTCATTCTTCTAGTTCTTGGTGACCTGCGAGGTTAGTTCTTGAGTTGTTGTTCTCTAAGAACATTAGCTCCCTTATCCATACTTCTCTATATGCTAAGTGTTACTAAACCGTAACAAAGGTATCAGAAGTTTAGACGATTCTGTGTCCATGGCTGAAACACAAACTTCTCAATTGATTCGTGACACGCCTAAGGAATTGGTAGCGACATTGCTCTCCCAGATTCAAACCATGTTTAACGAGCAGAATATCAAGATCGACAGAAACAAAGCTGCTCTAATTGAAGCGTTGTGCTTGCATCCTGCAGCAGTATTGGAGAAAGCGTCGAGTGATCAAGAAAGACCGACAACCGAGACTCCAATTCAAAAGAACTCGTATTCTGGAGATACGAGACTTGCGAAGCTAGGTTCTCCTCGCTTCACTGGCGATTAAGTGAAGGAGTGGCTCTGTAAGATAGAGCAACTCTTCACTATCGATCGTACACCTGAGGAGCTTAAGGTGGGATTGGCTTCAGTTCACTTTGATGCGCAGGCGGCTACTTGGCGCCAATCCATCGTTCAATCAGAATCTGCTCTCACAATCTTGCGAGACTGGCCAGCTTACAAAGAACTACTCCATCAAAGATTTGGAGAAATTTTGGATGAACCGATGGTGGAATTGAAGGCACTACATGAGACTGACGGCATCGTCGATCATCACCACAAATTCGAACTAATTCGCACACGAATTAGTTTACCAGAAGACTATCTGGTAAGCATGGACTCTTCGCCACCACCACTGCCTTCCTCACTTAACCGCCGCCGTAATAAGTACTCGAGAGAGAAGAGGGATGAGAGAGACTTCGACCGTCCTCAAAACTGTCAAGGTTGAGGCGACTACTACGACAGAAATTGATCCTCACCTGCACCCAGGGATCGGAATAAAGATTACAAGCGGAGGCTAAGCCAATGTCCCCCGCCGTACCGTGATCGCCGGCCGTACTCTCCTTCTCGGAGGTCTCCTCTTTTCCAATTGTTCAAGAAATCAAGGAGAGAGGATGACGGATATGCTGAGAGGCGTGGTGGTGGAAGGTTTGGGAACGATTATGCGGGCGGTTACGACAGCCCCCCACCAGAAACCGCACGAGCAGTAGTCCACCGCGGCCTAATCACCGACCTCCAGAACAAACGTCGACCTCTTCATCGTTATCATCTGACAAAAAGCAGAAGACAGAGAGTGGGATCGTCCATGGCGGCAAAATTGTTGTTGCTAGCTTGTATTCTGGCGCTTCAGAAAATTACTCTATCGTACAAGCCAGATTTGACAGGACCGACAAACTTTGTTCAAGTAATTGAATCTACTGGATCAGGAAGGGCTAAGGCTGGAATCTATCCTGCATCAGTAGACAGAAACTCAGATAAAAGGGAAGAGCTCAGCCGCTACTATAGTTCATTTCTGTTTGATGTACCACCTGCCAGGTCTGAGCGTATGCTGGTAGAAAATGGGTTCAATATGCTGGTAGAAAATGGGTTCAATGAGCCAAATGCTATGCCTTCAATGAATTCTTCTCTGCAGCCTTCCATATGGTATAGTAATGGTGCAGATTGGTACAAGAAGGAAATTGGGTAACACGTTTGGAGGTCTTGTTGATTTGTCACCCAAGTCTTGCCAAGCAGCAGAGTTAAGTGATGAGCTGGAAAACAAAGAAAGCCTTAATTCACAACCTGGACCTCGCTTACCAGGAGTTCAAAGTCATGGTTCCTTGGTATCAAATCCTTCTCTCAGTTCTGTTATGATTTGCTTAAGTGTCTCTCTGATTTATAACGTTGAGGACAAGGTTTTCAGGAAGGGGGAGATCTGTTACGGGGATAACATACTAATACGGATCATTGCAAGTTGTATTTTCTGTTGGTACAGATCATTGCAAGTTGTACATTTTGTTACAACAATTTCTAGTTAGTAACAGTTTCTATTGAGAAACTAGCTATAAATAGCAAAGCGTAGTCTGCAATAAAGAATCATCAATCAATAATACAATCATTCCATTCTTTAGCAATCTGTCTTCTTACTCTGCTCTCCTTGCCCGGTCATTCTTCCAGTTCTTGGTGACCTGCGATGTTAGTTCTTGAGTTGTTGTTCTCTAAGATCATTGGCTCCCTTATCCATACTTCTCTATATGCTAAGTGTTACTAAACCGTAACAGCACATCTTCTGTTGCCGTTCTTATCCTTGTTTTGGTAAATTTTGGAGGTGGGGTGTCTCGGATTCTTGACCTATTGGTTACCAGCACACTGCACTCCCAATCAAGCCGCTCGGGTTTGATATCTTCTGTTTCCTTATCTGTTATTTCATGTCAAGTCTTTATATACCCGTATGGTTTTATTAAAAGATATTAAAATTAATAAATACGGATTTTGTACATATTCCACCACATTTTCCTATATTTATTTGTAGATACTGACATGTATCCCATGCTACCTTATTGATTTGTAGTGTCCGTCTTCTTGTTTTTGCATCTTACATGTATAACCTTTACAGTATTTTAAGTGATCCGTAGCCTACCTGTTTCCTGGTGAGTCAGCATATTTTTGCACAGTGGACATTTTGTTGGAAGGGAAATAGTTATCCAGGGTTGATTTGTTTTCAGTAAATATAAAACAATTTTGTGGACTTCTGGATTCACTGTGAAGTAAGGACATTTTAGGCAGTGATTTTAAGTTTAGTTCCTACTGATTTGGCTAGTCAGTTGAAACTTAAAGTTGGTTGTATCTTATGTGTATGTCACATTCAGATGCATAGTTCGATCTTACTACTGTAATTGGTATTAGTCTTCTGGTTCTTAATTCTTAAAAGGATCTATTGAATACTGAATATTACCAGTTTCTAATATTCTTTGCCTCACTTCAGAGTAACTGTTAATATTTTGTAACTTTACATTGGTAGCTCCAATGTTAAGTGATGTGACTTATCCCACTCCACATTCCATAATGCGTTTAGGCAACCTTTTTGATGTCAATTACAGGTATATTCTAATGTATCCTCGGGGCATTGATGACAGCAAGCATCTATCTTTGTTTCTGGTTGTTGCTAATCATGATAAGCTTCTCCCAGGTCTGATAGTCATTGTTGATGTATCTGATATTTTCTTTGCCACTATTGTGGCAACATACTACTCATTCTTGTAAATTTTACATTGAATCAGGTTGGAGTCATTTTGCTCAATTTACAATTGCTGTGGTGAACAAAGATCCCCAAAAATCCAAATATTCTGGTTGGTCAACCTAATACATTTTCTTTTGCCCGTTTTTTCAGTAACTTACCTTTGGCTAATGCATCACTGTGTTAATTGCAGATACATTGCATCGCTTCTGGAAGGAAGAGCATGACTGGGAATGGAAAAGATTTATGGAGTTGACAAAAATTTCTGATGGATTTGTTGATTCAGATACCTTCATTATAAAGGCTCAAGTTCAAGTTATAAGGCGAATTTTCGTTTGTATGAGTGTGCTAGTATCAAGTGATCATGATCTGTGGCAAGATGGGGGTGTGAGTGAGGACGGCAGCTAATGTGAGGAGCTGCTCAATTTTCCGGGCTCCCAACCTGTGATTTGATATCACCCAGTCGCTTACAAACAACCGGATCCTTTGTGTGATTCAAGAGAATTTCTTCCCTAACGAGAATGCTAGTATATCAGAGAAGATCAATATTTTGACTTTTACATCACTAAGATTGTGTGCATGTTTCATTATTGGCCTGGCTATCACGTGTGGTTGGTTGATTATATGAAAAATGGTGTCACTTAACAACTCCCTGGATTTCTTATTGTTATTTAATGTAGATCTCCTATTCCACTTTATGTCATCCTAATATGTATTTGTGCTAATATACCATGGCTACACTGATGTACATCTGCTCTATGCTCGTGACTGTTATTACTTGTTGACTTGCTCACGCGCAATTGTTACGATTGGCTCTAACATCCTAGGGGTCGGTAGTGGAGTGATATCTTAGTACCAAAGGTCCTGGGTTCAAAACTTATCTACTACTGTATTGCGAGAAAGATTCATTTAGAGCCTCACTATTGCTCTTTTGCTGAACTTTCAGTCACTTATAAAAAAAATCTCAGGGATAGTGGGGACGTTGTTATTAGATTTTAATGCCTTAACCTATATGTATACATAGGGAGAAAACAGACCGTCCATTCCGCTGTCTTGACTGCCTCTACAGGCGAGAGCTGTTGCGAGTATATTTGACCGATGTCAAGCAAATCTTCCAGCAGTTCGTGGAGGACAGAAGGAGCAAGTTTGGGAAGTTGTTAGAGGACAATGATAAGTGGTTCGGGTAATGTCTTCTCTGATTTGCTTTTTTTTTTTTCACTATTTTTGACTAATTTAGTTACTTGCTCTAAATTCATCATATTTCAAGTGTTGTTTTTTTTTGCTTTCCCTCCAAGAAGTCAGTATCCTGTATTTGCAACATAAGTTTTGGTCTTATCATCTCATGTCGTTTGCAACATAATGTGCAATTTAATGTGCTCTAGATGTTGCCAATAAAAGCTACTAAGATGATTACTAGTTTGTTCTCCTTTCTTTTAGTATGACATGGATTTATGCTTATGTTGGTTTTGTTCTTTCTGGATGGGGATTGATCAAAATGCAAGGCGTTGCATTTCCCGGGAGAAAATGGACTCGATCTTAAAAGCAACTGTGGAGCATTTTTTCACCGAGAAGGAAGTCACATCTACTCTAGTTATGGACTCCTTGTACAGTGGGTTCAAGGCACTTGAGGGTCAAAGCAAATGCATAAAAGGAAAAGGGAGAATGACATATGGTCAAGATACGCCTGCTCCAATTGTTCGGATAGAGGAGAATATGTTTGTTTTAGTTGATGATGTGCTGTTGCTTCTGGAACGGGCTGCTACGGAGCCTTCATTTCTCAAGGATGAAAATGGTCCTCGAAAGGATACTAAGGTAAGGAAAAATCCTACTTTTTTTTGTGTTGCCCAAGCTGCACACCTCCAATCATTTGTGTTTGATTGGTTTCTTCTGTTATCTCCTCTCTTGTGGCGGTGAGCAAGCAGCTTGCTAGGAGCGAGTATTTGAACAATTGCTAGGAGTTATGGCTACTGCCTCCGTGACTATATAGTAACTTAGTGTATGATGGCTTATTTTATCATTGAATTCTCATATAGTTTTTGAATTCTTGTTTTCTTACTACCCGATGGGATGATGTGGTCTCTTCTTCAATCTATATATATATTTATTTGGAAAAATTACATCTCCATTGCAGTTTTCCAGAAAAGGGAGGCAGAATGGATTGATAGATAGTAGAATGAGTTGCTATATTACATAGCCTAGCCACTATGTATAAAAAAATAAAACCCTAATTCTAGAGAACCCTTAATTAATATGGGCCTATTAACAGTAGTGGACCTTAACTAATGAACCTAAAATATCATTAAACATATTTCTAACTAATAATCTAACAAATCCAACACTCCCCCGTAAGCTGAGCCGGAGTAGAATGGATGATCAGATTGGAATCGAATTCTTTTAAAACAGCTAAACTCTTTATCAAATCTTCAAAGCCTTGAATCCTCAACATGAAAGCTTCAAGACAAAGTTTGGACACCTTCCAAGTGAAAGTGCTGGTGGAGACACCAACTAAGAGTGGGAGGCGTCCAAGATGCCAAGCGTGAGAAAGGTTGGAGGCGGAAACACCAACAAAAAAAGAGTGGACTTTACCCAAAAACCAGCGCCAGAGACGCCTACTGGATAATAAAGGGATTAATCAAGAGCCTGATATTGGAAATATCAACCAGGAGTGAGTGAGATTAATCCATGAATTTGAAGGTGGAGACACCAATCAGAGAAGAGTTGCCTACTAGGAAAGAGTGGGTTTAACTCAAAGAGAGTCTGCTGGACGCTTGCAAGATTGCTGCTGAAACTGAGAAGGTCAAAGATCTGTTATACCCTCTTTCGATGGCTGCTATCATTGTCTTCCAGCACACAAGAGAAGAAGATGCAGATATGTCTAGCAACTTGGGCAAAAGGGCTTGTCCCCAGCACTGGCAGCAGTAGCAGATTCTCAGTTAAGGGCGGAGACACCCTTGTGATAGAGGAGAGAGAGGGTAGAGAAAAGCAGCAGTAGTGCTTATCAGCACTGTTCTTTAGAGCAGCAACAACTTCTCAAGTGGCTAAGGTTAGTGTTTAATGTGGGCGGCTAGGTTTTGTAAATTCATTAGAATGAAGAAAGCAACATTAATCTGCCATGGCTAACCAGGAGAGAAAGGAGCCATGGACAGAGATGCGTAGAGAAGAATGAGCGCTTATGACAACAAAGAGAAGAGGAAATTTAGGGTTTTTTGTCAACGAGACTCTGATACCATGTAGTTTTCCAGAAAAGGGAGGCAAAATGTATTGATAGATAGTAGAATGAGTTGCTATATTACATAGCCTAGCCACCATTTATAAAGAAATAAAACCCTAATTCTAGAGAACCCTTAATTAATATGGGACTAATAATAGAAGTGGGTCTTAACTAATGGATCTAAAATATCATTAAACATATTTCTAACAAGTAATCTAACACATCCAACACCCATCTTTGACGTTTGATGAAATTACATCTCCTTCCCACGCAGTTTCAAAAATTAATTTTCCGACCCATGACATTTCGATTGTTTTACATCTGACACTTTCTTTCCAAATTAGTTTTCTCTAATTTTCGTTAAAGTTAGGGGTCGATGTTAAAGTGTTATTTTTCGTACCTATCTTAAATCCTAATTTTTCTAAACTCAAATGTGACTTGTGTGACCTAATGAAAACATATTCAAAGTAAGTTATTTTTGCAGTTTTGGGTGTAAGTTGCTTTTCTCTAGTTTTCAATCTATTCAGGAGATGCTTAAACCCTGTCTGTAGTTAACGAAACTTTACATGCACGATGTTAAACTTATTTTTCGGACTTATGCCAAATCCTAAGTTTTGTAAGCACAGATGTGACACTGTGAGTCCCAATGAAAACATGTTCAGAGTAAACTTTTTGGCAGCCAAAATCACAAAAAACCCTTACTCTAAACATGTTTTTATTGGGTCTCACAGGTCACATGTGAGCTTACAAAATTTAGGATTTGAAATAGGACCAAAAAAAGAACACTTTAACATCATCCATGTAAAGCTTCGTCAACTATGGACAACATTTAAGCATCCTTTAAATTGAACAAAAATTAGAGAAAACCAACTTACATCATAATCCATTAAAAACACTTAATCTGAACGTGTTTTCATTGGGGTCGCGGGCACTGGTCACATGTGAGTTTACAAAATTTGGAATTTGACATAGGTGTGGAAAATAACACTTTAATTCATGCAAAGTTTCATAACCTCGGACAATGTTTAAGCATCTCATAAATTGAACAAAAACTAGAAAAACCAATTTGGACGGAAGGAACCACATATAAAACGGTAAAAACATCATGGGTAGAAAAATTAATTTATAAAACCACGTGGGTGTAGGATATAATTTCGTCAAACGTAAACATCTTGGGATGTAATTTTTGCTATTTATTTTCATTTCTCTTTTTCTCAACCATTATGAGTGTGTTCATTTCCTATTGATGGTTGACACTTAATGTGTTTATAAATTAATTGGATGGATTAATAGTTCCCTTTGCTGGGCAGGATGGGAGCAGTAGTGGGGCTTCACCAAGGATTCTATTGGGCGTGACGAGTGTAGGCTAACAGATTTGGGTCGTAGGACTGTCGAGATCTTTGTTCTGGCTCATATTTTCAGGTTCGCTATAGAAAATAATGGTTTCTTATATTACTTTTGTCTGGGGACGAACACTTATCGCAATTTTCCGTACGTTTATTTCTATTGCCCATTTGAATGGTTTTGTGTCTTCTGTATGCTTTCCAGCCTTCACCTCTCCATATTTCTTTATAATTTATGTCGTCTCTAGAGTGAACACACATTTATTCAACTATGCCAGTGTTCTTGCTGTTCTGTGGCGTATCTTTTTTACTATACTGGATGTTTTTTTTTGATAAGTATGGCCTTTAGCCTACATTGGTATTTCATCAAAAGGAGAGTCAATATTACATGCTCTAACTATTTTGATGGGAATATCATCATCCATCCAAATTTTAAAGTTTGCAGAACTATTATATAACTTAAAACAAAGAACTAAAGGAAAGTTCCAAGGGAATTCCTCAAATAAAACAACAACATTATCAAACAGAGAAGTCAATGCATTTAACTCCAAGGAAAGATTGGATTCTCTCCCGTCAATGACCCTTTGGAGGGATTTCAGATTTTTCTCCTTAGACACTTGAATTTCCACTTTCTTGAAACCTTTCTCGTAAGCCCATTTCATCCCAAAACTGATAGCTTCTTCTTCATCTAGATTGTTGCTCTTACTATTCTGCATCAGTTTGTTAAAGACCATAATCGGTTTTCCTTTGCAATCTCTCCACATTCCAGCAACAATTTTAAGCTTTCCTTTGCTTCTGTAGGTAGACCAAGTGAGCCTAATACTATCCTGCATTGGAAGAATCTGTTCATTAGTATACTCATTCATGTTTTTAAAGAATAGTACTGGTCAGTAAACACAATATTGCTTTCCACCAGAGCTGTCCAGCTTGCATCTGTATTGTGCCTAGCATAGTTCCTTGCATCATACAAAGCCCACATTCTGTTTGCTACTTTACACAATTTTTCTTTGTTCCAATTCCTAGCTGAGTCACTAACCCACAGACAAGCTCTCTGATCTCCCTCAGACTTCATCTCACTAATGTTGATTAAATCCTTCCAGTAATCTGTAACCATGACACATTCGAAGATAGCATGAGCAGTGGTATCAATCATACCACAGAATTGGCATTCAGGATCACCTCCTATTCTTCTAGCAATGTTTGCTAAACAAGGCACAATGTCCTTTAAAAACTTCCAAAAGAAAAGCTTCACCCGAGGGCTACATCCTGAGTCTTTCATCTTTAGATACAAGCTGTCTAGATCAGACCTGTTGCTACTAGCAGCTAGAAAGGAGGAGTCCCAGTCTTGGCTACTCTTGTAAGCAGACCTGACTGAAAATTTACCATCAGGAGAGTGGTGCCAGATCCACCCATCTACCTCCTTACTGTCCACCTCAGTATTTAGGATAAGAGAAGCATCAATTGGAAAGAACAACTGATTAACAGCTTCTCTGTTCCAGCAATTTTCTTCCTGGTTGATAAGGGTACTCACAGGAATCAAGCTGCTATCTGGAGGGGTAGGAGTAACAGGCTTGAAAGAATATAACCGGGGAATCCAAGGGGAAGACCAAATAAGAGAGTCCTTTCCTGAGCCTATCCTTCTTCTAGCACCTCTCTGGATGAGAGGAATTGAGGAGAACAAAGAAGACCAGATGGGGCTAGCCTTAGGACTTTTCTTAACCTCTAACACTGAGCACTGGGGAAAATACAGACATTTCAGGATTTTAGCCAAAAGGGTATCGGGGTTAGATAGGATATTCCATATCTGTTTGCTAAGCAGGGCCAGATTGAAGTTCTGGATAGACCTAAATCCAATCCCACCTTCTGTTCTATCTTTACACACAGTTTCCCAGTTTAGCCAATGCATACTTCTCTTCCCTTCTCTTCCTCCCCACCAGAAATTAGAGAAGATAGCATTCATCTTAGTAACAGTATCTTTAGGAATTCTGAAAAGAGAAAGAGTATAAGTAGGAATGGACTGCAAGACACTCTTGATCATCACTGTTCTAGCAGCTTGGGACATTGGATTGGCCCAAGTTGAGACTCTTTTTTCTATTTTTTCCAGAAGAAATTTATAGTGCAAGTTTTTGTTTCTCCCCACTGCACTGGTCTGACCTAGGTACTTACCAAGGCTCTCTGATTCTGTAACTCCAAATATATCTCCTATTTTCTTTCTGATATTGATGTCTAGGTTTTTGCTAAAAACCACATCAGATTTATCAAAGTTGATGACTTGTCCTGAAGACATGAGATATCTTCTGATAATATCCATAAGCCTAGCAGCATTTTCTTCGTCAGCCTTACCCCCAAAGAGTATATCATCAGCAAAGGAGAGATGGGTAATAATAGGGCTGTTTTTAGCTAAACTGATCCCAACAAACTGATTATCTCTCTCTGCTTTGTTAATAGCACTAGATAAAGCCTCTTGGACTAGGATAAAAATATAGGGAGAAATAGGGTCTCCCTGTCGAATTCCTCTTGTAGGCTTAAAATAGATTCCAGGGGATCCATTAACAAGAATGGAACATTCAACAGTAGAGATACAACTCATGACTGGCTCCAACCAGTAACTAGGAAATCCCATACTACTCAAGACATCATAAATGAAATCCCATTCCAGCCTATCGTAAGCCTTGCTCAGATCTGTTTTGAGAGCAAAGGAACCTCTTTTTTTTGCTTTACTTTTAGACAAATAATGTTGGATTTCTCCTGCTAAGATCACATTATCTGTAATGTTTCTTCCTTTTACAAAGCCCGACTGAGAAGGAGAAATAATGTGAGGTAGGATGTTCTTGATTCTATTAGCCAGGACCTTTGAGACAATCTTATAAAGAAAGTTACAAAGTGCAATAGGACGAAAGTCATTAATACTAGCAGCACCTTTTAACTTTGGAATGAGAGTGATAAAGTACTGGTTAAGAGAGGAGGGCATAGGTTTACCTTGAAGTATATCCATCACAGTAGATGTAACTTGGTTTCCTATCACCATCCAGAAGGATTTGAAGAAAACTCCATTAAAACCGTCAGGCCCAGGCGATTTATCTGAGCCCAGTTGCTTAACTGCCACAAAAACTTCCTTTCTGTTATAAGGAACCTGAAGCTCAGAAATAAACTCCTCTATCAGTCTTCCTTCAACTGCCTGTATGAAGATGCTATCCGTAGTTCTATCAGTAGATTGGAACATTTTAGAGAAATGATTTCGAGCTATCTTCTCAATCCCATCCCAAGAGTACACCATCTTATCATTTTTGTCAACCAGGCCGAAGATCTTGTTACTTCTATTTCTTGCTGAAGCTTTAGAATGAAAAAACCTCGAGTTTTTATCTCCACCTTTTAGCCATCCAATTCTAGACCTTTGACTCCACCACGTTTCTTCCTTATACTGTAACAGATCCAGTTCCAGCATAACTCTCTTCCTGTTGCTCACCATACCAACAGTATACTGAGATCTGTCTATATAACTGAGTTCTTCTTGTTTCTTTTTGATTTTCCATCTGATTTTGGCAATAGACCATCCCTTCCAACTAGATAGCTTCTCTGCACAGAGAGTAAGCTTGTTCTGAACATCTGAGTCTTTGTCACCCCAAACATCCTTAATAATATCCATACACTTTTTCTCCTGAATCCACAGATTTTCAAACCTGAATACCCTCTTAGGTTTGTTAAAGATCCCAAAAAATCTGATAAGAAGGGGATTGTGGTCTGAAGTACCTCTCTGTAAATGTTCAACAGAAATAGCTGGAAAGAGCATCAAACTATCAACACAACAGAAGACACGATCAAGTCTGCTTCTAGAGTTATAACCATCCAGCTGACAGTTAGTGTAGGTGTAAGCTTCACCAAAAAACCCGATATCCACAAGTCTGCATTCCTCAACAACTTGCCTAAAAGGGGCTAGCAAGTTATCAGGTCTAAATCTACCGCCCTTTTTTTCACTGTTAAAAAGAAACTGGTTGAAGTCTCCTGCCAGGACCCACGGTTTTGAAATGAGCTTTCTAATTCTTCTCATCAGATTCCAAGATAAGTACTTTAGGCTCCACTTAGCCCAACCATATAACCCCGTGAAACAGAAAATTTCTCCACCTTGAAATCTAATATCAGCTGATATATGATGCTCAGAGTAGTTACTGATTTTAACTTCACAATCAGATTTCCATAACAGACACAGCCCTCCACTTCTGCCCTTACTTCCTACAGCCAAGCCACTGTAACCTTTAAACTTATCTATTAACAAATCCATCTGGGTGACAGATTTGTGGGTCTCCATAAGAAATACCAGCTCAGGGTTAAAGTTTTTTAACAAACCTTTTACCCAAGCTATTGCCTCGGGGCGACCCAACCCCCGGCAATTCCAGCTAATACAACTCATTTTCTTTGGCAGCCTTGCATCTCTGCAAGGTCTGCCTGATCTAGAGATTGTCCATTTCCCTCAGAGTCTTGCATCTCATTATCAGCAGTTGATAAGGTGACTAGAGACTGAGCTTTAGAGTTACCTCTACCTTTCCTGTTCCTACCTCTTGCTTTCTTCTGTTTTGTAGAAACTCCCAATTCAAACATAGGAGCTTTCCCTTCACGCTGCTTCTGGAAGTCTAAAATATCCAGAGCTTTGCTCCTCTCAGTAAGGACTTCTCCATCTGTAATCTGATTATCTGCTATATCCCCTCCTAGCAAAAGCTGAGTAATCGACATACTTTGATCAAATATTATATCATTACTTCTTTTTTGTTTCTTTTTATTCTGATTTTCAAAGTTCTTGACTGCTCCTGCCCAATCAAAAGAATGGTAGAATTTCCTCTTCTGAATTTCTTCACGAGCCTCAATAATCTTCTCAAAGCCAGGAGGGAAATCTGGTGTCTTTGCTCTACCCTTCTCCTTCTTATCAGCTTCATTTTCTTGCTCTTCTTCCATGTTTTTACTTATCTTCTGAGTCTCCTCCACGACTGTTAGCAGAAGCGTGTTTTCCAGATCTCTACTACTGCTCTCCACTCCTTCTTCCATGTTCTCCTTACTACTTTCTTTCTCACTGAGATATATCTCTTCGTTTCCTTTGCTGGACTCCCCTTCTTTGTCTTTACCAGACATGATAAACTTTATCATTTTATTCTTCTTCCTTGTACCCTCCTCCCTTTCCTCAGATAGAATAAATTCCGCTAGTGCTGTTGGGCAGGAGTCAAATTCTGCTCTCACCCAAGGACCAAATCTATTCTTATCATCTCCTTCTTCCTTTCCCCAAGGACATTCAGCTTTGATGTGGTTTAATCTCCCGCTCCAGAAACAGAAAAGAGGAAGATTATCATAGGTGATTCTGCAGCACCTATCTTTTTTCCCATCATTCACCACTAGCATTCTACAGAGAGGCTCATCAACTTCTACTTCCACACAGACTTTTAAGACTTTAGAAGCTAGTGGGTTTATTCTGTCATTTGCTCTGACGAAAGAACCTATCATATTACCCAAAGCCACAGCAGTATTCTTGTTGAAGTATATCATAGGGAGGTTGTGGATACCCGCCCAAATGACTACTTTACCAGGTTCATGTTCGTCAATGTGGAGAGTGGGATCGATAGGCATTATAGCCAGTAATCTGTTTTGTATATGCCACGGTCCATTAGACAGGATATGTCTCATGTCAGCCCCAGAAGAGAACTGAAAGGTGAATCTATTGTATCCTGCATCTAGGACTTTGAGAAAGGTTTTTGGTTTCCATAACTGGATCACCAGCTTCTGGACCAGTTTAACTGGTAGCTTGTTAGGGTGCCATACTCTTCCTGCAAGCGCATACTTGATCTCCTGGTTCATAGTTCCAGAGCTCAACAAAACACCTTCGACCTTCTCCAACTCAGCAGGGTGGATCTTCAACTTCTTCCAGTTAGCCATGACTTCTTCCATAACAGTCTTAGAGATCAGCAGAAGCTTACCTAGCACTTCAGTTCTGTGGAGAAATATGGTACCGTACAAACTCAACGAGCAAAAACAACTGTTTTCCTTCCAATATGGCGCCTTACGATTTCTTAAACTTAAGCCTACCATTACTTCATTAATTCTGAAACACTGGTAGTTGAGAGCAGAATTAATCTCTGATTGGACTGGAATAGATTTGTTTGTCCCACCCTCATTGGGCCACGCTGGCACAGAGAAGGTTTTCTCTCCTAGTAAGCTATACATCATAATAGCCTCTCCTCTCATTTTCTGCCAAAAGACGAACTAGAGTCTCCCTTCTCCTCTCACCTGAGTAAATACTTGTTTCACCTAACGGTTATACACAAGACATTCCCAACCAAGAGAATAATAACTGAGGAAATCAGTCTACAGGGAAAATCGCCAGTAGAATCGCCCAAAGAATCGCCAAAAGAAGGAGAGGAATTAGAATAATTCCTATACTGGATGTTGGAATACAGGGATATCGACTCCAAAAATGGTTAAGACTGAGGATTTCGCACTATATCTGGCCTATATATTGTACTTCGTTAACAGGATCTGGTGCAACAGATCAAGTCTGTAGTCTCATGCTCCATTTTTTATGTGCTACAGCAACAAGATTGAGGCTGCGTACCAAGAAGCTGTTGCTTTGAAGAGGCAAGAGGAACTCGTTAGATGAAAAAACAAAAGGCTGAGAGAGAGAGCAGAAAGCAGTATGATGATAAACTGCTGCTACTTCAAGTTTGAGTTCATCCTTTCAGCTGTGCAAGCTTCATCCCGAGTCTCCATTTCCTTTCATAGTGTTCGCTGGTGGTTATCTTCTGGTCTTCACTCTGATGATGCGGGACCCAGCAGACATCATACAGGACTCCATTATGCGGTTTTTCTAAATTGCTGTAATGATGTGGTTTTGTTATATGGATCCTTTTTTTTGGTTGTATAGATTTGCTAGTTTGTATGCTGGTTTGATGTATATTATGTATTTTGTTGTATGTATAGATGGCTTGCTGTAATAAGTTATGTGGTTGTTTTATTTCATCACGACCCCTTGTTTTGATCTTCTTCATGTTTGACTGTTTTTAACAACACCTTTAGATGCATTTCTAGGGATGAATGGTTGTGTGTGAGACTGATCAGACTTAATGAACAACAGAATTCGATGACGAATTGGGTGATAGTTTGGGACAGATAGAAATTGGCTATTCATGATTAGTTTGTTTTGAAAGAATATGCTAGCTTTTAGAAATTATTGATGTTAGTTTTCGTGTGAAAGATTAAAGCTTAAAGGGAGACAGAATTTTCTGATTTTTGAATCTAGTTTTAAACTGGGCTTTAGCGACTGCTCTATTGCTTATTGCACTTAAAAAAAAATTCGGCCCAATTCAATGTTGGTAGATTGTATCTGTCCAATAGATGGGATTTTGTGAATAGAACAAGCAGAACAATCACCCTTCTTCACCGGGTTATCAAAGATTGCAATATATGGGTATAGCAAGAATTGTTTTAAGAATGCCTATGATAGCTTTGAGAGGCCTTTATGCTCGATGCCTTAACTTTCTTACTCTATTCGTCAATGAGATACTAAGGTGCATCACTTCACCATCCTATTAATGGAAACATGAAAGGTTTCTTCATGGCCAGACATGGTTAAGACAAGGAGATGGGTTATCTCTTTCTAATAATTCCTGCAATACTTTCATTGAGATACACTTCTGGAACATATGTCTTTGTTTTCCATCCTAAACGAAGAAAAAGTGTAATCTTCTTATCTTTGATTCGCAATTGACCTCATGTTATCTTGCAAGGAAAATGAGAGTGTAGATGAGAAGATGATGAAGCTTTATGGGAATATTTGTAAGACATCAGCGATGTCAATGCTTGCAAGATCCACATCTTAATGGAATATATTAATTTCAATAGGAGTTATTGGATACATATAGAACGTGTAGTTATAGCAATAAACCTAGAAATATTTGTAAGTCCAACAAGATAATGTTGGCTAACGTATCCAGTTTCAACCGGAACGGGGGACCGACCCAGTCGGGCATTGGAATCGACTGGACCTGGAACCAACTGTAACCGGTTTAGAACCAGATCCGTCAATAAACCTAAGGGGTCCCGAATCTTCTATTTGAAATTCATTTCCGAACCATATTCAATCCGGAACCGGCAGGAACCGCTAGGAACTGGAATTGGTTAACATTTGGCGTAAGGCAAAGTCATAACCGGACTTAGAACGGAACGGAACCACCAGGATTGATAGGAACTGGTCAATATGACCGTTAGCCTTGACTCCTTTAGGCTGCGTTAATTTTCTTTTAAAAAAATTTCAAAGCTGGAACCAAATATGGAACCAGGGCCGGTTAAGAACTGCCCGGAACCAGTTCCGAATTCAAATCCACCCTTAATATTCAGAGTCGAAACTGCCCCAAAACCGTCCCGAATCTGAATCACCTATTTGAGAACCAGAATCGTGGTCACCATTACAACAAGAACATCATCTCTTGACAGCAAATACATTATTGATAGGTTGGATTATAAAATTACAAGCTCGTGTCCTTAAACAAATATTCACACATGGAAAAGCACATAAAATTAATATTTTTTTGTAAGTGAACTTTTATTGGATGTTCACGTTCTGTACCCAAAAGGATAACTAAAAGTATTATTGTGATAATAGTGTTTATGTGAATATTCTTATCTCCAATCAACAATTATCCATCGTTTTATATGTCACAAAGGCTTGCCTTGGTTAGTACGATGGTCTATGCATGCTCTACGAAATTGATCATGGTTTTACTAACCTCTACTGTATTTGTGAATATCTAGCTATTTTCTCTCTCTAGATAAAATGAAGGGCGGGTTAAGGCATCTATAGAGAAGTAACAACTAACACGCGACCCGGCCCCGACTTGGACTGATTAGAATGACCTCCTAAACGTGGGATTCACTACGTCTTATTTTACTTAGACTAATGGGAACTTGTAAGCCAATTTAAACATATTCCTTAATGATTCTAATAGTAGGGGGTTCTTCTTTGAAACAACATTGAAACACTTAGTTAGAACTTAGATAAAAAAGATCAAGACCTTTCATATCAAAATATTTTGAGTAAATTACTCGAAACCCCCTTCAGGAATGGGCATAATACAGTTAACCCCCTTATGTTTATCATAATTATTGGTAACCATCTTGAGGTTACGGTATCTCTGACTATGAGCCCTCAAACTATAACTTTATTATCAAAACGTTAACTACATGTTGACCCATAAGCTTAATCACATTATTAATGCCAGTCTGGACAACAAAACTGCTTAATTAACATCATTTAACTCTCCCTCATCCCAATTTAAATGCATTTTCGAGGTAGGGTTAACGTTTTTCGGACAATAAGAATGCTGATTAAGTAGTGTTTTTTGTCCAGCATGTCATTAATAATGTGATCAAGCTGATGCGTCAGCATGTGGTTAATGTTTTGATAATGAAGTTATAGTCCGGGGGCTCATAGTCAAAGATACTGTAACCTCAAGGTGGTTACCAATAATTATGATAAACACAAGGGGGTTAACTGTATTATGCCTAGTCCTCAAGGGGGTTCTGAGTAATTTACTCAAATATTTTCTATCTGTATTTTTCATAAAATGATCTTTTCTTATATAATTTTGAATAGGGCTACTCCCCCATATCAACTAAATTCGGATTATGTATTTGTAATGCTGACCCATAACTATCTAAGTCCTTCTTATCTTGATAATAAATCGATTGATATGATCTTTTCTCATATCTATATGTTTTTTTGCAAATGATAGTTTTGGTTTTCCAATAACGAAACCTTTTTCTCTCGTTTATATGAATTCTGTTTTTGTTTTCTTAAATTTCGATTTTCAACCCTACAATGTTGATTGACTTCACTTACAAACTCAAATCGTCGCATATTGTGAATTTTCACATTAATAAATGTATAGCTAAAAATTCATATACAAAATTGTCATCCAATTTGGTTTCGTCCAACCTATAAACAATTGCAGTCTTGATCAAGAGTAACACTATATTAAAGGAATTTGGAGCCGCATATGAAAACCAATACAAGTTACTAAGGTTACTTAAAATTCGTACTTTAAAATTTTTGCCAATCAAACCTAACTCGGATAAGTCATCCGAATTTGACCTATAACCCGAAAAAACCAAATGATGCAGATGCTAACCCGAACCGAAAGCACCCAAACCCGAACTCAACCAAACCGAAGTCACCCGAATCTAATCTAAATCAAATGAATTCGACCCAATACGAACCGAACCGAACCAAATAGTACATATCCATAAATTGACCCGACCCGAACCGAACCAAGCCAAACTGAACCCAAACTGAGTGACCTAAATTGGTAGGTCTAGTTACAACCTCATCTGCCTTTGAGTTTTTTTTTTGGGGAAATTCACAATATCCCTAAAATCTTTTGTAAATCATAATATACCCTTTTTTGAAACCTTATCACAAGGTACACGTAAAATCTTTCGAAATTCACAAAGCACCCCTTTTCCGTAACGTCCGTAAACTCCGCCGTTAACCCCATCTGGAAAATGAAATTTTTGCCCCTGCCTTTTCTTTTAAAATTCACGATGTACCCCTAAGAACTTTCACAATTAACAATATACCCCTTTGAAAAGTACATTCACAAAATACGCCTAAAAGTTTCAAAATTCACCAAATACCCGTAATCTGTGAAATGACCTTGAATAATGACTATTGTACCCCTCACATTGCATGTCATGTTTCAAGTTCACAACATGCCCTTTTTTTATTTAGCGCATTTTACGAAGTTTTACAAAAAATATTTAAAATACTATAAAATATAAATAATTACAAAAAATATTTTAAAATATTATAAAAATATAAAAAAAGTGAAGTAAGATTAATAATTCTTAAACGTTAAACATACACAACACTTCAAACAAATTATTATTGTTTTTCTCATTGTTTTTAACCTTTCTTGACTATTTATCAGTCTTAATTCTTCATTAAAATGTTGGAGTTATGGTTAGATAATGATTAAATATCATATTTAAGCATATATATGTCAACTTATAAACAAATTAAATCCAATGAAATATGAGATAATTGTATATAGTTTTAGTTACCTCGTCTTATATTGGATTATTTTTTTTATAAATCAACATATACATGCTTATTATATAATATTTAACCATTATTTAAATGTAACTATAATATTTTAGTGCAAAAAATATGGATAAGTAGTCAAGGAAGATAAGAAAATGAGAAGATTTTTTTTAATTTATTTAAGTTTTGTGTATGTTTAATATTTAAGAATTATTAATTTTAAAATATTTTTTTAATTATTTATATTTTAGTAATATTTTAAATACTTTTTTGTAAAATTTCATAAAATAACCTAAATAAAATAGAGACATGTTGTGAACTTGAAACATGACCTGCAGTGTAAGAGGTACAATAGTATTCAAAATTTTTTAGTGGTATCTTGTGAACATATTTTTAAAAGGGGGTATATTGTGAATTGTGAAAGTTTTTAGAGGTATATCATGAATTTTAAAAGAAAAGACAGAGGTAAAAATGTCATTTTCCAGGCGGGGTTAACGACGGAGTTGATAGACATATTTTGTGTATTTCAAAAGATTTTGGGGGCATCTTGTGACAAGGTTTTAAAAAAAAGGGTATATTGTGAATTACCAAAGATTTTAGGGGTATATTGTGAAGTTTCCTTTTTTGTAAACCTTGGTCTAGACTAATAAATAGTCGTTAGGCAATGACTCCACTGGCATGGTTTAGGATGTTTTGAATTTCGAGTAAAGTATTAAACTAACCATTAGAACATGTAGAAAGATCTTATCAATGTTGAATTATAATTTTGTGGGAACATCACAACTAATAAACAATTTTATCAATACATATCAAAGATAACCATAAATCAGAGGTGATCAAATTGACGGGCAGGCCGGGTTTGGACGGGGCCAGGAAAGAATTTTAAGTCCGTCGGGCCTGTTTCTAATGTTCATGTTCGGTTTTTTATTTTTTGGGCCTGGTTTTTGTGTCTCTGCCGCTACTCTGCCCGCCTGGCTCGGTTTCTTCATTTTATTTATAAATAATTAATAAAAATTTAAATAAAAGTTTGAATAAATATAAAATTCTACATAAACTATTAAATAATTAATAAAATTATAAATAAATATTTATAAAAATTATATAAAAATTAAATTAAATATATATCATATTATGTTATTTTTGAAATAAAATATATTTAAACTTGGGCCGGGTTGGACTTTTTTTCGAACCCCAAAATATTACGGGAGCACGACCTAGTTTTTAATTCGAATCTGGATTCTTGTCCAAGTTTGCCCGAATTTTTTTTCAAGCCCAGTTTTTTTAGCTTTTTTCCGGGTTGGGCCGGGTTGAGTCATTGGACCAGGTTGGGTTTGATCAGCTCTACCATAAACTCATTGATTAGGGTAGAGGTGATCATGTTACAGACTTGAAGTTACAATAAATAAGTGAGCTATGAAAATTGTCTAGTTAAGGGAATGTTATGGTTCAAGAGAGTGAGGGACCACAATGTGACTTTGAGAGGTTGTGTTACATGATGAAAACAATAAAGCCTATGTGGTTCCATTTGGTTATTACAATTATATTTCTTTACATGATGTGAACATGTATAAAGCCTCTATAGTCCATTTCACAAAATATAATTCTAGTAACTTAGATCTGAATTGTGTTAAGTTAAAAAAATGATATCTTCTTATTAGTGATAACATATTCTCAAACGAAATCAACTGCCTATGGTATATCCAATGGATATACCATAGGCTTAAAACTACATTATCTACCCTTAGAAGACATCAACAATGAGTCTATCAAAAATAATTTTCTACCTACTAGACAAAATCAAAGAGACATAAAATGATTGTTGGTTGTGTAAAAGTCTTCTGCGACATTGACGACCTATGCAAAATCAGGTTTAATACTGCACAAGAAAATGTTTATATTTCTCTTTGCGAGCTGCTTAAATAAAGAAATAGGGTTACTTGAGTTTTCTCTTAGTTTTTCATGGGCTATTATTGAGAAATAAAGAGTCTTATATTGGGTGAGGAAAGTAAGACCAGATGTGGAAACAATATTTTTACTCCAACTTTGGTTGTTTTCTTATTGAAGGATTGCTTTTGTCTACCATTTTGAACATCTTATATTTGCAATTTTGTAGTGTTCTAAGTTGCTATTAGAATTATGGATTTTCGAGACTATGAATATGAGAAACCTTTTCTTATTAGAATTGAAAGAATTTCAGAGAGATGTTTTACAAGTATTGAATCCATCTCTTGAAGGAAGAAGGGAATCCCTTTTATACGAGAGTACAGAGGCAACTAACTACTATCTATAGGATAGAGATAACTACCTAATATAAACATTGTAACAGATTGATACATTTATCTATAATCTCAACACTCCCCCTCAAGATGTAGAACATAACAACAGATAAATATGCTCTAATCTTGCAGATTAATTCCCTGGACTTAGGGATGACAATTTTAAACGGATACCCGCTAATCTGATCCACCCGATCCAAGTAAATGGATGAAAACCTGAAATAAACGGATGACGGATCGGGTGACGGATGACCGGGTGACGGATAGGGTCGGGTAACGGATGAAAAAATTTCATCTGTCACCCGATTCGTTCACCCGACCCGTCATCCGTTGAAAGTTAGACTTACACCCTATTTTATTCTTAAGTAACCAAACAGAACATAAGATTTAAAATTAATGATGGAAAAAAAACATGTATACACTCCTCTTCTCTTGTACGCTCCCACTTTTTTTATTGTCGTACTCGTACAACCATTCACCAGCCACAACTTTTTTCAAGTTTCATTACCAAATTCCTACCCTAAATTTTATACTACTGCCTATGATGCACCGAGACGTTGAGGTGGTAGCGTACCACGTCCCCAAAACGTTCCTGGTACGGCAAAACGTCAAAATGTTCTTGGGACGTCATGTTTCCTTTTTTATTTTTCAAAATATTGTTATATTGAGAAAAGGAAGGGTATATGCGGAGAGGACAGGGGATGAGAATTTAAAATTGAATGGTCGTAAGAATTGAACTGTAATCACGTTTGATGATCTAGAATTATAAAATATGTATTTTTGTAGAACTAGATTACCAGTTTAGATTGATATTTTTTTTATTTTTCTTTTAAGGTAGTATTTTGTACTTGTTCTTCCTTAAATAACTTTATTATTCAAAATGTTACTATTTAATTATGAAACTTATATTAGTTGTATTTAATATATCTAAATATTTGTCTTGCAGTACCCGTTCCCGTACCCGTACCTGTGCAACCTAGACTACTGCACCGCCGAACCGCAGCACCGGCACCATTGTCGATTACCACTCGAGCCACAATTTTTTTATATTTGTTTTATAAGAGTTCAATGTTTGTTAAACTCTGAATTTCATCCGATTATCACCCGATCCATCCGAATCACCCGCGGATGACGGATGAAACTTTTACGGATGACGTATGGACGAATGATGGATGAAAAATTCGGGTGACTGATGCGGGTGATGCTTCACCCGTGTAACACCCCTACCATTAATACAATGCTTACCGTCCAGTCTCCTTACACATCAGATACACACAGCGGATACATACTTACATACAGTGGGTGATACAATGCCGTTAGTCACCCACGTGACTAACAAGGCTACTACTTCTACATACAGCATCGGTCTGATGGACCGGAATCCCGAGTACTACACATCTATAATACATACTCCATTCATCAATCAAATACAACAATGCTCCATTCAATACTTACTCCTCCATAATTCATACGGTACAATATACTTAACCGAGTCTACTAGGATCCTTATACAATTATAATATCTCTTCCAAGTTCATACATACTCGCTAAGAGTCTACATCTACCCATTCCTCCACAACTGCTTACTTTCTAAGTACAAGGGTGTACCGCCGGTCTCTTACCTTGACCACATCCGCTTCGGGTACCTGCACACTAAAAACGTTCCCCCTAGGGGGTCAGCTTTCGCTGCACATGATAACCGCATACCCCGCATACTAGTGAGGGTACGCCGACCACTTGGTCGAATACATGCAGTTCATTTTCATTCAAACATACATGCATACATGCTCTCATACACAGTACAATAATACTTATGTAAGCATACATACATACCCTTCATTACATACAAGGAATACAGTATAACCATCCAATACATACTTACCTTCTTCCGAATACACATACTCATTACATACACAAAGTACAGTTCTTGTTAGCTTCATTGGTCCACCCGGGTTAATCGGGTGGAGATTACTCTTTTACTCATTACTCCATACATACGCATACATCTCAACTCTACTCATACTCATACATACTTACTTACTTACTCTTACTCATGTTAAGTCGTCGGGACCTCCGGCCCGGGGACTACACGGTCCCACCACCGGGATTTACTTGGTTCACCAGTCCAGGATGCTACCCACTTAAGGGATTTGGGCCGTGGACCAGCTTACGAACCAGGAATCGGATCCAACCTCTTGTGTCTCCTCATCTCATCTCAAGCGTGGCCGAAGCTATATCGGACTCTCATACTCATAGTTTACTCACTTAAGTAGGAGTAGGTAGTTAGGAATTAGCAGAAGTCATTCATACAGCCACATACACAATTACAATGCCAATGCTCATTTATACAAGATACAAGACAATACTTAAGTCAATACAAGATTCGAATACCATTCATTCATTCATATATTTCATGAATTATTCAAACTAGTGTTCAAGACAATAAATATCAAGAACAACATAAGTCAAGACAGGTAAGTGCAATATTGTCGATTCATGCATTTATCTATTTAGGGATCAAATAAGCACACAAATCGGGGTAACCAGATTAGGATACAGGGCATGAAGAAATCATACCTTTCACGTTGTACTTATACCAACGTTCCTCGGTGTTCACAAATCAAATCCTATGATTTACATACAATCGAACAATTAATCTAACTATCATTAATTTAATTGTTTATCCTTACGCTTCTCAACTCTTACTTTCTAAGTCTTACATTCTATACTTACATTTTATTTGTACTTTTCATTTCTTAACAATGGTATACTACATTTATATGCTTATGTATAGGGGGTATACATATATACATTATATATAATCATTATTTAATTTAATTAAATTTTTTTTGTATGACTCGACCGACCTTACAAGTCCGGTCCCCAAGGTCGGTCGAAGTCAGTAGGGAATTACTGGAGAATTACAGGGCCGACCGACCTTGCAATCCGGTCCCAAGGTCGGTCCATTCAGTGATGTCTGATGAAATTTTTAGCCGACCGACCTTGCAAGTCGTCGTAAGGTCGGTCCATTCCAGTAGCTTACAAGACGGAAAATTTTTGAGTCGAACGACCTTGCAAGTCCGGTCGCAAGGTCGGTCCATTCCAGTAGGTTACAAACGGGAGAATTTTCTGGTCCGACCGAACTTGCAAGTCCGGTCGCAAGTTCGGTCCATTCCAGAGGTTTTCCCGTCTTTGTAAATCTGGGCTCGACCGACCTTGCAAGTTCGGTCCCAAGGTCGGTCCTGTCCAGTAATTGCATTTTTATTTCTGTTTTCAGTTCTAAACTTTACCCATTGCTTCCCCAATCTTCCTACATGTAATCCCACATGTTTTAGCACCATTTAGGCTTCCTAAAATGCCTTAACTCATCCCCCAATCCCATTTCTTAATCCATCAATCAACTTACACAATTACCTAACTTCTTTTCCAACACTTGTAACAGTTTTTGTTTTACTCATGCTACAGATTTTTAAACTCAACTTTACCATCCAATACATTCTCAACCAATGCCATTCCTTGCATTCCAAGTACATTACCTTACCATGCCAATTCATTTCCAAGCAATTGCACCATCTATACCCAAGTCCAACATTCATTTTACCAAGTCTTATACTCTAGTTCTTCCTAGTTTCTCCAAGGCAAATCCAACACCTCTTGCTACAGATTTTATACCCTATTATTCCCATACTTCAGACACCATTCCATGGTCAATAAACATCTCTACTACCTCCAATACACACCTTGGTTTTCCCATTCACCAAGTCATCCATAAATGTACATATTCCTACCAAAATTTGGCCATAGTTCATCTACTTTTCTTACTTGGCCACACATACCAATTCTCACCAAATTCATTCCTAAACTAGCCACACCCATACAAGGGTCCTACCAGCAATTAAGCAAATATAAATCCATCCCAATACACCAATACTCCATCAACATCAATACTAATACTCATACACGACCATTTGGCTCCAAGGCCTACAATTCACATACTATTGCACAATTACTCAAACTTCCACAATTACCTTACTAATACATTATTTGGGTTCTTTAGATTGGTTTACCCATTCCCATTACTCTAATGCACTAAAATTTAACATTAGTAAAGAGCTCTTACCTTGAGCTTATAATTCCTTCATTCCTTTTTCCAATCCTCCTCTTCTTTCTTTCTTGCCCCAAATCGGCCATGTGGGGAATGGAGTTGCCAAACTCCATTCCCATCATCCAAACACACAAAACAATTGTAATTAAACTACTAACCCTTAAGTTAACACTAATTCATTGAAGTGTTTAAAATAAAAAATCTAGGGTTTACCTTTGGAGTCTTTTAGGAGGGGTTTTAGCCCTTGGTTCAAGAAGGTGAATCCTCCACCATTGCAAGATCGATGTTATGCTCAAAAGAGAGAGAGAGAGAGAACAAGGCATTACCAAGAACCAAAATCGGCTACCAAAGGAAAATGGAGACGACTTGAATCTTTCATGGAGATTTTTACCTTGTTGGAAAGAGGAGACTCCAAGCTCCATAATGGTGTGCTTTTCTCTTCAAATGGGGAAAACCCATGGAGATGAAACTCATCCTTTTCGAATTTTGAAAAGAGGGAAATGTAGAGGAGAATGAGGGGATTACAAATATGTAATTATTTTTACATTTGGAGCTTACATGAGGATGGAGCATGTGGAGAAAGAGGAGAAGCCATTGTTGTTTGTTGGAGAAGCTCCAAAAATCGCACCCAGCAGAGAGAGGAAGGAGGGAGAAATGGGAGAGAGAAGAGGGAAAGGTGGGAATGAGAGGTGAGAGAGAGTTATTTTGCTTTTGTACTTTTACTTTTTGCTTTATGATTTACTTATTTGTTAACTAGTTACATGTGTGTGTGTGAGGGGTTATTTAACCCTTTAAAAACCGGCCCCCTTACAGTATACTAGCTGGAGCATTTTTTTCATCTTTTACAGAGAACACTCGTTATTTTACCCGGTTTCGGTACTATTCACTAACCAGGCCCGTTTTCCGGAATTTCCTCGTTTAATTATTTTTAGTAACTATTAAGCTCCCATAAATGCTTAATAATTATTACTTAATGATTTATAATTTTTATGGGTCCGTTTGACCACTTAAAGTCACGTTTTCGGGTTTTCTCGAAAAATGTGCTCTAAAGCTCTATTAGCGTTTTAATTCATTATTTGGATCCGTTTTCTTCGGGAGTTGTTCCCATATATTATTTAGGTCTTATTAAACCTTTAGGATCCGTATAATACACTAGCCAAGGCCTCATACCTCCTATGGCCATTTAACGCTTATTTAGCGTTTTTCGCCTTTTAAGCGTTTCTTTATTTCTTTTGGATTTATTTTTCCTTACCAATATTAATTAGGTACCATTAGGCCCTTAAATACGTATTAGATTAATTTTAATCCTTATGTTTAAGTTCGGGGTATTTTAATCTACCCCCCTTAGGAACTTTGTCCTCAAAGTTGTTCGAGGTTATGGGATTACTATACTTACTCATTCATACCCGTCCTTGCCAAAGGTTATACATTCCTCCTCCTTACAATTCCCAAATCCATCCCTCCAGGTTCCTACATACCATACCATACCAATATACGATAGCTACTCCAATCCGCATTACTACCGACCATCCGGTTCCTCATTACCAACTTATACATACATACAATGCAGAGCTATTCCCAAAGCAATGCAATACACATTCCAATCCCGCAGGCGCTCAGGTCATCTAGACACGGGACTCCTCTATGTCCCGCTGCCCTTGGAATAATACAACATACTACCTTACTATCTTCTTCGGTACCCACTTCTAGCACATCCTCATTCTCCATACTAAAGGAAATTCTTTCACCACTACCAATTAAAAATTTCTAAAACATACAACTCCAAATTCCAATTTATATTCATTACTTCTATCCTATGTGACTCTTGTGACCACTTAAGAGGAGCTTCAAGAATCGTTCGACCCTGATGTGATCAGCACCAGTGTTGAACTATCTTTCCACTCCAATTTGTGTTCGGTTTCCCTTGATCTGATCAGGATCAAGTTCGGCTTCCCACAGCAGTTTCAATCAAGCAAATAATTTTGTTGTTTTCATTTTCTATCTTTTTACCCTTCTAGTCGTGATTACGAATTCATACATCTCCAAAGGATGGAATCAGTCCATCGATCGTCCTCACTCTACTTCCCAAATGCTTTACTCCGTGGTTCAATACCTAAATGCTCACTTCATCGACTGTTACTACTTCCATTCACTACTCTCCTTCATCTCAAATATTCTAGCTAAGGACTACAGTACTTATGAAATTCAGTTGTTCTCAATTCACTTCAAATGACGTACTTACGAATACACTACTCATGGCTACATTCCTCTACTACTCTTAATCCATTCGTACTACTTCCTTAAGGGTTACAATACTTGTGGAGCTCCATCCACTACTCGTTACTCTTCTTTGCTAATACTCTTACTGGGTTACAAGATGGGTATATTCGCCCTATGGTATTTGCATGTCTAATGCTTAGTTACCACAATTTCACTATGAATGAATACGTATGTTTATATAACGTAAGTACCACTCATCGAATCAATTCTCATTTGTGCTATGCACATTATAGTTTTATGTGTTTTATTTATAAAACTTGAATTAAGCGGTTTTCGCTATACCCCCCTTAAAAGGGATTACACCCACGTAATCTCTCATATGTTAATATTAAACATTGGTTATTTAATTCGGGCAATCCGAAGCGTTTAGCTTCACTACGGTATGCTATATACTATGCTCTTGTCAAAGGGTCTTAACCATACCAATGGTTTAGTCTTTGCACCAAGAATTCCTATATGAGTTTATTTAACTCATAATTAATTCGGTTCTAGCCTAACCGGCTTCAAGGCGTTAATAGCCATTCTATTATACTTACTAGGTATATTGTCTCCTAGCTAGGGCCCACTAGCTTCTGCTGCGCGACCCTGATAGCTTGGGTTACTTACCCTTCGTGTTATCATTAATGTGCTATACATCACCTTTTTATCCGTCTATTATGGGAATAAGGTTTACTAGACAAATGCGGTATTCTTTTACCGTGGTTGAACTCAATGAGTTTAAGATTTATAACCAGCTCTCTGGTAATCTACTGCACATGCTATTCGTGCTCCCACGATTATTCGTTAAGTTCCTCCGACTTATTGTTGGGCGAGGTTAAGCCACTATTTAGTTATAGCGCTTCCTCTATTGTCAATAGCTTCTGGATTACACCAGTTCTTCTGGTTCAGTACAAGTGTTCTTTACTTGTATAACCTTGCATTTTCTATGCGTCGGTCCTTGTGACTTTCTTAAGTCCCTTTTCACTCTTTTATTCCACTGGAATTCACAACTGTGATTGTTAGTGTGTTTCACACTCTTCGTGCTCCTTTGGCCTTAGGCCGCATGGTCTGTTGCTAAGAATGCTTGACTGGCTTATGCCATGTTTGTGGTGAAAAGAAGGGTTCACTACAGTTTACATTTTCCATATCCCTAGCCATCCCATTAGATCATTAGCTGCACAAGTGCAATACCAAAACACTCAGTCATACAGAGTGTAGAGGCGTAAATGCTTGACAGTAAGTCACTTATGTGATAGGAAGGAATATTTCTGCCTGTCATCTCGTACTTATACTCCGTGTCGTTATCTGCTACTTCCTCATATCGGTCGCTTGTTGCGCACCGTATTCTTACTCATTATACAACATTGTTTTTACTGTTTCTGTTACTGTGATAGTTTCTCTTTACTCATTGCCATTGTCATTGGCACCATTCCCTTATGGTATGAATACCCTGGGGTTTCCAATGTTCGTGTGTATGACGGTTGTCGTAGCATACCACAATATTAATATCTTCCCAATGTGGAGATGTTCTTCCATTTTAGGTTTCGTGTGTAGGTTAGCTTACCTCACATTCCATCATCATTTATGATTCAACTCACCAAGTATCTTGGTTGACCGAGGATGAAGTGGTTTATCGGGTTACAAGCTCTCTTGAGCGTTGGTCATTCATGGTGTGCAATGTGCACACACATTGATTGCTTTGACAACCATTATCCTCCCAGTGCCGAGCATCGGTTATAGGCTCCCGCTGTGTAGTTTTACTTTTGTATGCACATCACCGGGACATCCCAAGAAACTTCAAGGGTTTTCTGGTCCCGTTCTCCAATTGAGAGTATTCTATCACTGATAAATGAAAGTTCTTGTTGAGGGGTTTGTCTCCACTCATAGGTCTAATGACAAGGTTTGCTATGTTGGTGTTTACACAATGGTCCACCACATGTTTGGGTGCATATGGAGTACGCTTACTCCTTTAAGTCGTAATGGTTTGGAAATCTCATTTCCTTATTCCATCACCCCTTGGCAATATCTATTGCGTGGTTTTATTGTTATAGTAGATGGAAGCCTTTTCTAAGGGTTCACATCATCACCGCATTGGTGGTCTTCGGTTAACGAGGGGTACCTTTCCTTGGGTTTCTCGTAGTGTCCAAATATGGACTAGGCTAACGTTGGCATTATCCTGATTCTTATGCCTCTGTGTATAATTGCTACAGAAGACATGAAGGCAATTAACGGCTTGTCAACTGTATACTAGACTGGTGCTCTAGTGACAGTGACGCTAAGTTGGCCATTACTACAAGCCACTCAGGATGTTGGGTTTGAATTGATGGTCCAGTTGTTGATTTCTTGTCGTATGAGACAATATTTCTTGCAAGTCTTGTTAGTAATGGTGTGGGTTTTGCAACCGTTTAAGGTTATACAACACATCAGGTTTATGGCTTTAGAGCCATATTGCTGCAAGCTATGCTCTTTGCAAGCTGCTTATACATGTTTCCATGCCATGTATACCCCATGGGTCGGAGGTATTACTAGGCTCCATGGTAAGTCGTGACATCACGCTTCCGTTCATAGGAGACCCTTTAGGCAATCTGGTGTTAATTCGGGCCTTCTGGTAATCTAGGGTATTTCCTATTAAGTGAAATCCCTTCGGTGTCCTAACCGACTGTTCCTTCTAGCTCATGTGCTCTTATCGTGACGCTTGTTCAACTGCTGTTATCTCAGACACCCTTCAAGGATTGCTCCTGAGTGCTGTTAGTTGTGCCGTTACATCCGGCTAATGTTTGTGATGTGTTATTACCATACCGCCTTGTGGTATTGTATTTGAGTATCTCTTTCTGGGTTAGTACGTCTCCCGTTCCTGGTAGACTGTCTGTACTTGCTCCTAGTGCTTGAGACTAGGTTTAAATATCCTCTCCGATGATGGATTGTGCTTCGTAGTAATCTTGTGATTGCTCTTGGGAGTTCTGTCCCGTTTGTTGAGCATTGTGGTGTTCACGTTAGGCAACTGCCTTACTGTGTTTGGGCTGGGTATACTTCCCAGCTATCACGTATTTGTTTGGTGTCCTCGAGACATATCCAATGTCTATACTTACTAGTCTGTGCTTTTTGCACTTCCCAGTCTTCATTCCTTATCTTCAGATGGATTCTCTGAGTTCCTTACACTTGTTCCTTAACTGAGTTTCCTCCTCCTTGATTGTCTGTGGTGTCCAGTTGTTCTGGTTAAAATTTACTCGTGGTCCGTAGAACGGAGTTGACTACTTCCCGTGTTTTGCACACTACGTGTATACATACGTGGGGTACCATGTTGATACGTTACCACTTACCCGACTACGTGTCAGGCTCGCAAGCTCCTTCGGAGTGCGGTTGTCCCACATCCCGTAATGGGTACACTCGTAGTGTTCGTCACACGCCTAGGTGAAGTATTCTGTTGCCAACTCCTCTTGTATCATTCTATGATACTCACCGTAATTCCGTTGGTTTGGTTTTAAAATCCAAGGTTTTAAGAGAAGGTTGTGGTTTTGAAAGAAAAATTTTGGGTTTTAAAAAAAACAATGGTTCGGTGTTAAAAGAAATCTCTCATGGCATAGCCATGCTCGAGGTCTTGACCAAGTCTAGCTTCTCGTTGACTGGTATGTACTAAGTACAGTGGTCGGCCGTTAAGCCTTCCCAAGGTTTCATACGTCTGGTTGTTAGGGTGTATGATCCTGTGGTTGTTTCGTTACTGTCTCCGTACATTACTATGCACTTGGGACGTGTTAGTGTTCCTTCACATATTCCTTTCCTTACTGCACTTGCCGTGGCAAGTGCGTGGTACTGGTGGTTTTTGAGTAATCATGTACCGATCACGGTACTGTTTCCACTCATATTTGTTAGTCGTATTAACTCTTTCCTTGATCTTATTGATCTATAATTGGTATACTCCATCTTTTAGTAGCTTCTTGGTGGTCTAGACGTGGCTGTCGTAGATCTGGGTACTTCTCCATTCCGTGGAGATTCCCGTTCTATTTGGTTTAGTGTTGTTCCTTGTGACTCGTTCCCACACATTTGTGGTGGTTACTGAGCCTACCTAATTTAGGGACTACTCTTGTAGTCCTATTGGATTATATCTCATGGTTGTTCTTGCAGTTGTCTGAGCTATACTGGCCAGGTATTGCAACCTTAATGGCGTCGTAGTTTTGGAGTTAACCGCTTCCGACTATGTTCTTAGTCAGCTAGCATACCGTTGGTGGTATTATTCAAGTATTATTATCCCGTAGACTTGTCTCGGGTTCCGTTGCTGCTCCCTTTTCCATTCCGTTGCACGGTGAGTGCTTCTTTCCTGCTGTTGGTTGACTAGCTAGGTTTCGCGACTGCTAAGCACGTCGCCCCATGCTGTGGTAAGTTGCAGCCTCCCCGTGGTTGGAGTGCTCATCCCACCGCTATTAAGTGCGGGTGTTCTTGTTCAACCGGAATCCATACCCGGGACTTCCAATTCTTGGATTCTACCATATGTCGGTTCTTGTTTACTTTGTGACTGCTTCACAACTGCCAGATCGGGTTTTCCCCGAGTGTGAGAAGGCTTTTCTTCTCTCTGGCGTCCTTTCCCAAGTTATATAATGGGGTATGTGGAGGGCGGGTCTGGTATTGTAGGTATCCGGTACTCACCGGTGGTTCCTAACTAGCATATCTCTAATGCTAACACTCAGCCCTTAGCCCTAAGCTTATAATTCCTAGCTCGGTATTCCTAAACTCGGTATTTCCAGTCATCAGAGCGACACTTCGCTCTGATACCACTTTTTGTAACACCCCTACCATTAATACAATGCTTACCGTCCAGTCTCCTTACACATCAGATACACGCAGCGGATACATACTTACATACAGTGGGTGATACAATGCCGTTAGTCACCCACGTGACTAACAAGGCTACTACTTCTATATACAGCATCGGTCTGATGGACCGGAATCCCGAGTACTACACATCTATAATACATACTCCATTCATCAATCAAATACAACAATACTCCATTCAATACTTACTCCTCCATAATTCATACGGTACAGTATACTTAACCGAGTCTACTAGGATCCTTATACAATTATAATATCTCTTCCAAGTTCATACATACTCGCTAAGAGTCTACATCTACCCATTCCTCACAACTGCTTACTTTCTAAGTACAAGGGTGTACCGCCGGTCTCTTACCTTGACCACATCCGCTTCGGGTACCTGCACACTAAAAACGTTCCCCCTAGGGGGTCAGCTTTCGCTGCGCATGATAACCGCATACCCCGCGTACTAGTGAGGGTACACCGACCACTTGGTCGAATACATGCAGTTCATTTTCATTCAAACATACATGCATACATGCTCTCATACACAGTACAATAATACTTACGCAAGCATACATACATACACTTCATTACATACAAGGAATACAGTATAACCGTCCAATACATACTTACCTTTTTCCGAATACACATACTCATTACATACACAAAGTACAGTTCTTGTTAGCTTCATTGGTCCACCCGGGTTAATCGGGTGGAGATTACTCTTTTACTCATTACTCCATACATACGCATACATACTTATACTCATACTCATACATACTTACTTACTTACTTACTTACTCTTACTCATGTTAAGTCATCGGGACCTCCGGCCCGGGGACTACACGGTCCCACCACCGGGATTTACTTGGTTCACCAGTCCAGGATGCTACCCACTTAAGGGATTTGGGCCGTGGACCAGCTTACGAACCAGGAATCGGATCCAACCTCTTGTGTCTCCTCATCCTCACGCGTGGCCGAAGCTATATCGGACTTCTACTCATTCTAGTTTACTCACTTAAGTTAGGAGTTAGGTAGTTAGGAATTAGCAGAAGTCATTCATACAAGCCACATACACAATTACAATGCTCAATGCTCATTTATACAAGATACAATACAATACTTAAGTACAATACAAGATTCGAATACCATTCATCATCATTCATATATTTCATGAATTATTCAAACTAGTGTTCAAGACAATAAATATCAAGAACAACATAAGTCCAGCACAGGTAAGTGCAATATTGTCTGATTCATGCATTTATCTTATTTAGGTGATCAAATAAGCACACAAATCGGGGTAACCAGATTAGGATACAGGGCATGAAGAAATCATACCTTTCACCGTTGTACTTGTATCCCAACGTTCCTCCGGTGTTCACAAATCAAATCCTATGATTTACATACAATCGAACAATTAATCTAACTATCATTAATTTAATTCGTTTATCCTTACGCTTCTCAACTCTTACTTTCTAAGTCTTTACATTCCTATACTTACATTTTATTTACTTACTTTTCATTTCTTAACAATGGTATACTTACATTTATATGCTCATATGTATAGGTGGGTATACATATATACATATATATAATCATTATTTAATTTAATTAAATTATTTTTTTGTATGACTCGACCGACCTTACAAGTCCGGTCCCCAAGGTTGGTCGAAGTCAGTAGGGAATTACGCTGGAGAATTACAGGGCCGACCGACCTTGCAAATCCGGTCCCAAGGTCGGTCCATTCCAGTGAATGTCCTGATGAAATTTTTAGCCCGACCGACCTTGCAAGTCCGATCGCAAGGTCGGTCCATTCCAGTAGCTTACAAGACGGAAAAGTTTTGAGTCGACCGACCTTGCAAGTCCGGTCGCAAGGTCGGTCCATTCCAGTAGGTTACAGACGGGAGAATTTTCTGGTCCGACCGAACTTGCAAGTCTGGTCGCAAGTTCGGTCCATTCCAGAAGTTTTCCCGTCTTTGTAAATCTGGGCTCGACCGACCTTGCAAGTTCGGTCCCAAGGTCGGTCCAGTCCAGTAATTGCATTTTTTTTCTGTTTTCAGTTCTAAACTTTACCCATTGCTTCCCCATCTTCCCAATCTTCCTACATGTAATCCTACATGTTTTAGCACCATTTAGGCTTCCTAAAATGCCTTAACTCATCCCCCAATCCCATTTCTTAATCCATCAATCAACTTACACAATTACCTAACTTCTTTTCCAACACTTGTAACAGTTTTTGTTTTACTCATGCTATAGATTTTTAAACTCAACTTTACCATCCAATACTTTCTCAACCAATGCCATTCCTTGCATTCCAAGTACATTACCTTACCATGCCAATTCATTTCCAAGCAATTGCACCATCTATACCCAAGTCCAACATTCATTTTACCAAGTCTTATACTCTAGTTCTTCCTAGTTTCTCCAAGGCAAATCCAACACCTCTTGCTACAGATTTTATACCCTATTATTCCCATACTTCAGACACCATTCCATGGTCAATAAACATCTCTACTACCTCCAATACACACCTTGGTTTTCCCATTCACCAAGTCATCCATAAATGTACATATTCCTACCAAAATTTGGCCATAGTTCATCTACTTTTCTTACTTGGCCACACATACCAATTCTCACCAAATTCATTCCTAAACTAGCCACACCCATACAAGGGTCCTTCCAGCAATTAAGCAAATATAAATCCATCCCAATACACCAATACTCCATCAACATCAATACTAATACTCATACATGACCATTTGGCTCCAAGGCCTACAATTCATATACTATTGCACAATTACTCAAACTTCTACAATTACCTTACTAATACATTATTTGGGTTCTTTAGATTGGTTTACCCATTCCCATTACTCTAATGCACTAAAATTTAACATTAGCAAAGAGCTCTTACCTTGAGCTTATAATTCCTTCATTCCTTTTTCCAATCCTCCTCTTCTTTCTTTCTTGCCCCAAATCGGCCATGTGGGGAATGGAGTTGCCAAACTCCATTCCCATCATCCATACACACAAAACAATTGTAATTAAACTACTAACCCTTAAGTTAACACTAATTCATTGAAGTGTTTAAAATAAAAAATCTAGGGTTTACCTGTGGAGTCTTTTAGGAGGGGTTTTAGCCCTTGGTTCAAGAAGGTGAATCCTCCACCATTGCAAGATCGATGTTATGCTCAAAAGAGAGAGAGAAAACAAGGCATTACCAAGAGCCAAAATCGGCTACCAAAGGAAAATGGAGAAGACTTGAATCTTTCATGGAGATTTTTACCTTGTTGGAAAGAGGAGACTCCAAGCTCCATAATGGTGTGCTTTTCTCTTCAAATGGGGAAAACCCATGGAGATGAAACTCATCCTTTTCGAATTTTGAAAAGAGGGAAATGTAGAGGAGAATGAGGGGATTACAAATATGTAATTATTTTTACATTTGGAGCTTACATGAGGATGGAGCATGTGGAGAAAGAGGAGAAGCCATTGTTGTTTGTTGGAGAAGCTCCAAAAATCGCACCCAGCAGAGAGAGGAAGGAGGGAGAAATGGGAGAGAGAAGAGGGAAAGGTGGGAATGAGAGGTGAGAGAGAGTTATTTTGCTTTTGTACTTTTACTTTTTGCTTTATGATTTACTTATTTGTTAACTAGTTACATGTGTGTGTGTGAGGGGTTATTTAACCCTTTAAAAACCGGCCCCCTTAAAGTATACTAGCTGGAGCGTTTTTTTCGTCTTTTACAGAGAACACTCGTTATTTTACCCGGTTTCGGTACTATTCACTAACCGAGCCCATTTTCCGGAATTGCCTCGTTTAATTATTTTTAGTAACTATTAAGCTCCCATAAATGCTTAATAATTATTACTTAATGATTTATAATTTTTACGGGTCCGTTTGACCACTTAAAGTCACGTTTTCGGGTTTTCTCGAAAAACGTGCTCTAAAGCTCTATTAGCGTTTTAATTCATTATTTGGATCCGTTTTCTTTGGGAGTTGTTCCCATATATTATTTAGGTCTTATTAAACCTTTAGGATCCGTATAATACACTAGCCGAGGCCTCATACCTCCTATGGCCATTTAACGCTTATTTAGCGTTTTTCGCCTTTTAAGCGTTTCTTTATTTCTTTTGGATTTATTTTTCCTTACCAATATTAATTAGGTACCATTAGGCCCTTAAATACGTATTAGATTAATTTTAATCCTTATGTTTAAGTTCGGGGTATTTCAACCCGACCCGAACCCGATCCATTGACATCCCTACCTGGACTCCCCCTAGTTTCTATTCCTGTTCGCTGTAAGAAATCCTAATAGGCTTTGGCGGTTACTTACTTTGTCAATACATCAGCTAGTTGCTGATCGCCTGGAACATGTTGGAGAACAATCAATCCCTCCTGGATTTTTTCTCTAACCAGATGGCAATCAAGCTCTATATGTTTGGTGCGCTCATGGAAGATAGGGTTCCTGACGATGTATATGGTAGCTTTTTGTTGTCGTAGTTAAATTATATTGGTGTCACTCCCTCAACTCTATATTCTGACTCCGTTGTAGATAGGGCAACGGTTTCTTGCTTTTTCGACTTCCAAATGATGGGTGCTCCTCCAAGAAGAATAATATATCCAGTAACAGACCTTCTTGTCATGGTGCAGCTTGCTCAATCTGCATCACAAAAAGCTGTTAGTTCTAAATCAGGCCTTTTATTAAAGAATATTCCTTGCCTGACTATAGTTCTGATGCCGTTTAGTAGATGTAAGCTAGCTGGCAGGTGCTCTGTGGTTGGAGTCTTGAGAAATTGGCTCAAGTGTTGAACTGGATAGGCCAGGTCAGGTCGAGAAATAGTCAAAAAGTTTATCTTTCCAACTAATCTTCTGTAATAAGTTGGGTCACTTACGACTTCTCCTTGTTTGTTGTCTAGCTTAACTCCTGCAGGTAAAGGGACTGTAGCACCTTTGGAGTTTTGAGGAAGGTACTCTTCCAACAAATCCTTCGTATATTTCCCTTAATTAAGGATTATACCTTGATCAGTATAGAGAAACTCCATAGCGAGAAAGTAACTTAGTTGTCCAAGGTCCTTTATCTTGAATTTTCTATCAAGAGTAGCCTTTGTTTGGGTGATTTCCTTTGGATCATTTCCTGTGATGATCATGTCATCAACGTAAACACTTAGGAAGGTCCTGTACTTACCATTATACTTAATAAATAGCGAGTAATCATTCTTAGACTGGAGATAACCATTGTAATGAAGAAAAGTTGATAGTTTTTCATATCATTTTCGTGAGGCCTGCTTCAGCCTATATAAAGATTTGTGCAGTTTGCATACCTTGCCCTTGTAAACTTTTTTCAATCCATCAGGTATCTCCATGTAGAAAAGCATTGTTAATGTCTAATTGGTCTAGCTTCCATCTTCTTTTTACTGACACTATAACTAATGCTCTAATTGTGGTCATGTTCACCACCGGGGAAAACGTTTCCCAATAATCTTCTCCATATTGTTGTGTGCATCCTTTTGCAACCAATCTAGCCTTATGTCTTTATAAGCTTCCATCTGCCTTGAGTTTAACCTTATAAACCCATTTACACCCTATGATTCTGTTACCTCTTGGTGTATCAACTATAGACCATGTGCTGTTTTCATTGAGAGATTGGAACTCCTTCCGTGTAGCCTTTACCCACCTTGGATCTTTGAGTGCCATCTTATAAGATCTTGGTTCACTGATATCCTTAATTTTACTCAAAATTGAATGTTACTAAACAGATTAAGCATGAAAGCTAGTATGCTACTGAAGACATCTCCTTTTGGCAGTTGTGCCTCATTTAGGAAGTAGTCATTGAGATGACTTCATATATTTTGTTCTCTGGTAGATCTTCTCAAACTTGTAGTATTATCTTGCTGAACTACATCGATTTCATTCAGGTCTTCCTGCCCTTCATCTTCTGTTTCTGGAATTTGATCTTGTGAGATATCAGACTAATTGTTTCCCAGATCCTTTTCTGGTTCTTCGTTGTCAAAATGAAAATAAGAATGAGACTGATTCCTTTCTTCACAGTTATGTTCATCCTCTACCGTTTCATTTTTTTTAGAGGAAACTCACTTAATAAAAAGTTAAATCTCTGCTAACAGTAACTGTTTATGTTTCCAATTATAAAATCTTGAAACCTTTTTTGTTCTCTGCTACTCCCAAGTAAACAACTGCACATCCTCTTGGATCAAACTTGTCCTTATTCTTTTGAACATCAGTTTTATATAGAGCTATCAAAATTTGACCCAACCCGAAAATCTGTCCGTTTTATCCAAACCCGAAACCCGATTAAAACCCGAAATTATTTAAATATAATAAACCCGAAACCCGATTGGGTAAAACCCAAATGACCCGAACCCGAAATGACCCGAAAAATTTATAACCCGAAACGGACCCGAACCCGAAATGACCCGAAATAATAATACTTAAAAATTATTCAAACTCGAATACCATGAAATAATAGTGACCTTAAATTTTCCAAAATCTGAATGACCCAAATAAATATGACAACAAACTTGATTCAAACTTAGTATATCCATATGAAATTTAGAACAGACATTGTATTGACTTTTCTGTAATCTATATGTAGTATATTCTTATAGAAATTAGGTATCTATTTATTTAAAAAAAATTTCAAAAAATATTAACCATGACCCGAAATAACCGAAACCCGTTTCTATATGACACTATTACAACCCGAATCCGATTTGACCCGAACCCGATTGACCCGAATCCGAAATGGCCCGAAAGTTTAATGACCCAAACGGATAATGACCCAAAAAAATATGACCCAAAACCCAAACGGATAACCCGTTTGACAGGTCTAGTTTTATAGCACAAACAACCAAAGACTTTTAAGAGTTTCATAATCTGGTTTAGTTCCATATAATTTCTCATATGGTGTCATACCTGAAATAACTCTAGAAGGGAGTCTAATGTTAAGATATGTTGCATAACGAATACAATCACCCCAAAAGGTAAAGTTAAATGGGCTTGAAAGTAAAGAGCCCTGGTTGTCTCCAGCAAATCTTGTGCTTTATTTCCACAACACCATTTTTTATGGTGTGTGGGCACAAGTAGTTTGGTGGATTATGCCATTGTTTATGAAAAACTCAATTCCTCCATTGCTGGTACCCAATTCAAAGGCATTGTCACTTCTCACTACCTTATTTTCTTGTCAAACTGCCTTTCTATGAGCTTAATGAAGCATGTTAGATAATACCAAGCATTTGATTTCTTTCTTAGAAGGTGTGTTCTAGTAGATCTGGAATGATCATCAACAATAGTAAGAAAGTAAGTATATCCATCATGAGTTGGAACTTTGAATTTCCCCCAAACACCAATGTGAATATGATCAAAACAGTTACTACTTTTTATTATAGAATATAAGAAAGGCTTTCTTACAGATCTGGCTCTATGACACACATCACACGCCTTGCCCTTATATATTTGCTCCTTCTTTGCCAAATTTAACATATACAACTTGTGATAAGGGACATGGCCTAGCCTATTATGCCACAAAAACATCATTATCTCTATTAAGAGAATTATAACATGCCAACTTCCTATTTATTTTAGTTTTTCTCTCAATAATTTCATCTAGAGAACTATTATGCAAGATGTACAAGCCATTCACAAGGTTTCCAATCAGTAAATCCTGTTTTCCATCATAGTCCTGCACATAACAAGCACATCGATTGACACAAATAGGCAAGTTTATCTGCTTGGTAAGTTTCTTTTGGACAATAGGTTAAACTTAAAATACTTGACAAACAGAACATCATGAAGCATAGATCTGTCTCCAAGTTTAATCTTTCCATAATTCTTAACCATCTGGATATGTCTATCATGCATTGCTATGTCATGTGTTTTAGTTAAATCATGAAGGTCAAAGAACAATTCTTCATTACCGCACATGTGCTCAGAATCACCCGAATCAATTATCCAAGAGTTTGAGTTAACATCAGATTGAACAGTGAGACATAATGAGGTAAGGGGAATGAGTTTGAATTACCAGCGAAACTACAAAAGTTTTCTCTGGAATACTCATCAGTTTTTAATTTTTGTAGAAGATTTCTCAGTTGGCTAAGTTCTTGACTGGTCAATCCTGAGACCTGGTTCTGACTTTGCTCAATCTTGGCCCCAATTTGCTCATCTAATGCGGCAGTTCTGGTGACAGAATTGCTCCTCTTCTTCCACCATTCTAGGTAACCAACAATTTCAAAACATGTCTCCTTGGTGTGACCTTTTTTGTGACATTTCGCACATTGCATATTGAGTTTGCTCGGATCTTTGAATGGTTTCTTTTGCACAAACCTATTGATGTTTGCATTCGGCGCCAGAGTTTCTTGATCGTTATTGAGAGGAATTTTCGTGACAGTTTGTCTGCGCTTTTCTTCATGGGCAACCAGGGAAAAGACTTCGTCTATAGTGGGTAAGGGTTTCCGCAGAAGGATGTTACTCACCACATTCGAATAGGATTCGTTCAGACCCATGAGAAATCGCATGACCTTCTCCCTTTTGAGAGTATCGTCATGTTTTCTTGGCTTCACAGCTACATGCCGGTCGTTCTTCCATGGCAGACAGCTCCTCCCCAAATCTCCACATCTTAGTATAGTATGCCGAGACCGTATCACCTCATTGTTCTAACTTTCCCAATTCTCTTTTTAGGGCATAGATTTGTGCCTCATTGGCTTGCTCATATCTTGAGCACAAACTATCCCACGCGTCTGCAACGTTGTTGAAATACAGAATTGTCTCTGCAATGTTCTTGTCCAAGCATTGCGATAACCATGCGATCAACATATCGTTGTTTCGTTGCCAAGCAAGTAGCGAGGATCTTCTGATTTTGGGGCTTGAAGCGTTCTATCTAGAATTCCAAACTTATTGTTTGCCTTCAAAGCTACCATCATTGCCTTTTTCCACCCTGCGAACCCTTCTCTAGTAAACGGAGGTCCTATTTTCGATCTGGCTGGTCGCTAAGATGAAGGTATAATGGGTCATTCGTATCAATATTTCCGGTTGTGGTTGTTTTTAGACTTTTTCCATTCCTTCATGTCAGAACCCTTCTAATATTGAGGAATTGTTTCTTCAACAGAGTGGGAAAGACAAGAAAGAAGGACAAAAGAGAGGAACAAAGCCTAACAAAGCTCTAATACCATTTCGAGACTATGAATCTGAGAAGCCTTTTCTTATTAGAACTGAAAGAATTTCAAAGAGATGTTTTACAAGTATTGAATCTATCTCTTGAAGAAGGAGGAAGGAAATCCCTTTTATATGACAGAGTATAGAGGCAACTAACTACCATCTATTGGACTGAGACAACTACCTAATATAAATGTTGTAACAGTTTGATACATTTATCTATAATCTCAACATGGATAAAATTAGTCAATTACTTTTTTTTATCCAATTACTCACTTAGTGCTAAAGATAAAAAAATCAAAAGAATATGAATAATAATCTTAATTATAAAAAATTCAAATATAGCACTAGACTAATCTTGAATATGGTTGATACACTAGTAGTCGACATGTCTGAGTCCAATGGTGGATCACTGTGTTTTGGAGCTTAGACACTCTTGTGCTTAATAAAGTTAAAACAAGTCTCCAAGTTTCATTGCTGGATTGCCTACGATCGATCTTATCGCAAGCTCGATCTTAGCTTATATGTAGTGTTTCCCGCGGTAATTAAGTTCGATCTAAAACCAAATACAATGATTTTGTACTTATCAAAAAAAAAAAAACAATGATTTTGTACAGATATACTACTATATCGCATTAGATCGTTGGGATATGCAAAACTCCGTGCTCCAAATCCAAATACAAAACGAAAGTGATCAATAAATTCAGTATATATTGGTCAAAGAGAGAAACAGGGGAAGAGGGGCACCAATCAGAAGTTATGCCGTGACTCGGCTTACAAAGAAGAAAGAACAACAGTAGTAGATTCCTAGGCACAGCCATAAAATGAAATGATACCTCTCCCCTCTCTTTCTTCTTTTATCTCTATATACTTCTACTGTCTGTCACAGACAACTCTCTCATCGTCACCATCATCAACATCATTAATAAAATCGAACCAGAGAGGAAAATAGAAATCTGCACATGCCTGATTGGAATGTAGGGAAAAGGGGAAAAAAAAAGCTACTGAGCTAGCTAGTGTCCAAGGATAAGACAGCAAACGAATGGTGAATGAGTTGATATTCCCAACAACACTTTGCATATACGTAGTAGTAGTAGTATTGAAAACTACTAAAGAAATGATTGTGAAGACAGCAGCTAGCAGCTCTTGCTTCCCTTGCTTCGTCATACTCGGGTTTTATATAATTTTTGATAAAATCATCAAAGAGGGAAAGCTGGTCTCCCACTTTTTTTGTAATCAGTGCTAAACTAGACTCAAATTATGGAACATTTCACTCTCACTCACTTCAGACCTATCTTAAATGACTTCTTCACAGTACAAATATAAAATTCAAAGAATACTGCTATCATCTAAATTAGTCTCTGCACTTTTTCTTTCCAGTTGCAGTAGATCTAGTTAGAGAGTTGTAAAACTCATCTGTGTGTGTGTGCTACGTAGAAGAGAAGGCACCGCGTTGCACTGCGGGTAAAAGCTGCAACTTCGGCTTAATAACCCTTCAAAATCAAAAACCCATTTGTGGCCACAAAGAAGAGATATATGTATGTACCAGAGACGACAGATAGACAGAGAGTAAAGAAACTTATGGGTAAGAAGAAAAACAACAAATCTCTTCTATTTATGGGATGGGATCTTTTGTTTATCCATCTTGCATCTGGTTTTCACTTTCTACAACTGAACATTACTTTTAAAGTTGTTCCTTAAAATTCAATCAGCTCCATTAATTTATACACCATTTTGTAGTAGGAGACTGAAAATCATCATGAAACTTTGAAAGCCCTTACGAATTATTTTAATTTGTTGACTGTTGGCTAGCTAGTCGATTTCAGAGTCTTTAGATTCGCTGACCCAATTGATCCAATTCCCTACCCCAACACACTAGAGAATCTAAAGCCACTACAGAACACAACTTTCCAGCCAGCTAGTGAGATATGTACGTGAACATATACGACACACGCAGATTGAGAGTTATAAATCATACATTTGCAGCTTACAGCCCGAGAAATGGAAGTAGTACTATTGAAATCTTCAACAGTCAGAACGTAACTAGGCTTGAGGTCTTGTTTTTATTTTACCGGTTAGAATTCAGTTCGTATCATTGTACGCACGCTCTATTTTCAAGGTGCGTGGCTTGGAATTATAAATGCAACAGTAATCTCAAATGGTGGTGAAATTTCCGTTCCTCTGACTTCTCATTATGGAAAAAAATTGTGAGAAAGTAGGAAACGTAATAATCCCCATCTTTTGTTATTAATCACTCACTTAACAATATGTTGAGTGGTGATCTGTTTGTATTTATACAGAAAGTGCCACATAAGTAATGGGCCCTATTTACATAAGTGTGGATAAGAACATGGTCTTTTTTTTGAAGGGAAATTTCATGAAATGCCACTATATTTTTGGGAAATTCATGAAATGTCACTAAAAAAAAGAAAGTCATGAAATGTCACTATATTTTTTGAAAAGTTCATGAATTGTCATTATAAATGGAAACAAGACCAAAATACCCCTACTAGTTAACAAAGTACTTTTAAAGTTCACAATATGCCCCTAAGTGTTATAAATTAACAAATATATATAAAAAAATAAAAAAATAATAAAAAATCAAATAAATTTATAAAAATTTATAAAAAATTTTATAAAAAATTAAAACTATAAAAATTCATAAAAATGAAAAATTTCTATAAATTTATAAAAATTAAAAAATTAATAAAAATTTAAAAAATTTAAAAAATTTAAAAATTTAAAAAAATTAAAAATTTGAAAAATTGAAAATTATGAAATAATCATCAAAAATAAAATATAAAATATTTCATTTTTTAAAATTTATTCAATACCATAAAAAGAATATTGAGTTCAAAAATATAATAACTTATTCTTTCTTTAAATATCATTACTTGCTCATAATAAGTTGCATATTATTATTCTGAAAACGTTTTATTCTACATTTCAAACAAGTTTTACTATTTAATATTGTTTATATATATATATTCAATCGCTCTATCTCAAAAAAATATTATATTTAAAATTTTTATTTTTAAAATTTATTAGCAATATAAAAAATAATATTAACTTTGAAGAAATAAATAATCTAAATTGATAGAAAATAATAATTAAAAATGTATGATAAAATTAATGGTACTTATGTTGTATAAATTAAGGTACTAAATTGGTATAAATTATTTGTTTTGAACTCAATATTCTTTTTATGGTATTGAATAAATTTTAAAAAATAAAATATTTTTTTAAAACTTAAAGATATTTTCAATATGTTATATTTTTTAATTTTATATAACTTTTTTTTATATTTTTTAGTCTTATATAAAATTTTATAATTTTTCATAATTTTAGTAATTTTTTATAATTTTTATAAATTTTTATAATTTTTTTATTTTTATAAAAATTTTAGATTTTTTAGATTTTTTTTAAATTTTTTTTTATTTTTTTAAATATTTTTGTCAATTTTTATCACTTAGGGGCATCTGTGAACTTTAAAAGTACTTTGTTAACTAGTAGGGGTATTTTGGTCTTTTTTCCATCTATAATGGTAATTCATGAACTTTTCAAAAAATATAGTGGCATTTCATGACTTTCTTTTTTTTAGTGGCATTTCATGAATTAGCCAAAAATATAGTGGCGTTTCATGAAATTTCCCTTTTTTGAATAAAAATAAGAACATGAACTTGATAATAAGTAATGGACTATATCCTAACACCCCTCAAGATCTAGCAGGTTCCCTAAGTAGATCTTGTAACAAGGATAGGCGGATGTTCTGAAGATGTGATGTATATGTTTTTCCTGTTAGTGGTTTTGTTAAGAAATCCGCTAGTTGATTTATGTTAGAGATGTGGTGCACTGTGATGAGTCTTTCTTGAATCTTCTGGCGCACAAAGTGGATGTTGATCTCTATGTGCTTGGTGCGTTGATGTTGAACTGAATCCTTAGCAATGTATACCACCGATTTGTTATCACATTTGACTAGTACTGGCTCTATCTCTTGCACTCCAAGTTCATTGATTAAACGGCTCAACCAAGCTAGCTCGCATGTCACTGCCTTTATAGCTCTGCACTCAGCCTCTACGAATGATTAAGAAATACTGCTCTATTTCTTTGATTTCCATGCAATTTGTGAGCCATCCAAAAGAATATAATAGCCCGAGAAAGATCTTCTTGTAATTTGACAGTCCGCCCAATCAATGTCGCAGTAAGCCATTAAAGTAAAATCTGCTGGATTGTTGAGATGAATGTCGTAATGTAGAGTTCCTTGGAAATATTATAATGTATGCATCGCTACTTTCATGTGTTTCTCTCGTGGTTACTGCAAAAACTGACTTAGCAACTGTGTTGTAAATTATCAGGTCTTGTGTGAGTTAAAATAACTCAGTTTTCCAACAAGACTTCTATAAGGAGTAGGGTTTGGAAGGAGCTCACCATCACTTTTGTCGAGTTTGACAGTAGGCTGCAGAGATGAAACATAAAAATGCTTTTTGTTTAAATCATATTCAGCCAAAATATCAATGCAAAACATTCTCTATGATATGACCAGACCTGTATCATGGTTGAGAAACTCCATGCCCATTAAATAATGAAGCCTTCCAAGATCTTTAATTTCGATTCTTTTTCCAGTTGGGTTTTTATTGTAGCTATTTCATAAGTGTCATTGCTGGTTATCAATAAGTCATCAACGTATTTGTTGTGCAAATACAAATGAATATATCTTGCAAACTAATGGACAATGAACCCAATCGAAGTAGTACAACAAGTGTCGTATCCTTAGAGACCGAAGCTATCTAGCTAATTACAATTTTAGTGAATGTGCATAAATATATACAAAAGTGCATAAATATAAATTGTTCAGTTTTGGGGTTTTGGTTTGATAGATGGACAACAAAGAAAACAATAAAGCTAAACTACTAAGCTAGGATTGGTGTATCCTGTGATGGATCTTTGTCTTCACCATTTTCTACCAATTGTCGATTCATGAACTTAGAGCCAAACAACGGGAACACCTAATTAATTAATAGCCATATCATGGTCTACTAATCCTAACCAATTAAGTTGGAACCTGATAGATCATTCAAGTACCTAAGTTTATTGATATCGTTAAACACAAGTTCCCTTAAGTTGCAATGTAGTCTAATATCAAAATCATTAAGATTCGAGTACATTTTAGTCTCCACGGCATAGATTTCTACTTTCGCAAACTTGTCCATAGAAACCCCCACTAATGCTAAACTAATGGGCAACGTAAAACGAACTAATTTAACACATTGATGATAGAATAAGCAAAACCCTAAGGAAATCCCCGAATCTTTATAGACAAGCTCAAGACCATAAATACGCAATAAGCGTCATTCATGAAGAACAAGGACAAAAATAAAGCATTATACAAGTTCAAATTTTAGGCCTCTTCTCCAATCTATCTCTCCTTCCCTATTTTTTCCCATTTTAAAATGTGAATTTGCTTAATTCTGGTGCCTTGTCTGGACTTGTATGTCCGGACATAAGTCGCATTTAAATATTGAACTTTTGGCTCGTTTCCGAACATGCAAGGTCATGCATCCTAACACAACTTGTACATGCCATATATTCTTTATTATAGCTCCAATTTGAGATCCGTTTGCGCCCACTCATTGCTCTCTTCGTCTATATTTCTCCTAGCTAGTTTTCATCATGTTTAAGTAAAATATATGTAAACTAACTAATAACACGCAAAACTAAAGAAAAATTAACTAAAGTGGAGAAATGAGCATGATAAATGGTGATAAATTATATGAAATACTCATTTGGACACACATCAGTGTACAACAGGAAAAGTCATTTCTTCCATGTTATTTTTTAGAAGTAGAGAAGAGTCATTATTGGACTTGGTATAGCTTATGTTCTCCAAATCCTCACCAAGCCTAGCAAACCATAGAGTTTTTTTAGAAGTAGAGAAGAGTCATTATTGGACTTGGTATAGCTTATGTTCTCCAAATCCTCACCAAGCCTAGCAAACCATTTTCTTGATGCTTGTTTTAAACATAGAGTTTTTTTAAGCTACAAGCATTGACTTTCTCATCTACCTGTAGGCCTTTAGGAATTTGCATGTAGATCTCTTCGTGAAGGTTGCCATGCATAAAATAATTATCAACATCAAGCTGATCAATGATCCATTTTCTTTTCACAGCAACAACCAAGAGAGTTCTAATTCTTGACATTCTAATAACAGAAGAGAGGGTTTGGGTATAGTCAAGACCGTACTTTTGGTTTTACCCTTTAGCTACAAGTCTAGCTTTGTATCTTTCTATAGTTCCATCAGCTCTTAACTTTGTTTTAAACACCCTTTTGCAACCTATAGCCTTCTTATGTTTTGGTAGTCTTGTAAGTTCCCAAGTGCCATTCTTAATGATGGCATTTAACTCAGTATGAATAGCATCTATCCAATGTTTGTTGTGAGAGGCTTCTTCATAGGTTTTGGGTTCGTTAATGGTAAGGACCTTTTTAATGGTGTCCTTATTTTGAATGGTTTATGACAACAAGTGAGAGAAGAAAATAATTATTAGCGTCAGTAGAAGAGGTGGTGTCATTGGGTTTGTTTTTAAAGATTTTTGTAAAGAATCTTCCTCAATAAGAGCAGATCCAGTGTGATAATCTTGTAGATAATTAGGAGGAGGTTTAGACGGGAAGGTCTTATCAAGTAATATATTTGCTTTAATTCCTATTCCTGATTTTCTGGTTCATATTGAGTGGAAGAAGTTTGTCTATCAAGAGACTAAGTATGGATATGAGATTCCTTTTCAAGATTTTGTGATGTAGAAATGAGAATGTCTTCATCAGAGGCATAGAAGGGTTGTTGTGGTTCAGTACAAGTGATTTGTTCTAGATCAGAAGTGTACGATGTGATAACAAGGTTGGGTTGTTTTAACATAAGGAGAGATTCACGAAAAAACAACATCTGTATAAGTGATTATTTGAGATCTTGTAAACGTAATAGCTTGTATCCCTTTTGTCTCTCAGCTAATCCCAATGAACACATGGAACATATCTTGGGCCAAAAATTCCTTATTTTTTCCATAAGTTCAAGGCATAGGCAAGACACCCAAGCAGTTTCAAGTTTTGATAGTCTACTATTTTATTATAAAGAACTTCCTAAGGTGTTTTCCCTTGAAGTGTAGAGCTAGGTAGTTAGTTTATGATTTTTGTTGCTGTTAGAGTACATTCTCCCAAAAAATTAATGGTCTATTGGATTGAAAATATAGAGCTCTTGTTGTTTCCATCAAGTATCTATGTTATATCTCCCCTATTCCACTCTTTTGAGGGTATGAGAATATAAGGTTTGATAAATGATTCCTAAGGAATGAAAATATTTTTTTACCTTCATTAAAACTACCTAGTTCTAGTGCATTGTCTGATCTTATGCACTTAACCCTTTTATAAAATTGTCGTTCTGTGTATGTAAGGAGAGATTGTAGCAAAGGAAAATGTAACACCCCATCTTTATCCAATCGTGGTTATCGCAACTCAACAACATATATATAAATGTTGCAGTGGAATTCAATACACATCAAGACCTTGCTACGGTCTGAAACGCAAGAATACACCGAACTTAAATATTTACAACCATTTATCCAAAATACATGCCAACCGAGTTTCCAAGTATCTCAAGAACCAACATATCCTCCACAAGTTCTAATATCAACAGACGGGTGCACATGCACACCCCGTACTCAAAATAAACCCATCCTAAGTCTACCCGCTCCTACTCTCAAGGTGAGTCTTCTGCGGGCGCTTACCTGTAAAATTTAAACAGTTGCCCCCGAGGGGGTCAGCACCTTTGCTGGTACGATGCTCTTATAGCCCCCAAGCTAATGGGGCTACAAAGACTAATTGTCGATAGCATGTGGTTGATTAGATACACAACATAAATAAGAAGTGCAATAAACATCAAACCACATACGAACAATAATAGTTCAAACACAATGAACGACTTAAAAGTGTTCCTTAAGTAAGCGAGTTAACTCTTAACTCGTTAAGTTATGATTTCTCTTAATATCAGTCCATTCTTATCTTATCTCAAATCTTATCTCAGTCTCATTGCACCAACCATCCTTTAATTAGAATTGGTTGTTTCTTATCTCAATGTTTATTTTTGTCGGGTCAAAAGTAACCCTAGCCAATGAGCTATTAACTCCATTGGTTGAATAAACACCTTATCTTAAATTTGGGATTTAGGTGATCCCACCGCACCATCTTAATCTGGCCTCCCACCTTGAACTGTAATCCAAGGTGGTCGAGTCTATATGTCGACTCTAGGCGACAAGTCAAAGACGAGTCTCAAGTAGAAGTCGGATCTGATTCAGATACCGACCCCCTTTTCTTAACATGCATGACCGGAGTCAGTCCCGGATTCCCCACACCCCCCAAGTTCCAGTTAGTGAAAGTCTCAAAGACAAAGTGTTAGTTAAACCTTTCTCGGGTATTAACAAACCAATATAAAAAGAGAGGGTGTTCTTAACTCATACCGTAGTCACTAAACAATGTTAGTAAGTAATCTAAAGTAAAGTGTGTTAGCTTTAATCACAAGCACACAACAAATACAATAAACCGGTTGCATGCTTTATCTTGTTTAGTCGGAACACATAAACAAATAGCACACAAGCCGAGGGACACCTAGTTAGCAAGCAGGCTACAAGAAAACCATACCGTTCATCGTTGACGGTCATTTATTTAATCTCACTCCGAGTTCCAATTCACAAGTCATAAAACATTCATTCAATTTTAGGTTGTCAATTACTTTCCAATCAACCTAACTTACTTAACCACTAATGTTCCCCAACCATTAACCACTAAGTCCTTATAACTTAACCTTAAACACTTAATTCATTTTACTTAGCTTAGCTTCTTAATTTCTTATATGCTTACCTTTCTAATCATCATTACCCTCCTAATGGTGGACTACTGATGCCACTCTTTCTTTTCTGTTTTTTATTATATGGGCCGACCGACCCAACCCCCTGGGTCGGTCGAAGACAGAGACTTCTCCGACTGAAAACTCTACACATGTCTGACCCACGACCGACCCAAAGTCCCTGGGTCGGTCAAAGTCAGAAACTTCGCCCTTTGGAAACCTATAGCCAACCGACCCAAGCTTGTCCCGACCGACCCAAAACCCCATGGGTCGGTCAAAGTCAGAAGTTTCAACCCCTTTGGAAATCCCAGCCCGACCGACCCAGCCAGGGTCGGTCCTCTGGGTCGGTCTAAGGCAGATTCTTTCCAAAGCGTTTAATTGTCTCCAATTTCTTCCATAAGTGCCCTAGCATATGTTACCATCATTTTGTCACATTAAAACCCTCTCGAATCCTCCACCAAACCCATTAATAACTCACTTCAAAACCCCTTAAACACTTACTCAAATTCTTAGTAATTCCTTAACACTTGTAACTTTGTTCCTTACACTTCCAACATGTAAATTCTTGCCTAGGACCTCACTAACCAAAGTGCTATCTCTCTCTCTCCATACCATTTTGTTCACTCTATAAACATCATCATTCATCCCCATTCCATTTACCCAAACTTCTAAAGGCTATATACTCTAGCTCATGCTTAAACCTCCATAAGACATAATACCTTATTCCCTACAAACTTTGCACAAGTTTCATAACTTCTCTTATCATGGTGTTGGCACCTTAAATCACCATTGTAACCTCTAGTTCCTCCTAGACATTCCTAGGTCACTCTAATACTCAAGAACTCCTTAGTTTATCCTCTTTCACCATTTTAACCCTTAATGTTAACTAGTACATCCTTAGTCATAAAATCTCCTTAGAATACTTAAAACACCAAGTTCCTTAACCAAATTTGACATGGCTTTCCTAACACTTTCTTATATCCAAACACTTATGTTTTCACCTTTAAACAACCAAGAACACTCAAATCCTCAAGAACACTCTTACACACAAAACTTCACCAAAACTACACCACATCACAATATAGTGCATAAACTTAAATTGCTTGGCTCTTAGGACTTTAAATGACTTGGCTCTTAGGCCCTTAAATGACATAAACTTAAACACTGAATTTCCCATATATAATAGCCTTCAACCTGCAAATACACACAACAATGCTCCCATAGCAATATAAGTGTTCTTGTAATTCACCTTCAGATTGTTTAACTATCTCAATTCTCACTTGCTCCTTAGTCACAAGTTCTCAAATATTATCATGTCCTTTCTCATAGGTTTTATAGCCCTTACCTAATGTAAACTATAAGCTACACTTATCATTTATCTAAATCCCATCCCTTAAAACAATAAACAACCTTAAGGCAAGTCATTTACCTTGTTTCTCAAGCTTTCCTCTCAACTTCCTCCTTAGGTTTTCTTGATTGATTCTCGGCCAAGGACTTTAATTCTCTTGCCAATGTTCTAACCCACATTCAAATAATCCAATGAGTATTTAGCAACATGCCTAAACTCATAGAATTCATTCTTAGGTTAAAAGTGTTTTAAGGCATTAAAATTGGATGATTACCTTGAAGTCTCAAGATGGACTTGGTAATGAATCAAAGAAGACCTGCACTAGTCCCTTGGAGAATGAAAAAAAGCTAGGTCAAGGGATAAAACAAGACCCCATGAGAAGATAATTTTCCGCCATAAGCAAAAATGGAGGAAAGTTGATTTTTCTTTCACTTTCCTTACCTTGAATGGGAGAAGATGAAATAGAGCTCTTAAAAATGAATTTTCCTCCTTAAATGGATTTTTTCCATGGCACCAAACTTGAGCTTTTGAATATTTGAAAGGATAGAATGAAAGAGCTTGCTCTAACTAAGAGTAATCTATGCTTAGTTTTTGATTTGGAGCTAAAATGAGTATTTTGTGAGCAAGTGAAGGTGGAGGAAGAATGGAGCTGCAACTTACGGTTTGGAGAGGATGAATATGAAGAAAAACGGTGGAGAAGGGAAGGAATGAAGAAGAGAGGAGAGAGGTAAGCTAGTTTGTAAGTTATTTTCCTTTTAAAAGGTGAATAGTCTTTCTCTACTTCCCTCTTCTTTTTCGTAAGTTGCTAACTTGTGTGGTGACTCACCACATCAAAAACTGGCCCCCTTTGCTTAATGAAGATATTTATGGGCTTTTTTGACCAATTAATTAAGTAAGGTTGACTTAAGTCTAAACTAGGTACTATTTAGGCACTATTCCTAATTAGTGCACAAATTTGTGAAATTTTTTGTTTCCCATTGATTTAGGCTTCCTAATGTGATACTAAGTAGTAAAAATTTTGATTAAGGTGTAGTCATGGGCATTTAGCCACTCAAAACCTCCTTCTAAGACAATTTTTTTTAAAAATGTGCTTTAAGAGTCCTTAAAGCACAATTTGTGTTTTAACTTGTTTTTGAGCTTGGTTTTCTTTTGTAATTGATTTAACATGTCCATTAGCATGTTACTAAGGTCTAAGAATGATATTTGGGTGTTAACCAAAGTTACTCCAAGCTTAGAGCATGTTTTTGCTTAAATTGCCTTTTATGGTGTTTCCTTGTGTTTTCTATGGTTTAAATTATTTCCTAATGTTTATAAGGCATGTTTTAGCCTTATTATATCTTAGTTTAACATCTAAACATCATATTTAGGTTTGGGGTATTTCATAAAAGCTTCAGACTTGTGTTGTAAAAGTTTCACCCTTAAAGCTCTACTTTAGTTATCAACTATACTTAAAAATATTTCTTGTTGTCATTAGTAGTTTTCCTAGAAGGACCACAAATATCAACATGTATGAGCTCAAAATATGGGGGCTAGTGGTGATAGAACGTGGGAAGGGAAAATTATGTACTTAGCTCTTTCACAACAATCACAAAAGAAATCATCCTTTATGTTATTCCTTTCAATGAGATGAAGTTTGGCAATTGTCTCTGGAGGAGCATGTCCTAGTCTTATGTGCCAGATTTGAAAATTATCATGAACTGAAGAGGAAACAAATCTTTTATTTGTTGCAGAATCCGAAACAAGTCTTTCAACATTACATTCATTTGTCGAACTAAAAAGACATCGAGTATTCCTTTTACATATAAAAACATCTAATGAAACATAATCCAAAACTTACAATCCCCTCTTTCACAAGCAAAAGTAACATGCACCTTGTTATCACATGGTCTTGCAAAGCACATGTATGAGTATAAGTTATCATTTTTGCATCCAATTGCATCAGAAACTTTCAAACAGGCATAAACTGAAATTTGAAACTTGGAACATATAGAAAATCGTGTAACAGAAAATTGTTCGAGAGTTTTACAATCCAAAAACCTTTTTATACAACTAAGGTGTCCATCGGGCATTCAGACAAAATTATTGCAAGCAACAAAATTTTCATCAAGAGAAAGTTTATATTACCACCGATGTTATTTGTTGCTCTGGAATCAATGTCCCACATATTTGAAATCACTCATTAAGCTAGTTATTAGAGAAGAGACCACGATACCTGTGAACTAGTTGTAAAAACCAGTCCCTTTATCTTTGGGTGAAGACAAACTCTGTTCCATATATGTACTCAGCGAGGTTAACTGTCTCTATGTGATTCCAAGAAATGGGCTTTTATTATCAATGAAATAGCTTGTCAATGCATGTAGCTGCTCCTGATTAAAACCGGGCACCGAAGTTTCTTCACCTTCATATTTTCTGGATCATCCACAACCGCAAAATTGAGAGGTTTCTTGTTCTTGTTTAGGATGTTTTGCCAGTGAACCCAAAAGTATTATTCATAAGAATGGCCAACTTTCTTACATGCATCGGGAGCATTTAGGTTTCTTGTTGTCGATTTTTGTAGTTCTAACCCTTGAATCTTGATTGTCTTGATTAGAATGATTAGGGTTTGTACTTCCGAAAGCCAAACCCTTGTTTTCTTCTCTTCTTGTATTCAATGCGTGGTGGTGATTTTCTTCTTGTCTGACCATGGAGTATATTCAATCCAAAGAAGGGAGAGGACTAAGCATAAGAATGTTGCTCCTAAGTAACTAGTACGAGCTGTTGAGCTCCATGAGGAAGTCAAATACACGTTCATTCTCTTGCTGTTTGTGAATTTGGACGGCTAACCCCGGGGTACAACGGTGTTTTGGATGAATCCAACAAATTTTCATACTTGTCTGGCGTGTTAGAGTAATGTCGTTCCACATCTTCGAGTATAGTCTCAATGTCATCATCCCAGAAATCTGGCTCAACGTTCGTTGTAACGTCTTCTAGATCACCCACAACTGTATCATCTCCAAGTTCTGTTTCTGTGTTTGCCTGACCATTATCCCCTTCGTCAGGCTTAATAACATCGAACGCACTCTGACCATGCCATCGGATTATGTCTTGGAAATCTTTTGTAAAACCGCGGCGGATCAGATGTTCCTTAATTGTTTCAACGCCGCGATATCTCAGATTGTTTTGGCAGTCGATACACGGACAAAATATGTATCCCTTGTCTGTAGGTTTCAGATTGTTCGCCAACACCGTGCATAACTTATCAACTCCTTCTAAAAACTTGTCGTCCAAATTTCTGCTGTAAATCCATGAAAGTTCCATCTCCTTCTAGCTATTTCTATGAAGGCAGCCATTTCATACCGTCACCCGTGGCAAAGTCTTTACAATTTTGTATCTTATCAACCTAAATCCATCCATGAGTATTAAATCCCACCGGTGAACGTGTTTTTAATATGTAATTTATTGAAAATTTCGGCAGCATCTTCCTACAGTTCTTCAAATGCACGATATTATGATATTAATCAATAATATATGCATTCGAAGAACAATAAAGAGATACTGCTGAAATAATCAATAAAGTACATATTAAAAACACATTCACACCCTAGGTGTGAGATTTAACAATCATGGACAGTCCCGACAGGGACTGCCGAAGATATACCTCTATTAGGTATATCTTGGGCGGATAACTATGTTTGGTAGTTTGTCAAATACTGTATGTATATATGTAAATCTTACCTCTGGTAGACGATTAGTCGATGCAAAGACGGTTGAGGTCGGAAGTCAAAATAAAGTCGTAGTCCTGATGCATAAAGGAAAAACGACAACATTAGAATTCATCAAAAAATCAAGGTTAAAATGCTAGCTAAACCGCGGAAAAAATTCGACAGCATCTCCCCTATATTTCTGACGTTTCCCAATCAGTTTTATTAACGTCAAATTCGCACGCACCATCAAAATTACTTATACACTAATTTTATATTTATCAAGAAGAAAGGTAAGTTGTATTAACCATAAATAAATATTTACAAGTACAAGAAATCAACTACAACCAGAATCAGCAAACATGAATCACAACTTCGAATCTGCTAAGAGATATATCTACCAGACCAAAGGCTCTCAACTAGTTTTATATTTGAAAACTACTATAATTGTAATACTAAATGCTAAGAATAAGTAAATACAGCAGTTTACAGTTTGGTTTGCAAAATTACCGTTACTGCACCGAAGTGGGCAAGTAGTGCAGAAATCAGCCCACGAACTAGGTTGCAATTAACTGTGAATTTGGGCACAAATATATGAACAAGGTTAGAAAATTTACCATTACACTCTCAGAATTCGACAGAAAAGAGGTTAGAACTAGCAATCGACATGCATATGAACAAAGTTAGAAAAAAACGACAATTGATCGACCACGTGCATACCCAGTACACGATAGAGACGTCGACGGTGACGACCAGTGTACGTAGATGGGTGGTGACCGGCGGTGATGGGAGTGACAAAGGTGGTGGGAGTGACGACGGCGATGGTCGTTACTAAGGTGACGGGAGAGAGGAGGCGATTTCAGTAAGGAAGATAGCGCGAAAGAGAAGAAGAGTTACTGTAAGTACAGTGTGCAAAGTAAACGGGCAAATGTTAAAAGGACTTTAGATTACGGTTTACATAAAAACCGTAATCTAAAGTCACACTTTAAATGACGGTTCCTAAAGAACCGTAATCTAAAGTGTAACGAAATTAAAAAAATAGCGCCAAAATTATTTGGCCTATGCTAGGTTTCGAACTCAAGATCGATGGTATTGACTCATGTACCCACGGCCATTAAGCCATGAGTCTTATTCGATCAAACATATGTAACACATTAATATAAAGTTATTTTTAATCTAAAATACACTGGTAAAATGATGTCGTTAACTATAATTTAGATTATGCGCGGTGTCGAAAAAATCAAATAATACGGGAAATATTTGGCATCAGGTCAAAACGACGTCGTTGACCATCAGTCGGAGGTAGGCGCGCCTTTTTAAGAATGGACTTTAGCTGACGGTTATAAGTAAAAACGTAATCTAAAGTCCATTGACCGTAAGCGCGCGTCAACACGGGACTTTAGATTACGGTTTCACTAATAACCGTCATCTAAAGTCCGTCCTAAAAAAGGTGCACCTACCTCCGATCGATTATTGCTTACGGTTAATTCAATAAACGTCATTAATTAATTCCGGCCTTCCTATTAATTACGGTGTCTGTTAAAGCCGTGATTAAACCACCGTCATTAAAGGCTCGCGTTCCACCAGTGATTAATGTGACCTATATTACATAAGTGTGAATAAAGACATGAGCTTGATAATAACTAATGGGTTGCTTTGTAACAAATTGTAGAATCAGTGCATGGTTTCAATCCATAGCTGCCCTTGTATGACAAAAAATAGGTAAGTAGATTTGGAGAAATAACAGCTTCAGTGGATCTTAGAATAGAAGCATAGTAGATATCATCGCCAATACCCTACTTTGGGCAATTGACAAGGATGATTCAGTTTGTTATTGGCCAAATTCACAGATCTATAACTCTCTTCCCAGAGACTATCTTCATCTCTTATACGCTCACATCTGACAAAAAGTGACCAAAACCTGAAAAACTGTAACAGATGCCTTGAGTTCAAGTTAAATGGTTGAAGTTTTACTTCAACTTATGAGAGTTATGTTATTCCATTTAGTGGCACTAAATATCATGCTAAAAGTGCACATTTAATCAACAATATTATGCAGTTTATTACTGCAGCCTATGGTTGTCTAGAAGACTTCAAAGATCACCGATTTTTGGAACCCGGGGTTTTGTTGATAATGACATCAAAGTAAGTCTAGATGACATAAGAAGTCTTATTGTACGAATGAGTCGTACCGTGTCAAAGATTCTCTTAAAAGTTCTAAAAGCAAAGAGACGTGGGACCAATAATCATATATGGAGAAATCAGTTGAGATAACTGCATGTCACGTTCATATTTGTGAACACCGATATTTAAGGAGATTGGTGTTAAAGATGATCAAAATGAGTCAACCGCAAAACAATTGAGAAAACCCCACCTTATACTTAGTGGAAGAACGTGGAGATATCAGGTTGAACGTTATGTCATCAATTCAGGAGCAGTTACTTTGAGTTCTCTTAGTATTTAACTAGTTAGAAGTCACTGTATTAGTTGGGGCTATTCACTTACAAAGTTCTAGAGAGAAAGAATCATAGTGAGAGATTGCTTTTGGAAGGTTACTTTTCGTGCTTAGATAGATATATGCATCTTAGAGAGCTCGTTGCACCTGTTCCTCCTGATTTACGTTGATCCATAATTAAAGGAGCTAGTGTAGGTGTTAGACAGAGTCATCCTGTCTAACCCCAAGTATAGAAGACAAGTTTCCAGTTCACATCGAATTATATTACAAGTTTTCTATTCTTGTATCTTTCGTCCAAAGCTTCCGCATCCACTTATTTCGAGTACATGTGAGTCCGTCTGAGTTTAACCACTCAGACTGACTAGGTTAGCATTTCGATCCTTCACCGATCACTATAAATAGAGCCTCATTTTGGTTCTTCGTAATCATCAAAGCTTCAAGCATCCTTCTCCTCTTTAAGAAGTTTAGAGAGTTCCTTTGTGTGAGAGGAAAAATATTAGGAACTTCCATGGCCACAGTTATAAGTGACCTTCGAGGTTTCTAAGAGCTATCTCCCTGTGGGATTTGCAAGCCTTATCTCTCATTTGACTTTGTAATCTCTCCATATGTAGTGAATATCCTCCTCACCTCTCGTAGAGTAGGCATTATCACTAGTACAAAATACACCCATCTTGGCGCCCCTATTTCGGCCGTTGTTCACACAACCGCCGAAATAGAGCCCCAAAAACTTCTCCGTGTTAAAAAAAGACACCTATTTTGGCGGTTCTTAGCTAGGAACCGCCAAAATAGGGTCGTTGATTATTGTGTGTGTAAAATAAAGACACCTATTTCGACAGTTCTTAGATAGGAACCGCCGAAATAGAGTCATCCCGTTTCAATTTTTCACATTCTTGGTTTTTTAGTCTATTGCGGCGGTTCCTAGCTAAGAACCGCCGAGACGAAATTTTATAACAATTGCGCCCGCCTCTACCTTTTTTTTCTGACGCTTCCTCTCTTCTTCATTCTCTTCATGTTTGCACCTCCGCCTCCCCCTTCATTCTCTTCTTGTGTCTATGCCTCCCCCTTCATTCTCTTCATGTCTACGCCTCCGTCTGCTGCATCTCACTCACTAGATTGAAGATGGGGCTGCTGTTCATTCCGAACCGGTAATATACTCGAACTTATCTTATTCACTCTGGTGAGCAAGGAATTCATACATGCTCTATGCGTTTTCATTCTCTTCTTTGTATTCATTCTCTTCGTTGTAGGTAATTTTGTAACTAGAGAACAAGGAACATGCTCTGTGCGCCTCTGTTCGTGCGCTCTAATTGGCGAACAATGAACATGCTCTGTGCCTCACGGTATTTGCAACCCGAACTGGAGAAAAAGGAACATGCTTGCCTACAAGCTCTTCACTCACGGTAATTTTACAACTGGAGAACAAGGAACAGCGCGCCTCTCTTCAGTGTGCCTCTCACATTAATTTTGCAACTCTAACTGGCGAACAACGCTGCGCCTTACTGTAATTTTGCAACCCTAACTGGCGATGTTGAAGATGGGGCAACAGTAACAATTTTTTTTTCAAAATTACACCTATTTCGGTGGTTGTTAGCTAGGAACCGCCGAAATAGGTTTGTTTTTTTTTGTTCTAAAAACGCGCCTATTTCAGCGGTTCCTAGCTAACAACCGCTGAAATATGATCGCACACCTATTTTGACGGCCTCTATTTCGGCGGTACAGAACCGCCGAAATAGGCCCAAGACAATCGCCGAAACAGGCCTGTTTTGCATTAGTGTGTTGAACCACATAAAAATATTGTGTCTCACCCTTTTGCTTCTCTCTTTATGTTCGTAGCTATCTCTACACCCGCCAACTCGTTTTTTCCCAGAAAATCATAACAAAATCTCAGTTAAACCAACCCAATCACAACATAAAATTTGATCCAATATGTAATCCGAAAGATGACTTGAAACCCGAAATAATCCAAACCGAGTCTAACCAAGTTAGTTCTTTTTAAAAACCACCCAGACTAAAGTCATCTGAACTGACATTACCATATTCTCATTTAGGATCAACACATATGATAAATGAAATAACTTGATGTGTTACTTCAACCGGAAGTTAATAAAACCGATTTAAATTGACCTAAAAGATTATAAACTTGAATATAACCGAACGAAAATCAAGTTCACTAGATTCATTTTGAACGAAACCAAATATCAAATGTCAAAATAAATCTGAACCGACCCATACCAACCCGAAACGAACCTGAACCGACCCGAGATGAACCTGAAACGATAACCCATAATGAGTGATTGCCGGCGTGAACAATGGAACAATGAGTCTTAGCTACAACCATATGTAGCCATCTTTGGCTACATTTTTCATGGTACAGTTTGTGTAGAATAAATGTACATGTTTTATAAGTTTGTTGTACAGTTTATAAAGTTAGTATGTACATTTAGTATAAATTCAGAAATATCACAATTCACTGTATACATGTACATATACATCAGTACAGTTTTGAATGATCAAATGTACAGTTTTCAATGACCAAATGTACATGTATGTAGCTATCTATAACTACATGTGGTTGTAGCCAAGAAATTGGGACAATGGAATTGGGCCATATCTTCGTGTATGAGCTTGGGGAGGATATGATATATAGCTCAAAGCCTTTTCATAAATCAGCTCGCCTTTTTGATTTTTGTTTTTTTATTTTTGCTCCTTGGCCACTTCTCTCATCGAAATGGAGAAAACTTCTCCTTCAAGAATAAAAATGAGGAACTAGCTTCTCGTCAATTATAACATCCTCTGTGTACTCATTAGATCATGAAATGTGCCTATTTTGCAATTCAGTAGTGGAAACTGCACATCACCTACTATTTCTACATTGTGGTAGCACGAGGAAAATCTAGCCAGAAATCATGATTTGGTGGGATTATGTTCTGCCATCCTAAGAAAAGTGTTGCTCCGCACATTTGAAAGTTGGACAAATTTGTGCAATTAAGTACGTTAGCAATCTCTGTTGTTCATACTTTCTCTGTACAAACTAGATTATCCTGAAAGTACGTAATTTCAGCATTCTTCGAATCAAAATCTTCAAATTGTCTGCAGATAATTAACTTACAAAAAAAATTCTTTCAAAAACGATACCCTACAACAGACGGTGATGAACTTGAGTACCTACCCGTTCACCGAACAAAAAGACGAGTGCGCGCAAATCTCCTCAAATAGAGAAGACAGCGTAATGGTATCTTTGAAAATCTCACGAAATTATAATGATGGCTGGCTATAAGAAATAAAATAGGTAACAGTATTGTTTATGTAACAAAAAACCTCGCTAATGTAATGCAAAACCAAGTTTGATATGGAGGTGCACCTTGTATATATGGATGTAGAGATTCAAATATACACTCAGATATGGCTAAAGCTACACACCAGTGCGGACCTAGACTTCCAAATCTGTGGGGGTCAGTAGTGGACTCAAACATTTTGTTTATGAGGGTAAAAAAATTTTGACACTATCACATTTTAAAATATTATATTATTTTATATTTTTTGAAAATTTATAAGGTCAATTAATTAAGGGGAATTGGAGCCTCATCCGCCTTTGGCGGTGGGGCACTTTTTTCGAATAACAATCTGACAAATAAAATATTAAAAATTTAATTTTAAAACAATATTTAATATTTATATTACAATTTGAATATAAACTATTTTAAATGTCAAAACATCATATTTCTTTTCTTTTATCAAAGTTTCCGCATTCCACATATATTGAAAGACATCAAAGGTAAGTCATCAAAAGTATTACAGCCAACATGAGCCCCAGACTGCCTAGTATCAAAAGTTTTAGCTCCACAAGCTAAACTTACTGCCAAGGGGATATCTTCCCTTTTCCAAATTCTCCACTTGGGACTATCATTAAAGAGTTTAGAAACTAGAAAAACAGGAAATTGTATAAACATACTATTACAATCATAAAACTTAATGAGAGTCATTTGATTAAAACCGAGTGCTAAGTCTAAGGAGTATTTGCTTGACATCAAACCATCTTCCATCACATCCTTGCAAACCGTGATATTTTGTTTCAGGTTTAGTTGAATGTGGATTTTGGTGAAGCCTTCATATCTTGCCCACTTGATTCCTTCAATAATTGTCTCAATCTCCATTTCATGTTCTTCTTTCTTCGGGGAAGTTTTGAGGTTGAAGGCCATTCTTGGATGGTTGTCATGGTCAATGAGTAACCTTGCTAATCACAAGTAAGATCTCATCTTGTAACAGATTAGCATTATTCTCATATTCTCTTTTCCCATCTTTATGATTAAGTTTTTTTTCATAACAAGATGTAAAAGCTACATTAGACTCAATACAACTCATAACAGCAAAATCAGGATTGTGTTTAGCTTGGTTTTTTCCATCATAAATCGTCCAGATGTGATTAGCCACTGTTGACGTTTTTCTGATTGACCAGATTTTTGCTTTCTGAATGAGCCAGTCTTGAATAGCCCCACTGTGGTAATCTGGAATATCTTTCAGATCAATAATCTTATCCCAGTGATTTCTGCTGGTCCAACACAGGAAGAGATTATGGATATCAGTATCCAGATCTCCACAAAAAACACATTTACTTGTGCCTCCTATCCTCTTAGCAATATTAGTCATGCAAGGAAGATGATTATTGAGCAGCTTCCAGCATAGAAGTTTAACTCTCGGGGGGGAGAGTTTAGCAGAGACTCTTGAGATGAAATCCTAAGTGCCTCGGTCAATGGTAGAACTGTTGTTCTGATCCTTGTTGTCTTGCATCAGCATATATCCTTGTTTTACTGAGTACTCCTTGTCTTTTGAGTAGTGCCAAATCCATTTGTCTTCTTTCTCATAATCAAATTTGATAGAACAGATATCCTCTCTATCGACCGGTAAAAGAGAAGAGTCTATCACAGCAGCATTCCAGGTATTGCCCTCTTGGTCCATCAGGTCTCTAACCAAAGAGATTCTTGGGTGGTTTATATTGGGAGAGATGATCTTAAAGTTGCCATTTCTTGGCACCCAGGGGGAGTTCCAGATCTTTGTGTTATTGCCATTGCCAATTTCCTTCCTAACCCCTACTTTCACTAGATGTAAGCTAGAAAGGAGGGATTTCCAAATAGGACTGACCTATTTGAAGGTTTAGCATTAAGGATGTTATGGTTAGGAAAGTAAATGGCTTTCAAGGTGCGGGCAACCAGAGATTCATGAGTAATCAGAATGTTCCAAATCTGTTTTTCTAACATTGCCTGATTGAAGTCTTTGGAAAATCTGATTCCCAGCCCCCTATTTTCTTTCTTAGAGCAGATCTTTTCCCATTTAGACCAGTACATGGGTTTTTTGACACCACTACCAGCCCACCATAATTTGGAGATCATGGAATCCATTTTATTGACAATGTGATTAGGGATTTTAAGAATGGACATAGTCAGAGAGGGAATGGACATGAGAACACTGGAAGTCAGAACTGACCTAGCTGCTTGGGAAATAGGTCTACTCCAACTTTGAATTCTTTTCCTTAGGGCATCAAGGAGATAACTGATGGTGTCATTTTTGTTTCTTCCGATCTTGGTGGGTAAGCCCAAGTACTTCTTGAAGTGGGGAACAATTTGGACATTGAGACAGTTAGCCATAAGAACTTTGGATTGAGGATCCACTTTTTTACTGAACAGGATTTCTGATTTTTGATGATTGATTTCATGCCCAGAAGCACTAAGAAAGTTGTCTAGGAGCCTTCCTAGAAACTCAACATTATGCATGCTAGCAGTACCATAAAGGATCATGTTGTCTGCAAAAGCTAGATGGGAGATGTTTGGGGTGTCCTTGTTGATTTTGATCCCTTGGAAACTGTTATCCTCCATGGCTTTATTGAGAGCTTTGGAGAGGGCTTCTTGAGTAAGAATGAAGATAAAGGAAGAGAGGGGATCTCCTTGCCTGATTCCTCTATGTTGAGTGAATTGTTTCCCGGGAGAACCATTTAAAATGACAGCTCCCCTAACTGAGGTGATGCAATTCATGACTGGGATTCTCCAACTATCAGGAAAGCCCATGGCTTTCAGAATGTTATCAATAAAGGTCCACTCAAGCCTATCGTAGGCTTTACTTAGGTCAATTTTACAAGCAAACATGGGTTTTTTAATGGCTTGGGTTTTGGCTATCTTGTTGTGCAATTCTCCTGCTAGGATTATTTTATCAGTGATGAGTCTTTTGTGGACAAAACCAGATTGGTTCTCAGAAATGATCTCAGAAAGAATGGGTTGGATTCTATTGGCCAAGACTTTTGTGATAATTTTGTAGGTGAAGTTGCAAAGGGCTATGGGTCTGAAATTGTTAAGGTGGGTGGCTCCTGGAATTTTAGGAATAAGCGTGATGTAGTAGTCATTCAGGGATGGGGGAAGAGGTTGCCCATTAAGAATATCCATAGCCAATTGGCTCACCTGACTGCCTAAGATGTGCCAAAACTGCTTGAAGAACTTTCCATTAAACCCATCGGGGCCAGGGGCTTTATCAGAGCTTAAATCTTTAACAATCTTGAAGATCTCAGCTTGGGTATAGACTTTACTCAGAGAGAAGATATGGTCAGAGGTAAGAGTATTCTCAACTAGATGATAAAAGGAATTGGAGGAGACAGGGCTGGTGCTGTTGAAAAGTTTTTGAAAATGATTCCTAGAAATGTGGTCCAACTCTTCCCATTTGAAAGCCATGTTACCATTCTCATCTTCTAATCCAAAAATGGAATTTCTCCTTCTGTTAGTAGAAGCCTTTGAGTGAAAATATGTTGTATTCTTGTCTCCATCTTGAATCCATCTATCCCTAGCTCTATGTTTCCACCAAATCTCCGTCTTATACTGAAGAAGTTCAATCTCAGCCATAAGTCTTTTCCTATTGGCTATACTACCCACAGATTGACTATGTAAGGGAATTTTGTGAAGCTCAATGGTTTTATTCTTGATTTTGTTTTTAACTTTGTGAATGTTCCAACCATTCCAAGCCTGAAGTTTTTTCTTGCAATTTTCTACATTCCCCCTGTTTCCTCCCTGTCTTCCTCTACCTCGGTTACCAGATCTTCCTCCTCTAAATCCTCCTTGTTGATATTCTTGAGTAACAGGAGCTGTCTGAGCATTAAACGCAGCATTAGTCAGAATATTCCCCCGATTCTCATCGGTGTGCATTTCTACACCACCATCGCCTTCTCTAGCATCATAATCTTCCAAGGCTGTCACGAACTGCTTCAAGGTTGGATACGGAGCCTTGCTCAGCATTACAGATCGTAGAATCTTGTATCTAGAGCTGCATCCTTGCGCCAGTATGACAACTTTATCCTCATCAGTAACCGGTGCGCCAATCGCTGCTAGATTATCGCACACTGATTTAAAATCTTTGACGTATTCCTTGACTGACTGTGTGTCTCCCAGCTTAAGAGACCGCAATCGGTTTTTCAGTTGGAATTCTCTATCCTTAGTGCATTGGAGGAACTCGCCACGTAGTTCATTCCAAATCTTGGCCGCAGAATCACAGCCGATTGTAAGTGCAATACATTCTTCAGATAGTGTCGCGAGTATCCAAGATCTCACAAGCGCATCGGTTCCTTTCCATTTCTTGAAATCTGGATTTTCAACTTCAGCATCATCTTTCAAGATCTTCTTCGATGGAGCCGATTCTGCATTCACCATACCAGTCACGCCTACCGACTCGAACAGATTTAACATCTGAGTTTGCCAACTCAGAAAGTTTTTCTCACCTTGCAGCTTAATTGTCGATATCCCTACTAGCTGGTGTAGGTTAGAAGACGTGAGTTTGCAGTCGCTCAGGTCCATTGCAAGAAAGAAGGCGAAGGAAAAATTTCTGAGAGTTGAGCGGAAACGAATCTAGAGCAGAAGCTCTGATACCATGTGGAAAGTGAGAACAGGGAAGAAAGGCGCGAGAGAGAGCGGAAAGAATTCAACGTATTCACTTCAATCAATTGAATAGTATGTTAATTTCAGACAGACTGTAGCAGAGGGTATTTATATGACTAATAACAGAACAGCTAACGTACTAACATACTAAGCTAACTCACTAATCACAAACCCTTTACAAGGACCCCAGCATTCCTCAACAATCTTACTGCACTTATCCTCTAGCAGCCACATATCCTCAAACCTAAAGACAAACTAGGCTTTTTATGGGTACCAAGGAATTTTATGAGGAGGGGACAGTGATCTGAGTTATCTCGAGGGAGATGTTGAACAGAAAGGGAGGGGAAGATAAATTGAGCTTCAGTAGACAACAACACATGGTCCAATCTACTAATTGACAAAAAAGGTCCAGGTTGACAGTTTGTAAATGTAAAGGGGGAACCTATAAAACCAGCATCTATAAGATCAGCTTTGCACACAACATTTCTAAAAGGAGCCATGTGGGAATCTAATCTAATTCTCCCACCACTTTTTTCTTTTTCATACATAATCTGGTTAAAGTCCCCTGCTACTATCCAAGGGATGGACACTTGTCTCCTAAGGGCTAGAAGTAATTTTCAAGACAGGTATTTAAAATTCTAATTAGCCCACCCATAAAACCCAATGAAATGAAAAATGTTCATACCTGGCAAAGAGACTTCCACAGCAATGTGATGAGAAGAGGAGTTGATAACAGAGATGTTGGTACCTTTAATCCATAACAGAGCCAGACCGCCACTTCTCCCCACACTTGGCACCCAGAAACCATCATACATTCTCCAATTCTTACTTAACAGATTCATCTGAACAGATGATCTGTGGGTCTCCATCAAAAAAACTAACTCAGACTTGTGCTTCTTTAACAGCCCCGAAACCCAAGTAACTGCCTGGGTTCGACCCAAACCCCGGTAGTTAAAGCTGATGAAACTCATTTTGGGAGGCAGCCTTGCGGAGAAGCAAGGTCTACCTTGACTTGGCTAGACTCAAAACTATCAGACTCCTCTACATCATCCTCCACTAAGGGAGTTGATCTAATCATCCGAGGCTGGGGTTTGGAGACTTTCCTTTTTTTGAATTGAGGTTTAATGGGGCCAAGTGACAGGAATGAATGGGCTTTCTGTTTACCTGATCTTTGGGTTGGTGAAGGGGAAGGTTCTTTTTTGTTAGAGGTTAGAGGTTTGAGGGGGATTAGCTGATTGGTTGATTCTCTGTTCAGGTTCTTTTAGCACCTCTAAGACAGTTTGAGGAGTTTCCTGATTGATAGAGTCTTGACTATTAGTCTTTTTGTAGGCATCAGATCCAAAAAAGAGATAGTTGCATTCCAGTCGAAGTTTTTGTAGAAGTGGCTATAAGGGTAGGGGGGTTAGGATTCTGCACTTGAGAAGAGCCAGCAGTTGTTTGTTTGATCACCAGAGGGGTCAAAGTACCAAGGATGGGGTGATAGTGAGTGGGGGGAAATTGTAAGGCCCTAAGCTTTGGAGGGAGACACTCATATTAGGAGGAGTGGTGAGATTAAGTGGAGGGATTGAGGGGGAAGGATTCAGAGAATTGAGAGAGGTAGGGTATATAGTGGGGCGAGCTCTGGTGTAGTGAAGCAAGGGAGGTCGAGGGATGATTGCTCTAAGAGGAGAGGGGCTGTAAGCAACTTCTTGTGGATTAAAGGTGGGATGAGAGGGGGGAGGATTGTTGGCAGGGCCAGGGTTTGGATTCATAGTCAGAGAGAGATCCACATTGACTTGCAGGCCAGAAGTCCAAGTACTGCTAGGTGTAACACCCCAACTTAATCCAATTGTGGTCTCGCAACTTAACAGTATATATATAAACATGTCACAGCGGAATTCTTTACAATCCAGGACCTTGCCACGGTCTGTCTATAGAATATACCGAACATTAGAGCAACCATCTTAAACATTTACATATCCTTCTTACAACCCCCTCACGTCCTATACATCTTACTAACTTAAATTGCCATACGAGTGTACATGCACAACTCGTAGGCCACTCTTAACCCTTAACACTTGTATCCTCTCCTTACTCTCGCGTCGGCCGCTTCCTGTTGTACCTGTGTAGTAAAAACAGCCCCCAAAGGGGGTCAGCACGAATGCTGGTACGATCCCCTCATGGCCCCCAAGCTAACGTGGCTACGACGACTAATTGTCGATAGCATGGAGGTTGATTAAATGCACAACATAATAGTAAATGCTGTAAACAACGATCCATATATGATCAATCAAGGTTCACACACACAATGAACGGCTTAATTGCGTTCCCTTAATTAGAGAGTTAATTGTTTAACTCCTTAAGTTATATATCCTCTTAATCTTAGACCATCCTTATCTCACCTCAATCTTAATCTTATCTTAATCTTAGAAACAACCATCCTTTAATAAGGAGTGGATGTCACTTATCTTAATCTAAATTATACAAACCATCCTTTAAAGAGGAATGGTTGCAACTCATCTTAACCTTAACTTAATCTTAATCTTAACTTAATCTTAATCTTAACAATACAAATCATCCTTTAAAAAGGAATGATTGTAACTTATCTTAATCTTAACTTAAGTATGCCAACCGTTCTCTCATTGGGAACAGGTTAGCCCTTAGTTCGTTGTTTATTTTTGTAGGGCTTGGTTAACCCTAGCCAGCAGCAGGACACTTACCAGCAATAAACAACATTCTTAAATTGTTGGGGATGTAGGCTTGATCCCCCCACGCCATCTTAAAGCCACCTACCTTGGACTGGATGTCCAATGTAGCCGAGCCGGTCAACCGACCCAAGGCTACTAGTCCGAGGACTAGTCCTTAATCGGAAGTCGAATCTGCTATAGATACCGACCCCCTTTCCTTAGCATGCATGACCGGAGATCGGTCCCGGGTTTCCTCACTCATGTTCCCGTTTAGTAGTCTCAAGACCATGTTTGTTGGTTAACCTCTTTCGGTTTATATCGTCCCTTATTAGGGGGCGTTCCTTAGTCTCACTCAATTCCTTACTAAACATTGGTTAGTAAGTTCTCACGGTATGTTGTGTTAGTTTTCAAACATCACACAACAATACAATATATAATATATTCCGGCATGCTTTATCTTGTTTAGTGAGCACACAAAAACAAATAGCACACAAGCCGAGGGACACCTCGTTAGCAAGCAGGTCACAAGAGAACTGTACCGTTCACCGTTGGTCGTTCGGCTGCTTACCTCTTCCGGAGTCCAAACTCCCAAGTCCTAAAACATTCATTCAGTTTTAGGTTGTTAATCACTTAACTTACTATGACTTGCTTAACTTGTTTAACTTACTTAATTCCTTAATGATCCCCACCTAACACCTCTTAAGTATTACAACTTAATCTTACAAACTTAATCTTAAACTTTCAAGTTTATACTTAACTTAACTTAATCCCTTAAGTCTTTAGCCTCTAATCATCATTGCCCCCTTAATGGGGTACCATTAATACCACTAAACTCTCTTAGGGTTTCTTTCCTTTCTTTTTTTTTTTTTTTTTTTTTTTTTATGGTCCGACCGACCCACCGACCGACCCACCCCTGGGTAGGTCGGCTGCAGAGAACATCAAACTTCACAGTTTCAGCCCGACCGACCCAGACTGGGGTCGGTCCCCTGGGTAGGTCGGCTGCAGAAACTTCCCATACATTGTCAAACCTTCTCCAAATTTTTCCTCAAGCCTCCTAATGTGTTCTAACATCATTTGGCACATCAAACCTACCTTATAACCTCCACCAAACTCATTAAAATCACCTCCAAAGATCATTCCAACCTTTAGCTCAATTCTTGTAAGAAATTCCTAACACTTGTCAATTAATTCCTTATATTTCTAACATGTACATTTTGTCTAAAACTTCAACTAACCAAAGTGTTTCTTTTCTACCCATATAACTCCTTCTTAACATCATTGCACTCCTTCTTTGCTTGTTAAACCTTCCAAGGTTATCTTGCATGTCCATGCACAATTTCTCTTCTTTTCACTTGTTACTCATCACTCTTAAACTCTTAAGCTTGCTTATACATTTCTTTCCATTATCTTAATACCTTGACATTGTTCTTCATTTACCTTAACCATGCAACACCCCCTTAGACATTTCCACTCCTCTTATGCAACTTACTCACCATTCTCATGACCATACCCTCTTATACGTTTCTAGTCATTTTCCTTGATGACTTACAATGTCCTCCTACCATTTTCACTTCCATCACCCAAGTCCACACATTACCATTCAACTAAACCTTACTAGTCCACCACTAACATCACCACATCTTACACAAACTTCTCGAACTCTCATTGTTCTTCTCTTAGTTCATACCTAAATCACCTTAAAGCATTATACACCTTTCCTTCAGATTTGCACAAGTCTTATCATTCCTCATACCGTGTCTTTGGTGTGTTCAATGCACCCATCTAAACTCTAATTTCCTCATAGACCATTCTAGGTCATTCTCATCCTCAAGAACTCCTTAGTTAACTCATTTCCACTCAAATTCTTCATAATGACTCCTAGTAAATCCTAGGTCATATTAATTCACCACCATCACCTAAGCACTTATTTTCTACTCAAATTTTGCCATAGCTCCGCTAGTATATTCTCATGCCCAAATGCATTGTTTTTCTCACCACATCTCATCACCAAACCAACTCATTCACAACAACTCATTATATTGCAATAATCTTAAATTGCATAGCACCAAGGCTCTTAAATGACATGGCTCTTAGGCCCTTAAATTACTTAAACTTAAACACTGAATTTCCCACATATAAAAGCTTTCAACCTGCAAATACACTCATCAATCTCATAGTAGTTATAATGCTCTTAAAATCCACCTTAAACTTATATTACTAACTCATTCTCATTAGCTCCTTAATTACAAGTTCATAAGCTTGTTTAAGTTCTTTTTCTTAGGTTATATATCCCAATACACAATGTAAGCTTTAAGCCACATTGGTATTTATCTAAAACTCATTCCTTAATCTTAAACCACCATTAGGTAAGCATTTTACCTTGTTTTCTCAAGCTTATCTTAATCTCCTCCTTAGACCTTCTTCTTGCATGAATCTCGGCCACCACTTAAATTCCCCTTGCCAATGTTCTAATCAATATTCAATGACTCATATGAGTACTAAACAATACACCAACCTCAAGGAATAAAAACCTAGGTTAAAAATGTGTTTTAAGGTCTTATAATGAATATTTTACCTTGAAGTCTTAAGGTAGGCTTGGATATGAATCAAGAAGGACCTCCTCTAGCCCTTGGAGAATAGAAAACAAGCTAGAACAAGGCATAAAAATGAAGCCCCATGAGTATAAATTTTCGGTAATGGAGAAGAATGGTGGAACCTAGTTTTTCTTACATATTCTTTACCTTAAGAGAATGGAGAAGCTAATGAGCTCTTCAAACTTATTTTTCCCCCTTCAATGGCGATTTCCCATGGCTCCAAAATGAGGCTTTTCAAATTTTGAAAAGATAGGAAGCAAGGCCTTGTTAACTAAGAGAAATCTATGCTTAGTTTTTGATTTGGAGCTAAAATGAGCAAGTTATGGACAAAGCAAGGTGGAGCAAGTATGGAGCTGGTTGGGAACGGTTTAGAACAGAGAAGAAGAAGAGGAACTCGTTGGTGAAGAAGAGAAATGAAGAAGAGAGGAGAGGTAGGCTAATAAAGGATATTTTGCTTTATAAAAGCAAATAGTAACTTTCTTTACTTTATCTCTTCTTATTTTCTTATTTGATGAAGTCTATGGTGACTCATCCCCTTAAAACCGTCCCCCCTTACTAATTAACATAAATAAGGCCTTGTTTGGCCATTTAACTAATTAAGGTTGCCTTAAGTCAAAACTAGCACTATTTGAGCACTATTCACTAATTAGTGCACATATTCGTGAAATTTTTGGTTTCCCATTGATTTAGGCTTCCTAATGTGATACTAATTAGTACACATGTTGATTAAGGTGTAATCATGGGCATTTAGCCACTCAAAACTTATTTCTGAGACAATTTCTCAAAAATGTGCTTTAAGGCCTCTTAAAGCACATTTTGTGTTTTAACTTGTTTTCAAGCTTGGTTTTCTTTGCTAATTGATTTAAAATGACCATTAGAATATTACTAAGGTCTTATCATGATATTTGGGTACTCACCCAAGTCTCTCCAAGCTTAGAGCACGTTTTTGCCCTGATTGCCCTTAAGGCACTTTCTTGTGTTTTCCTTGGTTTAAATTGTCTACCAATCTTTCTAAGGCATATTATAGCCTTACTACATCATAATTTGATGTTTTCTTAGCATACTTAGGTTTGGGGTATTTCAATCTACCCCCCTTAAAAGGACTTTGTCCCCAAAGTTCCTATGCATCTTTTCTTATTAAAATGCATGTCTTACCTCATTCCATAGATCATACAGATCGTACTTATGTATACTTAAACTCCTTGAATCCTTAGGTCCACCATATACCTATTCTTAAATATCACACAACATGCTCACGCATGTATAACACTCAAAATTCTTTTTGTTCCTTTTGATGATTAAAACCTTCACATAACTTCCAACGTATTCTCCCATGTCACCGGTCCGTAGACAATGGCTCATTCGTCCTCGTCACCATGGGCCAGAATACAAAACACGCTGCTCTCCCCATGTCACCGGTCCGAAGACAAAGGCTCGTGCGTCCTCGACTTCATGGGCGAGACTCAGTAAAAGGTAATCCTTTTTACGAGGTCATGTGAGGAATAATTCCTCTAGTTAAAAATACAAACAACTCCAATTTCATTTTATCTTAAGGCCTCTATCCATAGTGTGATTTAATTGTGACCACTGGTAGGGAGTTTCAGGAATCATCCAACCCTGATGTGATCAGCATCAGTGTCGAACTATCCTTCCACTCCAATTTGTGTTCGGTTTCCCTTGATCCCTAGAAAATCAAGTTCCACCTCCCACGTCATTTTCAAACATCAGATAATTCACTCATATCCAATTTTTCTATCTTTTTAGTTCTTCTAATCATAATCAATACATCTCCAAGGGGTGGACTTAGTCCATCAAGCATTCCCAATTCATCTCTTAGTAATTACCTCAAGACTTAAATTCCCACTAAGTTCTATATCAGTCTCATATCATTTTTCACCATCTTATCTCATAGCATTACTGCTTCCTTCCTCATGCTCATATCAAATAATATCTCATAGTGTTATCTTATTCTTATCTCACACATAGTCTCATATCGACTCATACCTCATATATTCTTATTTCTTAAGTCTCCTTAATCCTCTTCCTTAATTCTCTTAACTTGTACTCACACCGGAGTTAACAAGATAGGTACTTAATATGTATGGTATTCACATCTTCTGTGTGCAATAACCATGATTTACCTCAAAATGTTTATGTAAAACATATTCTCAAATTATTTTGTGCTATGCACACCGTAGTTTATGTACTCAGTACACAAACATACGCTAAGCGGTTTTCGCTCTACCCCCCTTAAAATGGATTACGCCCACGTAATCTGCATTATATCATCCTTGAACATAAGTTCAAGATGTCTAATTCTCACCAAGCATTCTAGCTTCCATGTCATCTATCTTACTTAGAATTCGATCAGGAATGACTTAGTCTCTGTATCGAGGATTCTTAACGGTATTTATACCGTTTCCTTAACTTAGTTTGGTCTAATCTCAAAGTAGTGGTCTGCCAGCTTCCGCTGCACCACTCTGATGTTCTTAGGCTTAACTGCTTCACTTATCTTTTTATGGCATTGTATATCCTCCTGCCTCCTTACAATTTAGGTATATTGGTCTCTCAATGGACACGTGTTATCTTTATATACACGGCCTTAATGAGTTGTAACTCGTCTATCCATTCTCCTTGAAGATCTTATGTTCATACTCTTAGTGTTTTCTCGAATGTCTAAGTTGTTCTCTCCAACTGACCTTTGGTCTGAGGATGATCCTCAATCTGAAACTACTGTTTAGTGCGTATCGCGCTTTACAGTCTTAATCTCTTACATCTTAAGACATGTCCAATGTCTGTACTTAACAATTCGTGCTCTTCGCACTCCATAGTCCTTAATTATTCGTTCTCTGATTTCTCGTGTTGTTGGTTCAACTGAATTCTTCTCTTCGACTGTTTGTGGTAGTAGCTGCGCTTGTCTGATCTTGCGTCGTTGTCGGTGGTACGGAGTCGACTACTTCCCGTGTTCCTTACACCACTCATCCACATGCATGGGGTACCTTACTGGTACATTACTACTTACCCAACTAACTCATAAATGAGCGTGTCAGGCCTGCAAGCCCCTGTGGGGTGCAGTCGTCCCACGTCTCGTTTTAGTAAACTCATAGTGTCTGTCACACGTTTAGCTATTGCTAATTATGAAGTATTCTGTTGTCGATCTCCTCTTTCATCGTTCCATAATAACATTTATTGTTCTTCTTGAAGTTAATCAAGGGAAATCCATTATTGTGTTCTTGGTATTATGCTCTAGCTCTTTCTGTATTCCGTCGTGATTCGGTCTCTTAATAATTAAGGTCTCTTTCCATAGAGCCTCTTATCTTTCTTATATTCATTCTATTGGGAAAGCACTTCCAGTTCCTTAAGGAATGGGTTGTGTGCTTCCTGTGTAATCTTACCAAACCATGTCCAGACTACTGGCATCAATGCACAGTCCGTCTACCATCTTATTCTCTTACTTATGCTGGTCTTAACTCATAAATCTAATTGCCTCAGTGTCAATATTTGACGGCTCATACATAATGGTCGCCTTACCGCGCACCACGACTTAATCCACTTATCTAACTATTGTACTCACGACCACTACTATCATGGTAGTTGGCCCTTACCATGTTGCCCATTAGTGGTGCAACCTCTTATTCACTTGTTCTAATGCCTTACCTTATACTCAATCCCCTCTTGGTGTAAACACACTGGGAGTTCTCTCATTCCGGTGTATGGCGGTTGCCGTACGGTGTTGTAAAATAGTTGACTCTTGATGTAAAGATGTTCTGCTCCAATCTCAGATTTGTAACAGGCTGATTTCTCTCCGCTTTCTTTCATCCTTAATGATGTTATCTACCATGTAGTTTAACTGGTAACTGAAGAAGTCATCCACTGATTCACAAGCTCTTCTGAGCATTGATTAATTGACGTGCCATAATGTGCAGTCACAATGTTTATCTCTGACGATCACTAATTCTTACATCCTGGGTGTTGGATATGAGGTCTATCTCTGCAACCTACCTTATTACTCAAGTGTATCTGATATATTTCAAGGAAATCTCAAGGTTCATAGTTTCCATTTTCTAAATAAAGTGTATTTCGTCTCTAATAAGTGAAAGCCCTTTTTGAGGGGTTCATTCCCACTCATGGCCTCACAACAAGGAGAGGTATCCCCACCCTAAAAGGCATGGTTCGTGCTCCGCTCCTGTCCTTAGCATTATCTCAATATTCTCATTGGTACCCTTTCTTGGTAATGTTCTTCCATTCTAAGTTATAGGTTTGGTAACCGTTCATATCTACAAATTGTAGTCCCTTCGTGGCTTAATTGACAAGCTCTCTTATAACTTACTGCGCCTCGGGCTCTGATGTGGTTAACATCCTTGGCTCGTAGGCTCTTAATGCTTAATGTCTCAGTTCATTACTTATATTCCTACTCATCCGTAGGTCATCCTGATAGGTTCTGATCCTTTGAACACTATCTACCGTGAGGTTACATACTAAATGTAGTATTGGGTTTCAGGGTAAGTCGCTGCATCCTGTTTCCTGCTGGAAGTTTATTCAGGTATTCTGAGGTTACTTAGTGTCTTTGACAATGCTGTCATTTTACTAGACTTATGTCTTTTAATAGTCAAGGTTAGGTTCGTATTAGGCGTTTGCCTACGGTGTCCAAGTTGGATATCATCCTGTCGTCTTATACTTCCATCTCAACGCTTCATTCAACTTCTGTTGATTACGCCACCCTTTGATGATCCATCATATTTGGGTGTTAATGAGTTAAACAAACAGTGTTAACTGTCATTCATCAGTTGTTTGGCTCGACTATACCCGCTTTGTGTGGGTAGTCCGCTGAGCTTCCCTCTGTCGGGATTATACATTTTAATCCTTGTAGGTCATAGCTTATGTTCATTTCTTTTACCCTTATTTTCTGGGTTTTCCAACATCTTCATTGAAGAATGTTGTTATTGGTATCCTTAATGGTCACTCTGGGAGTCTTATCCCGTTTTCATTGTAAGTCGATGCTTCAACAGTCTCAATAGTATCTCATAATACATCCCTTGTATATCATTGCTTATATAGTGTTTTTGGTCGCATTACCGAGCGATCTCTTAGGTTTTCCCCTTGGAGTTCGGGATTGTGTTCTTACCGTACTGTCGGTTGTTGTTGTAGTGGGTTATACCGTTGTAATATTTATATGGTTTAATACTTTGTCCAAGTTCTGCTCCCAGCTGACTGGTGTGTCACCTTCTCATCATGATCAGGCCATCGGGCCTTTCCAAGGTCTTATTTTTCTGTTCTTATGGATTTACAATCCGGTATTAATATGCTACAACTGTAGCGTTCTCCTATTTCGCCTTGATGGCTTTTCGTGTGGCTTAGCCGTGGTAGCACTTGCTATGGCAAGTGCGCCATGCAGGATGGGCTATTGGTACAAGGTACGTCGGTAGTGACACTTCCTTCTAATTTCCATGTAATTGGTAGTCCTCGGGACTCCTTCGATAATCTCTTATTTTGGATAACCGTCCATCCGGCAGTTTCCTTGTTGTTTGACAGTGCTGCCATCTATCTACCAGGGCGTTCCTCTTTCTGAGGGAACCCCTTAATATTTTCTTATATCTTAATCCTCGCTCCTGTCTCCACACATTTTGTTGTGGTTATTAAGTAATGGTTTTCCTTTAGGCACTACATTGTAGTCCTATTCCGGTATACAACTTGTATGAGTTCCTATCGTCGTCCGCATTATGTTGGCCAGGTTTGTAACCTTTTTCATTATATGGGGTTTGGAGTTCCCGTTTCTAACCGGACTTTCCAGTAATCTCAATCCTCATGCTTTGTATTTCCCGCTGTTATGCTCACTCGGACCGCTGTCCGGTACTCATGTCGCTTATCATTTCCTTATTCATTGCACGCGTAGTGCTTTCCTTATCATTGGTATTGCGGGTTATTTCGACTGCGTAGCATGTCGACCCATGTTGCCGGTAATTACCGTTCTTTTACTGATAGTATTCCATAGGTAGCGCTTTTTCTCTGTTGCGCTCCATTGAAAATCTCCTAGTTCTCCATAACTGTTGTACAACAAATTGTTTCTCGTATTGCTTACTGTTAGCTAACTGCCAGATCAGGTTTCCCCGAGTAAGAGAAGGCTTTCTTCTCTCTGGCGTTTGTTCCACAATTCAGGGTTGGGATGTGGAGGGCGGGTCTAGGTACTATGGATGTCCGGTAAACACCGGGAAGTCCTGACTAACGCACCTCTCACTCTATCTCTTAACCCTTAACCCATAACTCAATCTCAACATCAATATTCTCCTAAGTTCGGTATTTCTTGTCTTCAGAGCGTAACTACGCTCTGATACCACTTTTTGTAACACCCCAACTTAATCCAATTGTGGTCTCGCAACTTAACAGTATATATATAAACATGTCACAGCGGAATTCTTTACAATCCAGGACCTTGCCACGGTCTGTCTACAGAATATACCGAACATTAGAGCAACCATCTTAAACATTTACATATCCTTCTTACAACCCCCTCACGTCCTATACATCTTACTAACTTAAATTGCCATACGAGTGTACATGCACAACTCGTAGGCCACTCTTAACCCTTAACACTTGTATCCTCTCCTTACTCTCGCGTCGGCCGCTTCCTGTTGTACCTGTGTAGTAAAAACAGCCCCCAAAGGGGGTCAGCACGAATGCTGGTACGATCCCCTCATGGCCCCCAAGCTAACGTGGCTACGACGACTAATTGTCGATAGCATGGAGGTTGATTAATGCACAACATAATAGTAAATGCTGTAAACAACGATCCATATATGATCAATCAAGGTTCACACACACAATGAACGGCTTAATTGCGTTCCCTTAATTAGAGAGTTAATTGTTTAACTCCTTAAGTTATATATCCTCTTAATCTTAGACCATCCTTATCTCACCTCAATCTTAATCTTATCTTAATCTTAGAAACAACCATCCTTTAATAAGGAGTGGATGTCACTTATCTTAATCTAATTATACAAACCATCCTTTAAAGAGGAATGGTTGCAACTCATCTTAACCTTAACTTAATCTTAATCTTAACTTAATCTTAATCTTAACAATACAAATCATCCTTTAAAAAGGAATGATTGTAACTTATCTTAATCTTAACTTAAGTATGCCAACCGTTCTCTCATTGGGAACAGGTTAGCCCTTAGTTCGTTGTTTATTTTTGTAGGGCTTGGTTAACCCTAGCCAGCAGCAGGACACTTACCAGCAATAAACAACATTCTTAAATTGTTGGGGATGTAGGCTTGATCCCCCCACGCCATCTTAAAGCCACCTACCTTGGACTGGATGTCCAATGTAGCCGAGCCGGTCAACCGACCCAAGGCTACTAGTCCGAGGACTAGTCCTTAATCGGAAGTCGAATCTGCTATAGATACCGACCCCCTTTCCTTAGCATGCATGACCGGAGATCGGTCCCGGGTTTCCTCACTCATGTTCCAGTTAGTAGTAGTCTCAAGACCATGTTTGTTGGTTAACCTCTTTCGGTTTATATCGTCCCTTATTAGGGGGCGTTCCTTAGTCTCACTCAATTCCTTACTAAACATTGGTTAGTAAGTTCTCACGGTATGTTGTGTTAGTTTTCAAACATCACACAACAATACAATATATATAATATTTCCGGTTGCATGCTTTATCTTGTTTAGTGAGCACACAAAAACAAATAGCACACAAGCCGAGGGACACCTCGTTAGCAAGCAGGTCACAAGAGAACTGTACCGTTCACCGTTGGTCGTTCGGCTGCTTACTCTCTTCCGGAGTCCAAACTCCCAAGTCCTAAAACATTCATTCAGTTTTAGGTTGTTAATCACTTAACTTACTATGACTTGCTTAACTTGTTTAACTTACTTAATTCCTTAATGATCCCCACCTAACACCTCTTAAGTATTACAACTTAATCTTACAAACTTAATCTTAAACTTTCAAGTTTATACTTAACTTAACTTAATCCCTTAAGTCTTTATGCCTCTAATCATCATTGCCCCCTTAATGGGGTACCATTAATACCACTAAACTCTCTTAGGGTTTCTTTCCTTTCTTTTTTTTTTTTTTTTTTTTTTTATGGTCCGACCGACCCACCGACCGACCCACCCCTGGGTAGGTCGGCTGCAGAGAACATCAAACTTCACAGTTTCAGCCCGACCGACCCAGACTGGGGTCGGTCCCCTGGGTAGGTCGGCTGCAGAAACTTCCCATACATTGTCAAACCTTCTCCAAATTTTTCCTCAAGCCTCCTAATGTGTTCTAACATCATTTGGCACATCAAACCTACCTTATAACCTCCACCAAACTCATTAAAATCACCTCCAAAGATCATTCCAACCTTTAGCTCAATTCTTGTAAGAAATTCCTAACACTTGTCAATTAATTCCTTATATTTCTAACATGTACATTTTGTCTAAAACTTCAACTAACCAAAGTGTTTCTTTTCTACCCATATAACTCCTTCTTAACATCATTGCACTCCTTCTTTGCTTGTTAAACCTTCCAAGGTTATCTTGCATGTCCATGCACAATTTCTCTTCTTTTCACTTGTTACTCATCACTCTTAAACTCTTAAGCTTGCTTATACATTTCTTTCCATTATCTTAATACCTTGACATTGTTCTTCATTTACCTTAACCATGCAACACCCTCCTTAGACATTTCCACTCCTCTTATGCAACTTACTCACCATTCTCATGACCATACCCTCTTATACGTTTCTAGTCATTTTCCTTGATGACTTACAATGTCCTCCTACCATTTTCACTTCCATCACCCAAGTCCACACATTACCATTCAACTAAACCTTACTAGTCCACCACTAACATCACCACATCTTACACAAACTTCTCGAACTCTCATTGTTCTTCTCTTAGTTCATACCTAAATCACCTTAAAGCATTATACACCTTTCCTTCAGATTTGCACAAGTCTTATCATTCCTCATACCGTGTCTTTGGTGTGTTCAATGCACCCATCTAAACTCTAATTTCCTCATAGACCATTCTAGGTCATTCTCATCCTCAAGAACTCCTTAGTTAACTCATTTCCACTCAAATTCTTCATAATGACTCCTAGTAAATCCTAGGTCATATTAATTCACCACCATCACCTAAGCACTTATTTTCTACTCAAATTTTGCCATAGCTCCGCTAGTATATTCTCATGCCCAAATGCATTGTTTTTCTCACCACATCTCATCACCAAACCAACTCATTCACAACAACTCATTATATTGCAATAATCTTAAATTGCATAGCACCAAGGCTCTTAAATGACATGGCTCTTAGGCCCTTAAATGACTTAAACTTAAACACTGAATTTCCCACATATAAAAGCTTTCAACCTGCAAATACACTCATCAATCTCATAGTAGTTATAATGCTCTTAAAATCCACCTTAAACTTATATTACTAACTCATTCTCATTAGCTCCTTAATTACAAGTTCATAAGCTTGTTTAAGTTCTTTTTCTTAGGTTATATCCCAATACACAATGTAAGCTTTAAGCCACATTGGTATTTATCTAAAACTCATTCCTTAATCTTAAACCACCATTAGGTAAGCATTTTACCTTGTTTTCTCAAGCTTATCTTAATCTCCTCCTTAGACCTTCTTCTTGCATGAATCTCGGCCACCACTTAAATTCCCCTTGCCAATGTTCTAATCAATATTCAATGACTCATATGAGTACTAAACAATACACCAACCTCAAGGAATAAAAACCTAGGTTAAAAATGTGTTTTAAGGTCTTATAATGAATATATTTACCTTGAAGTCTTAAGGTAGGCTTGGATATGAATCAAGAAGGACCTCCTCTAGCCCTTGGAGAATAGAAAACAAGCTAGAACAAGGCATAAAAATGAAGCCCCATGAGTATAAATTTTCGGTAATGGAGAAGAATGGTGGAACCTAGTTTTTCTTACATATTCTTTACCTTAAGAGAATGGAGAAGCTAATGAGCTCTTCAAACTTATTTTTCCCCCTTCAATGGCGATTTCCCATGGCTCCAAAATGAGGCTTTTCAAATTTTGAAAAGATAGGAAGCAAGGCCTTGTTCTAACTAAGAGAAATCTATGCTTAGTTTTTGATTTGGAGCTAAAATGAGCAAGTTATGGACAAAGCAAGGTGGAGCAAGTATGGAGCTGGTTGGGAACGGTTTAGAACAGAGAAGAAGAAGAGGAACTCGTTGGTGAAGAAGAGAAATGAAGAAGAGAGGAGAGAGGTAGGCTAATAAAGGATATTTTGCTTTATAAAAGCAAATAGTAACTTTCTTTACTTTATCTCTTCTTATTTTCTTATTTGATGAAGTCTATGGTGACTCATCCCCTTAAAACCGTCCCCCCTTACTAATTAACATAAATAAGGCCTTGTTTGGCCATTTAACTAATTAAGGTTGCCTTAAGTCAAAACTAGCACTATTTGAGCACTATTCACTAATTAGTGCACATATTCGTGAAATTTTTGGTTTCCCATTGATTTAGGCTTCCTAATGTGATACTAATTAGTACACATGTTGATTAAGGTGTAATCATGGGCATTTAGCCACTCAAAACTTATTTCTGAGACAATTTCTCAAAAATGTGCTTTAAGGCCTCTTAAAGCACATTTTGTGTTTTAACTTGTTTTCAAGCTTGGTTTTCTTTGCTAATTGATTTAAAATGACCATTAGAATATTACTAAGGTCTTATCATGATATTTGGGTACTCACCCAAGTCTCTCCAAGCTTAGAGCACGTTTTTGCCCTGATTGCCCTTAAGGCACTTTCTTGTGTTTTCCTTGGTTTAAATTGTCTACCAATCTTTCTAAGGCATATTATAGCCTTACTACATCATAATTTGATGTTTTCTTAGCATACTTAGGTTTGGGGTATTTCACTAGGGGACTGAGAAACAGAGAAGAAATCATCCTTGATTAGACCTTCTTCCCTCCATTGTTGCATAAGAAGGTCTTCAGTCACTGGTGCCAGAGAACTAGCATTTTCGGCTCTCATCCAGGGGCCAAATTTGTCAACATCATTGGGATTTTCCTTAACAGCCTTACACTCATTAACTGTATGGGTGAGTTTTCCACATCTATAGCAGAAATTCGGAAGACTTTCATAAGACACACGACACACTCTTTTGGTTTGCCCAGTAGTTACCAGCAGAACTCGACATAAAGTGTCTTCAATGTTAACTTCAATTCTAAACCTGAGGACTCTTGAGAGAAGAGGGTTTACCTTATCAGGGTATTCAACAAAATTTCCTAACCTTTGAGCTAACAGAATCGCAGTAGCCTATGGGGAGACCGTGAATCCCAACCCAAATCTTGATGGTTCTAAACTCGTGTTCCATGAAGCTTAGAGCTGGATTTAAGGGTTGTAGTGCAAGAAGGCGATTTTGGAAGTGCCACGGGCCATTGGCTAAGATTTGTTTAACTTCACTCTCAGACGACAGAAGGTTGGAGAATGTATTAAATCCTACTTCATTCATGCGAAGATGCGGTTTGGGTCTCCAGATTTGATTCATAAAACTCAGCATCAGACGAGGGTGAACTCTACTAGGATGCCAAACTCTACCTACCAAGGTTTTTTTGTAGTCGGGATTAGACGGTTCGATAATAAGTGGTTCAGTATTAGAAGCATCAGATTCAGCTGGGTGGAGTTTTAGATTATTCCAGTTTTGAAGCATGTTATCCATGGCGAAGGCGAAGAAGTTCAGGCGGAGATTGAAATGGGTTCCGGTAGGGGATTGAGGGGGATGAGAAGGCAGATCGAAATCGTATAACAATAAGTATCTATCTTTAAATTCTAGTCGACTATTACAAGGTATAATCATTGAGACTGCTAAACCTGGATTATCTGCAAAAGGGATATATGGAAAATCACAATCTAAGGCAGAAGATAAAGGGTTAGATCTACCTTCACTATTGAATCTAACCAGTCGAGAATCATTTGCGTCGGCTCTTCCTTGCATGCCTCGCCGATTTCGCTTCTCCACAACCACCTCCATTGATTCCTGATGCGACATGGTGTAGTCCCGCGCAGCCTGATCTTCCATCTTCCTCTCCTTCTTTTTCCAATCGCATTCAATTTCTTCCTTTTCTTTCTCATCTTGTAACACCCCAACCGTTAATCTCATCACTACCTCTTAAACCTTCTCTAAGTACTCTTACTCGCACAGCGGAACTCTAACTTACAACGAGGGGTGAAACAACGCCGTTAGCCACCCATGTGGCTAACCAGGCCTTTCTTACATACCGTAACGGTCTGATGAACTGGAATAACCGAGTACTACATACAAATACAATACTCAATCATATCTCTACTATACCGAGTCTACAATATACGGATGCCGATGACATACTCGGACTTACACCTCATACAAACGCATAAGTAATTACAATCTAACTACCCATGCTCACAGCCGTCCCCGTCCTACTCTCTCGAACGGTGGTCAGCTTCAAGTACCTGCACACTAAAAACGTCCCCTAGGGGGTCAGCTTACGCTGCGCATGAAATTCGCATATACCGCGTGCTAACCGCGGTACGCCGACTACTTTGGGTCGGATATACATGGAGTTCATTTTAATCAACAACATGCATCATGGCAATACAATATATATGTATATCACACAAGGAATCTACATCCAATCACGGAACACGATTCCTAACTAACATAACAATGTTGTTAGTGGTAACTGGTTACTCTTAGGCATCGAGGGTTATTCCTCACCATGCCTTATTTACTTTTCAATACGTCACCCGCTCTCTCGGGTTACTTATCGTATACACACCCATTCTCTTGGGCTACTCATTCTTATACTTACCCATTCTCTCGGGTTACTCATACATATACTCACCCCTTTCTCTCGGTTATTTATACTCATCATCTCACCCACACTCTGGGTTATTCATATTCAAGCGCTTGTAGATTCTCGATACACTACAGGTCTCCTACGTCACGCTTTACTCTTACATACTTAAGCCAAAACTCATGGCTCTCTAGCATAGTCTTACTTCCCCGGTGTTTCGACCCTACTCTGGGTCTAGCATGGTGGGAAGGTTCAACTAGCTCACGGAACTCTCTCTTAGTTCCTATCTCTTTTACTTAGGTCCGACTACTCTCGGACTACTCTCGTTCCCGTACACTCCTCTCTCGGAAGTTATAATAATATCATGTATATTAGTCTAGAAGCATCATTCTCGATGTTTCTAATGACTTTGGGAACTTTACTTAAATTCGGGTAATCTTAGGTTTAAGTGTTACCCTCACAATCATATGCTTGTACATTCGGATATTTTCTTATACCGGGTAAAATCCTCATATAAGAGGTCGACCGTATCTCAAGGGAGTCACATAGTCCCTTAGGTCTCTTTTACCTTTCTTCTATGTTTACATTATTGGACTAACTTCAATCCTCTCGACGGAGGTCATTTATCTCTCCACTCATATTTATTTCGTGGATTGTTTCAATGAGGTTCTCTAACCGTTATCGGGTATATACTCAACCCGCACATCTCCTCGCATTTTAGGGAGTTCATATGTTTGTGTTATCGTATACTTTAATCGATAGCTTGTGTGTGTTTGCATAATACCATTGGTTATGTGACTACCCGTTCAACGGTTTTCTAGTCAATCAGTACTCACTAAGAGTCGGTCTATGCACTAAGTTAGACCACACCGGCATACAAGTATGTTAGCTCATTCAACATACAACAATGCATGCATAATCAAACAAGAGATTATTTTCATGCTTTAATCTTGATTAAGCCGGCACACAAACACACAAATCAGAGTAACTCGGTTAGCATACGGGGCATGAGAAAATCATACCTTTCACCGGGGTTTTTACTTTACCGTGGCATCTCACCAAGCTCGGGTCACGCACGACTCTCTGATAATGTTTCAAACATTATTATTAATACTAAGATCACACGGAACATAATTAAATGTTATTCCCGTAGTTACCCCGTTATCCCGTTATCTTGGTTTCACTCTTGTTCATTTGAGTTCTCCCTTCTCAAACACTTCTAACACTTTATCACACTTCCTAGGGCCTTTACATGTCACCAAACAAGGCCTTAACATCTTATAACATCATTAACATTCAAACCCCCATCATTTACAACCTTTAAAATACTCTCTGTAGGTTTCTGGGGGTGGTCCGGGACTTGGTCCATACCCTAAGTCCCGGACCAATCACAAACTAAACTCTCGGGTGAAATTCAACATTGGTCCGGGACCTTGTCCCTATCCCAAGTCCCGGACCAAACACGGCTTGCACTCTCGGCCTAAATAAATGGGGTGGTCCGGGACCTTGTCCTCATCTCAAGTCCCGGACCAAGGTGGACATTGCACTCTCGGTAAGGAAACAGGGGGTGGTCCGGGTCCTTGTCCATGGACTAGGTCCCGGACCCTGCTACAACCTGAAACAGACATTATTTTTCACCCCCATTTCAACCCTTAATCCACACTCAATCTTTCCCTAATCTTTCCACAAGATTTCTACATGTTTAATCACCATTAATCATGCTCTAAACCCCCTTCAAATCATGGGTTAAACCCTTACTCAAATTCTTCCTCAAAATCACTTATATATCATAACTAGTTCTCTAGTTCTTCTAAGTTGTAACAGATTTTGGTACCCTCTTTTACCATTCAAAACTCACTTACTAATGTCATTCCTAGCACCCAAATGACCTTATTTTCCTCTCAGTTTTACTCCAAGAACCTTACTCTTCCTCTTCCCAAATTCCAAGTGATTTACCACTCACTTTAATATTCGAAACATGCCTAGTTTTTCCTAGGTTTCACACTCCTAATCATCCCTGGTTTCCAAGTAAAATTTGACAGCACTTGCTTGCTTTACTAAGCACTTTCACCACATTAAACATGCTCACAAACACTTCTTCTCCTCTGTTTGGTTTAAACATAAACAACACATCAAAGTCCCATTTGCTCACATAAGTACACTAACCTAACTTCAAGGTTTATTCACACACTCCCACACATTAAAACATTATCTTTCAGCTATGAATATTGTAGTACCAAGACTACACAAGCTCAAGGTTATTTACACCACACCAACATAGGTTTCACAAGAAAATAAAACAAGCACATGGTAAGCTCTTTACCTTGTTTACTTTCGGTTTTCACTCCTCTTCTTCCTCTTTATCTTGTTCCCTCTTTCTCTTCTTGTTTTCACAACATACCAAGGGGCATAGATTGCCAACTACAATCATATCCCCACACACACATGAACAAGTAAGTTTCAATATTTCCCACATAACCTAATATATTCCAAGGAGCTAGTTTTCAAGGTTTAGCTTAGGTTTTACCTTAGAATAACCAAATGGACAGCTTGGCAATCCATTGGAAGAGTTTCCATCCCTCCACAAGAGCAAGATGCTCACGACTAACATGGGGAAAAATTCAACGTGAGGGAATTTTTCCCAAATTACAAGAACAAGCTTGAAATGGCCAAAACTCTTACTTATTATTACCTTAAGACATTAAGGAGTGGAGGAGAGTTAAAATCAGCTCTTAAAGCTTCAAAAGCTCCAACATCCATGGAAGTGAAGGTGGAGGAACCAAGGTTTTGAGGGGTGGAAAACGTAGCCCTCGCCGATACGAATCTAACGGTACAGTTTTTGTGCGATTCGGTGAAGAAATGAGCAAGTGAGGAGAGGTTGAAGGTGGGCTGTTGCTCACGTATGGGAATCGCCATTACAGAGGATGAAGAAGAAGAGGCTCTGGTGGGGGAAAAGAAAGAATCGTGAATGAAATAAAAGAGGGGGAGAGAGAGTACTTATATTACTTTTAACTATTCACCCCTTTACTTTATTTCCTTGTCATCTTATTACTAAATAGCTACCAAGCTATTAATGAGTGTGTACACATTAATTAAAACCGGCCATGTTAATTAGTAGCCCGGGTCGTTTTTCGTCTTTTCGAATTAAACGCGTCTCGTCTCCCGGTTTCGTTACTATTCACTTACCGGGTCCGTTTCCCGGAATTTTCTCGTTTAATTAATTTTAATGGTTGTTAAGCTTCCATTAATACTTAATTATAGTTATTTAATCAACTATAATTTTTACGGGTCCATTTGACCACTTAAAGTCACGTTTTCGGGTTTTCTCGAAAAACGTGCTTTTATGCTTAATTAGCGTTTTAATCCGTTATTTGGATCCGTTTCCTTCGGGAATCATTCCCGTATACTAATTAGGCCTAACTAAGCCTTAGGAATCCATCTCGGACCCTCTCGAGATCATATATCTCTTACACTCATTTTACGCGCATTTTAGCGTTTTTCGCTTTTCAAGCGTTTTCTCTTTCCTTTTGGTTTTATTCTTTACCAATACTCTTTAGGCACCATTAGGCCCTTAATAATTTTATTAGAGTAATTAATCGCCATTTTTAGATCCGGGGCATTAAAATCTACCCCCCTTAGGAACTTTGTCCTCAAAGTTGATGAATCTAGGTGGTTACTCTCATGGCATTCAATGCCAAGGTTATAGTACATGTATAACCCTACTGACTCCACAAGTCAGTCTCATTCCATACTACACATACCACACACATATCACAGCATGTATAGCAATCAAAAATACTCTTTTTACTCTCTCCATGGAATCGGTCCAAAGACAAGAAGGCACTACAGTCCTCGAATCCATGTTGAGTGATATACTACTGATCCCTCAGGTACCGGTCACGTTGAACACTTACTCTTTCTGGTTCACGGCCGTTTCATGACAAATGGGCACTTACTCTCTCTGGCCCACGGTCCCTTCGGTTCTGATCAAAACGTTACACATATATATATCCTCAGGCACTCTGGTTGACTCACTCAACACAGGAACATCTCAGGGTACTCTCCCCGTCCCGCTGCCTTTGGAAAAATCACACACTGACACCGCCCCAACCGGTCACTTAGGACCGCCGCACGTACGGTGCAATGGTTTCAAAACTAATACACGCCCACCGTTCTACCGGTCATCAAGACTTAAGGCTCAGCCATCGGCGGGTGATAGCGGTTTCAAAACCAGTTTCATTTCCATCTTCATACTTGAAGGAAATTCTTTTTCAAAATCTGTTTGAAAATTCTTTTTAAAGCATCACACAACTCCAAATCCGGTTCATGGTAGTTGTATCTTTTCTTAGCGTGATTTCTTGTGACCACTTATAGGGAGCTTCAAGAATCATCCGACCCTGATGTGATCAGCATCAGTGTTGAACTATCCTTCCACCCCAATTTGTGTTCGGTTTCCCTTGATCGCTAGCAGACCAAGTTCCACCTCCCACGTCAGTTTCAAACAATCAGACAGTCAAACATTTTCGTTTTCTATCTTTTACTCTTTCTAGCCATATTCACGAAACAATTTGTTTCAATTAATCTCTAGTTCCTAGTACTTAGGTCATTTGTCATCCTCATTGCTTCACTACTTTACCTAGGTATTCCATACTTATGGCTTCTTTTACTCAAATTGTTCCTCAATTTAAAACACATAACATACAACTCCAAAGGATGGAACTCACTCCATCTATCATTCTCAAATAAAATCACCTAGGGAACTCACTCCCTCTTAGGTTACACATCGGTTTCATGCCGATTCATACTCATTATAACTCATGTCTAATCTCACTAGACATATACTATAGGGATTCTCATTCCCTAGGAGTCTCTCTACTCCTCTTTTCATAATATTACATTCTCATTACTTGCATCTCTCATGCACCATACTCATTATTACACAATGAATGGGTACCTATGTTTATGTAACATAAGTTCCAATCATCAAACAATTTCTTTTGTGCTATGCACATAGTAGTTTACGCACCAATACGTAAAACATACTCTAAGCGGTTTCTCGCCCTACCCCCCTTAAAAGGGGTTACGCCCGCGTAACCAACCATATGTTATCACTGAACATTGGTTCATTAATTCGAGTATTATGAAGTGTTTAAACTTCAGTACGGTTAATTAACTCATAACCGGGTTAGGTTTTAGCCTCTAAGGCTTCAAGGGGTTTATGATATAGATATACTTAACCCTGAATCACGGTCCACAAGCTTCTATTGCGTGACCTGATAACTAGAGCTTAACTCGCTCTTTGGTATTCTCAATGTTTTTCAACCGTCGCTTGGTATCTCTTACCGTATGCGAATTCGATGAGTTATAGATTTTCTCTCCAATTCTTTGGAAATCTATATTTTTGTATACTCTGTATACTTTGTGGTTATTCACTACTTTTTCCGACTTATTGTCGGTTGAGGTCAAGCTACTACTTAGCATGTAGTGCTTCCTCGTTTAACAGTGGCTCATGGATTACGTTTGTTTCTTGGTTCTGTACCAGAGTTCTTCATTCATAATACTCTGCCTTCTTTTTTTTTTCCACATATCGATCCTGGGCCCTGTGGGTTACTTCCCACGTTCTTTGTGCATCTTTGGCCAATGGCCGCACGGTTATCTCTCTAAATTCTCACTCAACAGGCTTTGTTGACATTTCTCAATTCCTGGCTCTCCCACTCGATCATCACCGCACAAGTGCAATACCAAAACACTCAGTCATACAGAGTGCAGAAGCGTAAACCCTTGACAGTAAATCTCTTATGAGATAGGAATGATCATGTCTTCTTTAACACATTTTCTCATCAGCTCCGTATCATTATCTGAATATACTCTTACAATGGTCGCTCGCTGCGTACCATGTTCTTACTCATTAAACAACATTTGTTTACATGGCATCCGCTACTACTTTAGCTTCTGCTCATGTACTCCCGCCATTTATACTATGGCTTGCCATTCACTTGGCTCAATGAAATACGTTACTCTTTAAATCTCTCTGCGCGCTTGCGCACTGCTTACTCTGCAGTTCATACTGTACACATACAGTGTTCACTACTCATCCGATTACTCTATCGGTTTCCTTTACTGCTATCAAGGTTCCTCTTTATACTCTACTTGTGTTCATATACCCCTTGGCAATATACACATGCTCAGGTTTCACCACTCCGCTTTAGCGGTTTCACATTACATACTTAGGTGGTAGCCTTACTCTGGAGGGTTCACGCAAATGCCGCTCCGTAGGCCCCATAATAACAAGTGGTATCCCCACTCTAAGGTAGTGGTTCATTCTCCACTGTTCCTCTTATGCCTCTATGCATAGGTTTACAATGTTTAGATTTACAAGTTGCAGTTAGTTTACCGGCTTATAAGCCACATTGCCTCGCCATGCTCCATGCGGGCTGTTTATATAGGTTTTTGCTTCTCCGTATACCATTAAATGGTTTGGAGGTATTACTGGGTTTTGATATGGTAGTTTCATCACGCTTCCAAACATGGAAGACCCTTAAAGTATTTTGATACTAATTCATGCCCTCTAGCATTTTAGGGTATCCCGTGTTACGAGGGATCCCTTCGGTTCTACCCGAGTGTTTGCTTAAACACTTGTGTTCTCAACACGATGTTTCGTTCAACTAATGTTGACTCCGGCACCCTTCTCGGATTGCTCCTGGGTGTTACTGAGTAATGCCATTACATTTGGCTTGTACTCATGGTTATGTTCAGTTGCGACTTCGCCTTGCGGCTATGTCCTTGACTATCCCGTTTAGGGTTGTAATGTCTCCCATTATTGGGTAGATCCTTGGTACCTTCTAATACCTTCTGGGTTAGGTCATTATTCTCTTCAGTGAGGTATAAAGTGGGAATTCTATCCCGTTTATCGTACATTAATAAGTTCATTTAGGCATTCGCCGTATTATTTACACTGGTATTCACCCAGTTATTAGGTATTTCCTGAGACATTTCCAATGTCTGTACTTAATACTCTGTGCTTCTCGCACTTCTTAACGCCTTATCCTTAGGTCCGTGACCTTACTGGATTCTAGACTCCCTTAACTCGGTAAGCTTCCTTGTGTTCTTCGATCATTCGAGGTGTCCAACTGTCTTGGTTTGGATTGGCTCTTTCGTCCGTAGTATGGAGTGGGCTACTTCCCGTGTACCGTACTCTACTAGTATACATACATGGAGTATCTTGTTGATACGTTACCACTTACCCAACTAACTCATAATTGGTCTGTCAGGCCCGCAAGCTCCTTTGGAGTGCGGTCGTTCCATGTCTCGTTTGTGTACACTTGTAGTGTCGGTCACGCCTAAGTGAAGTATTCTGTTGCCAACTCCTCTTGTATCGTCCTATGATAACTTACCGTGGTTCACTGGTTTGGTTTTAAAACTTTGGGGGTTTTTGGAAGATTTCATGTTTGAAAGAAAATTCGGGTTTTAAAAGTAAGCTCTTCATGGCATTTCAATGCCGGCTGATTCTTATCCAGTCCAGCTTCTTGCTGGCCGCTATGTTCTTTATACAGTGACTAGGCTGTTAGGCCTTTTCAAGGTTTCATTTCAGAATTCTTAAGGTTCGAGTTGCTATATTGGCTTCATTCGCCATCCTGGTACTTTGCTAAGTACTGATAGCTTGTCAAAGCTCTTCTCATTGGTCCCGCTATTACTGCACTTGCCGTGGCAAGTGCGCGGTACTGGCGGTTTTTGGGTTAACTCATACCGGTCACGGTATTGTTCACATTATATTTGGTAGCCTCGTTGGCTCTTCCTTGATCCTCTAGTTGGATAACTGCTCCTTGGAGCTGCTTCTCATTCCTCTTGACATGACTGTCATTCATTTAGGTGCTCCTCCACTCTCGGAGTTCCTTAATTACTTTAATTCTATGCTTTACCTCGTTGCTCGTTCCCACGTCTTTACTGTGGTTACCGAGGTTTAGCTTATTTAGGTACTACTTTTGTAGTCCTATTCGGGTATACCCCGTAGTTATGCTCGTAGCTGTCTAAGCTGTATCAGTTAAGTATTGCAACCTCTTGGGTGTGGCAGGGTGGGTGCATCTACCTTTGACTAGATTCTCAGTCAATATGTATACCATGGATGGTATTAGTTAACTATGGCGGTCCATAGACATGTGTCCCGGTTTTTGTTATTATCATTGAGTCCGCCTTGTTGCACGGTTGGTGCTTTCTTTTTGCTGTTGCTCGGCTAGCTAGGTTCTCGCGACTGCTAAGCATGTCGCCCCAAGTTGCCACAGATTTCGGTCTCCTTGGATTAGGATTTCTCGATCTCTCGCCGTTACGTGCGGTTACTGTCATTCCAGCGGGATCCGTCTCCGGGCTTTCCGGTTCTCGGGACTTACCGCATGACAGGTTCTGATTCATATTGAGACATTTATTAACTGCCAGATTGGGTTTCCCATCTCTCTGGCGTTCTTTCCCGAGCTTTAATGCGGGGGTTGTGGAGGGCGGGTCTGGTATTGTAGGTATCCAGATCATACTGGAAGTTCCTATCTAGCGCATCTCTCACGCTACCACTCAACCCTTAGCCCTAAGTCTCTATTTCCTAACTCGGTACTTCCTAGGCTCGGTATTTCCAGTCATCAGAGCGATACTTCGCTCTGATACCATTTTTGTAACACCCCAACCGTTAATCTCATCACTACCTCTTAAACCTTCTCTAAGTACTCTTACTCGCACAGCGGAACTCTAACTTACAACGAGGGGTGAAACAACGCCGTTAGCCACCCATGTGGCTAACCAGGCCTTTCTTACATACCGTAACGGTCTGATGAACTGGAATAACCGAGTACTACATACAAATACAATACTCAATCATATCTCTACTATACCGAGTCTACAATATACGGATGCCGATGACATACTCGGACTTACACCTCATACAAACGCATAAGTAATTACAATCTAACTACCCATGCTCACAGCCGTCCCCGTCCTACTCTCTCGAACGGTGGTCAGCTTCAAGTACCTGCACACTAAAAACGTTCCCCCTAGGGGTCAGCTTACGCTGCGCATGAAATTCGCATATACCGCGTGCTAACCGCGGTACGCCGACTACTTTGGGTCGGATATACATGGAGTTCATTTTAATCAAACAACATGCATCATGGCAATACAATATATATGTATATCACACAAGGAATCTACATCCAATCACGGAACACGATTCCTAACTAACATAACAATGTTGTTAGTGGTAACTGGTTACTCTTAGGCATCGAGGGTTATTCCTCACCATGCCTTATTTACTTATTCAATACGTCACCCGCTCTCTCGGGTTACTTATTCGTATACACACCCATTCTCTTGGGCTACTCATTCTTATACTTACCCATTCTCTCGGGTTACTCATACATATACTCACCCCTTTCTCTCGGGTTATTTATACTCATCATCTCACCCACACTCTTGGGTTATTCATATTCAAGCTCTTGTAGATTCTCGAGACACTACAGGTCTCCTACGTCACGCTTGTTACTCTTATTACATACTTAAGCCAAAACTCATGGCTCTCTAGCATAGTCTTACTTCCCCGGTTTCGACCCTACTCTGGGTCTAGCATGGTGGGAAGGTTCAACTAGCTCACGGAACTCTCTCTTAGTTCCTATCTCTTTTACTTAGGTCCGACTACTCTCGGACTACTCTCGTTCCCGTACACTCCTCTCTCGGAAGTTATAATAATATCATGTATATTAGTCTAGAAGCATCATTCTCGATGTTTCTAATGACTTTGGGAACTTTACTTAAATTCGGGTAATCTTAGGTTTAAGTGTTACCCTCACAATCATATGCTTGTACATTCGGATATTTTCTTATACCGGGTACCGGGTAAAGAGGTCGACCGTATCTCAAGGGAGTCACATAGTCCCTTTAGGTCTCTTTTACCTTTCTTCTATGTTTACATTATTGGACTAACTTCAATCCTCTCGACGGAGGTCATTTATCTCTCCACTCATATTTATTTTCGTGGATTGTTTCAATGAGGTTCTCTAACGTTATCGGGTATATACTCAACCCGCACATCTCCTCGCATTTTAGGAGTTCATATTTTTTGTGTTATCGTATACTTTAATCGATAGCTTGTGTGTGTTTGCATAATACCATTGGTTATGTGACTACCCGTTCAACGGTTTTCTAGTCACTCAGTACTCACTAAGAGTCGGTCTATGCACTAAGTTAGACCACAACCGCGGCACTACAAGTATGTTAGCTCATTCACATACAACAATGCATGCATAATCAAACAAGAGATTATTTTCATGCTTTAATCTTGATTAAGCCGGCACATCAACACACAAATCAGAGTACTCGGTTAGCATACGGGGCATGAGAAAATCATACCTTTCACGCGGGGTTTTTACTTTACGCGTGGCCATCTCACAAGCTCGGGTCTACGCACGACTCTCTGATAATGTTTCAAACATTATTATTAATACTAAGATCACACGGAACATAATTAAATGTTATTCCCGTAGTTACCCCGTATATCCCGTTATCTTGGTTTCACTCTTGTTCATTTGTTCTCTCCTTCTCAACACTTCTAACACTTTATCACACTTCCTAGGGCCTTTACATGTCACCAAACAAGGCCTTAACATCTTATAACATCATTAACATTCAAACCCCACTCCCCATCATTTACAACACTTTAAAATACTCTCTGTAGGTTTCTGGGGGTGGTCCGGGACTTGGTCCATACCCTAAGTCCCGGACCAATCACAAACTAAACTCTCGGGTGAAATTCAACATTGGTCCGGGACCTTGTCCCTATCCCAAGTCCCGGACCAAACACGGCTTGCACTCTCGGCCTAAATAATGGGGTGGTCCGGGACCTTGTCCTCATCTCAAGCCCGGACCAAGGTGGACATTGTGCACTCTCGGTAAGGAAACAGGGGGGGTGGTCCGGGTCCTTGTCCATGGACTAGGTCCCGGACCCTGCTACAAAACCTGAAACAACATTATTTTTCACCCCCATTTCAACCTTACTCCACACTCAATCTTTCCTAATCTTTCCACAAGATTTCTACATGTTTATCACCATTATCATGCTCTAACCAAAACCCTTTCAAATCATGGGTTAAACCCTTACTCAAATTCTCCTCAAAATCACTTATATATCTAACTAGTTCTCTAGGTTCTTCTAAGTTGTTAACAGATTTTGGACCTCTTTTTACCTATTCAAATCTTCACTTACTAATGTCATTCCTAGCACCCAATGACCTTATTTTCTCTCAGTTTTCTCCAAGACCTTACTCTTCCTCTTCCCAAATTCCAAGTGATTTACCACTCACTTAATTTCGAAACATGCCTAGTTTTTCCTAGGTTCACACTCCTAATCATCCCTGGTTTTCCAAGTAAAATTTGACAGCACTTGCTTGTTTACTAAGCACTTTCACCACAATTAAACATGCTCACAAACACTTCTTCTCCTCTGTTTGTTTAAACATAAACACACATCAAAGTCCCATTTGCTCACATAAGTACACTAACCTAACTTCAAGGTTTATTCACACACTCCCCCACATTAAACATTATCTTTTCAGCTATGAATATGCGTACTCAACTGACACAAGCTCAAGGTTTATTTACACCACACGCAACATAGGTTTCACAAGTTAAAATAAAACAAGCACATGTAAGCTCTTTACCTTGTTTACTTTCGGTTTCACCCTCTTCTTCCTCTTTATCTTGTTCCCTCTTTCTCTTCTTGTTTTCACAACATACCAAGGGGCATAGATTGCCAACTACAATCATATCCCCACACACACATGAACAAGTAAGTTTCAATATTTCCCACATAACCTAATATATTCCAAGGAGCTAGTTTTCAAGGTTTAGCTTAGGTTTTACCTTAGAATAACCAAATGGACAGCTTGGCAATCCATTGGAAGAGTTTCCATCCCTCCACAAGAGCAAGATGCTCACGACTAACATGGGGAAAAATTCAACGTGAGGGAATTTTTCCCAAATTACAAGAACAAGCTTGAAATGGCCAAAACTCTTACTTATTATTACCTTAAGACATTAAGGAGGTGGAGGAGAGTTAAAATCAGCTCTTAAAGCTTCAAAAGCTCCAACATCCATGGAAGTGAAGGTGGAGGAACCAAGGTTTTGAGGGGTGGAAAACGTAGCCCTCGCCGATACGAATCTAACGGTACAGTTTTTGTGCGATTCGGTGAAGAAATGAGCAAGTGAGGAGAGGTTGAAGGTGGGCTGTTGCTCACGTATGGGAATCGCCATTACAGAGGATGAAGAAGAAGAGGCTCTGGTGGGGGAAAAGAAAGAATCGTGAATGAAATAAAAGAGGGGGAGAGAGAGTACTTATATTACTTTTAACTATTCACCCCTTTACTTTATTTCCTTGTCATCTTATTACTAAATAGCTACCAAGCTATTAATGAGTGTGTACACATTAATTAAAACCGGCCATGTTAATTAGTAGCCCGGGTCGTTTTTCGTCTTTTCGAATTAAACGCGTCTCGTCTCCCGGTTTCGTTACTATTCACTTACCGGGTCCGTTTCCCGGAATTTTCTCGTTTAATTAATTTTAATGGTTGTTAAGCTTCCATTAATACTTAATTATAGTTATTTAATCAACTATAATTTTTACGGGTCCATTTGACCACTTAAAGTCACGTTTTCGGGTTTTCTCGAAAAACGTGCTTTTATGCTTAATTAGCGTTTTAATCCGTTATTTGGATCCGTTTCCTTCGGGAATCATTCCCGTATACTAATTAGGCCTAACTAAGCCTTAGGAATCCATCTCGGACCCTCTCGAGATCATATATCTCTTACACTCATTTTACGCGCATTTTAGCGTTTTTCGCTTTTCAAGCGTTTTCTCTTTCCTTTTGGTTTTATTCTTTACCAATACTCTTTAGGCACCATTAGGCCCTTAATAATTTTATTAGAGTAATTAATCGCCATTTTTAGATCCGGGGCATTAAACATCTCCTCTCGTCTCTTGCTCTGATTCTCTCACAGGCCTAGCATAGAATTGTCCTGATAGCTCATGATGAGCTATAATTCTCTCGTTGGGCAAGATTTCCACAACGAAGAAGAAAGGTTGGGGTAGTTTTCCAGCGCGTGACCGTGCGTACCTGGGTGCTCCTTCTCTCTCCTTTTTTTGTCATTCTTCGGTTATACTATTTAGATATCTAACATTTATTATTTATTTTTATTATATATACACATATATACTTATATTTTCCAAAAAACTGCGGGGGCACGTGCCCCCACAGGTTATAAGTTGCGTCCGCCACTGCTACACACAAATTAACCACAAGCTCCTCCACTATACCTATATATATTTATATGGTGTGATATTTTTTTTGTGTTATGTATATTGAGAAACTGGTTTATTTTGAGCAAACACATCTATTGTTGCCTACTTAATATTTATCCCTTTAACCTTGATCGGCCATAGTAGCTAGCTTACCAACTGAAAAAAAAAAACATCAATCAGACTGAAAAAGAAAGAAAAAATTCAAAAAGACGAGTGAAGATGACAATCAAGAGTTTCTAGCTAGCTAGGTTTCCACTATTAGCAAGTGGGTGTGTCATCTACCCAAGCCTTATGGTACCCCTTTGCTTCTGCCCTCCCGCGCTGGCAATATGCAGCAAGCAGTACTAGCTTGCATATTCAATTTATCTATATATACACATTTCACCGCAACACTCCCTATCCCTCTTCCCCAGCTTTCCCTATTTTTTCACAAGAAATCAGCAGTATAAATGTCTTAGTATGTTCAGTACTGCTTTAATTATGAGATGAATCATTTTCATCAGATTTAACTAGCTAGCCCTTCTTCTCCATGGGAAGGACCAACAACGACGACAGCTTGATTACAACAGTAGAGAATCACGCCCTCTATACCAGAACTACTAGTAGATCCACCATGAATATCACTAAAACCAACAACCGCCAGTCTTCCGGTTTCCCCTCCTCTCCTGCCGCCCTTTACACCTCCAGCACCGTGAAAAGCACGCTAAGCAGCAGCAGCTGCTCCTGGACCCATCAACGCAGTCATCACTTCCATTTCCCCAATGATCATCGTCAGCAGCAACCACCGCAGCTTCAACGAGATGACTATCATCTGATGGTATCTTGGCCTCCAGTTTCATACACTTGCAGCTTCTGCAGAAGGGAGTTTAGATCTGCTCAAGCTTTAGGTGGCCACATGAATGTCCACAGGAGAGACAGGGCTAGGCTTAGATCGTCTTCTTCTTCTACTTCATCATCACACGATTATTCCTCCCCTAATTCCACTACCTCCACGATCCTCTCCTCAAAATCAGCAGCGAATTACAATCCTTCTCTTAATCTGAACCTTGATCCTACTAGCCCTAACCCTAACCCTAGCCACCGCAGTCTTATTACCCGTACTCATCCTTCATCATCCATTGATGCTTCAATTACTCCTGCTGCTTCATCTCCAAGCAATCACTTTACTTTTAACCCTAACGTAGGTGGCTTGATCTCTTCCTCAGGTATCAATACGGTTCGCAACAATAATCCCGTGCACTACTCCATCGGCTCGGATACTACGCCATCTATGGAAAAGATCAGGGTAGAGAGGCGCCGTGGTGGTGGCCCTTTCGATCCAAAGAACTTCCTGGCGGTCAGATCATCAATATTATCAGCAGGTGGCGGCGGTGGTAATAACACGACAAAGAATAAGATTAGAGGCGATGCTGACCGCGCTTATCATGTTGATAGTTACAAAAGATCAGTCGGAGGCGATGAGGCGGATCATCTTAATCATGGGCTGCTTGAAGATATTAGTCACCAGAAGAAGAAGAATGGGATGTTATCCGAGTATTTAACTGTTACCCAGATTGGTTTGGGTACTAATGTCGCCGCCTTTGGGGACGATGATGATGATGAAGTGGAGTTCATGAGCGTAGAGGGAGGAGATGATCTGGGTGATGATCAGGTTGATCTTGAGCTGCGACTTGGGTATAATTATTAACTAAATAATTAGTGTTTTTGTTATATCGAATGGTTATAATCTTAGTAATTAACAAGCATTCATGAATTCATGTCAAAATACGATTGGCTTGCACCGAAAAAGAAAAAGTTGAGGCAGCTCAATTCGTTTCATCTGCTTGTCTAGTTTTAGAATTTTCAGCCAATAGTCTTTTCAGGCGCTCTATATTTGATATAAAGTTGTGTTAGATTGTCCTTTTCATTATGTTTTGTAATGATGTGAAGTTTAATTAGTACTGCTAGCTACTAGTAGACAGGGGTGAATGATAGATTCACTACTCTAGAAGAAGTGGAAATGAAGAATACCATTTAAGATAGCAATGGCGTTTGTGAAAACCATTTTAAGCTTATTTGAAGAGACACGACATTTGTAACGGTTGATGTGATTTGGAGCTGTAAGATTTTCAATATTGAACCATGCTGCTTTTCTGTTTTTATTTTTGTGATAATAGATAAATAGATATATAATCATCTTCTCATGTTTAGAGCTACTTTCATACTAACTTGTTTATATGTCAACTGTTGAGATTCTTTGATCTTCACCAGTAGGGTTCTTGGTTTCGATTGTTGGAAGGTGCCACTAAGCATACGTCATCTCACAGAGATTTGGTAGAAAAGATATCCATAAAATTAAGGAAATTTCAAGATGTCTTTTGAGGTTTTTCTAAGATGAACAATATGTCAATCTAAACCTCACATATATAAGAAACATCTCTGATCAAATGTGACAGTTTGGGCTGAACTTTTCCTCCTTAAATATGTCTAGAAAATAGTTATTAGCTTAAATTCTCTGACTTGAATAGTTCAACATTAGCACAAAGCCATCAACTCTACCTGTCTAGTTCAAAAATACTCTTGGCTCTAGAGTTTTTAAACCTTTCCTTCATGGACCTAAACCTCACAAATGAATTGAACCTATATGTTAACATGTGGGCTCAATTACCCTTTAGAATGACAATCATAAGATTAGATTTGTCATGTTTACCTATGTAGACCTCTAAAACGACGTAAAGGGGCAGTTTGCTTTGAAACTGGATATGACCAAAGCTTTCAATCAAGAGAAATGACCTTTTATTTTGGCATCTCTCAGTAACATGGGCTTTCATGAGAGATTAGTCAGGGTGGTGGCTAAGTGTATTACTACGGTCTCATTCTCTGCTCTTATTAACATAAAGCTAGGAAACACCTTTTGGCTTGAAAGAGGGCTTAGACAAGGGACCTCTCTCGCCCTTCCTCTTTCTTTTGTATGAAGGTCTTATCTTCGGCTCTCAGGAAAACGGCATTGGCGGGTGATATTCATGGTTTCTTTAATCGTGGTTTGGGCTTTGACATTACTAATCTTTTCTTTGCTAACAATTGGGTTCTACTTGGACGAGCGACTAAGGGGAATGCTACTATTTTCGGAGGATTGTTGAGGATTTCAAAAGGTTTCCTCAGGGCAGAGCATCAATGTTGACAAATCTGGTTTGATGTTTTCTGAGGGTCTTCCTGCGAGTGTTTGAAGTTAGGTCTCTGTTTTCTTTGGAGTTAGAGAGGTGCATGAGCTCGAGCTCTACCTTGATTTTCCTAGCGCTGTTGGAAGACACAAGGGACAAGTTTTTGGTTATGTTTGAGACCGTATTTATAAGAGGATTCAAAGCTGGGACCACATGATCTCCCAAGCTGGAAGAAGTGTTCTCATTAAGTCTATTCTCCAGGCAACTTCTTCCTATGTTATAGGAGTTATTCGTCTCTCGATATCTTTGATTAAGGAAATTTAGAGCATTGTCAGACAATTTAGGTAGTCTGGTTCTTTGAAGCAAAAAGGGTTATGTTGGAAGAACTGGGATGCTATCTATAATAGTTGGAATTAATGAGGATGGGCAGGGCTTTTGTGATTTGAGATGTTTTAATTACGCCTAACGATCTAAGCAGTGTTGGCGAATTTTACAGAATCCAAACCTTTTGCTCTCTAGAGTGGTAGAGGCCAAGTATTTTAAAGGTGTTTGTGTGCTAGATGCTAAGCCGAGAAATAGGTGTAGCCCGCTTTGGAGGTCTATGTGGAAGAGCATTCCTCTTATTTGTTATGAGGCTAGGAGGGTAGTCGATGATGGGTCCATGATTATCATCCTGGACTGTTGGCTTTTGGACAAGAAGGGTGGTAGGCCTTGGAGTTGGCAAGTTCCAAATCAAGTCAAGGAGCATGGGTTTGTCTCTTGGATGATTAATGGCAATAATTATACTTGAAACGAGAGTAAGGTTAGGGCGTGGTTTTTTTGAGGATGGCAGATACCTTATCCCGACGACTGTGCTTAGCCACGATAAGGATGACTTCTGGTCTTGGGGTGGTACTAAAAATGGGCATTTACGGTTAGATCAGCTTACTATATGGCTACAACTCTTTCCCAACGCTCCGGCTTCATCGTCTGGCAGGAGCGTGGAGGGACAAATTATGAGGCTTCACTAGTACAAAAAACACCTATTTTTGAGCGCCCCTATTTGCATGACAGGTCACTGAGGCCTCGTAAAGTTTGTCCAAGTTGACAAGGTGATGGCTATAAATCCTGCTGTCAAGTTGACGAGGTTGAATGTGGCTTTTGGCTTTTGCTTGTGGCTTGACTTTTGCTTGTCTACTTTATGGGGTTGTTGGTTGTTTGACTTTATCCAGCTACTACGACATCGGCCCAAGAAGCCTTTGTTGCTATAGTAGTCTTGCCTTCTCTCAAGACTCTTCATTGTAGGTTTTGATGTGGTATTTATATGTTACTCGGTTGTAAGGAAGACCTTCAAAATTAATAAATGTTGAAGTACTTTAAAGAAAACTTGAAAGAAGTTAAGATCACATAAGCATCAAAGGGGTAAAGAGCAAAGAGACCTAATTAGCATTAAACACTAAACGAAATATTAATCTAACTCTGTATAAAGTATTTTGTTGCTGAACTATAATTAAAACTCATCTAACTTAATTAGATAATGAAACATATCTTCCTTAAAAAAAAGAAAAAAAAAGAAAACGATATAAACTTGTGTGTTTCATCTTTCACCGTCTTGCTTTATTTTAAACCATTTTGTTTATAAAAGAGTATCAATGGTTCATGACATCCACAATAAGCAGATTTGTCTCTCTAATAAATATTTTTTTATTACACTCTTTCATAATCTATTTTTATTTACCTAGCATATTTATAAGTCGTTTGTGACACTCTCTCCCATCTACCTCATTTTATTTATGTTTTAATAATCAAGAACCAATTCTCATTATATGGATTCCATAATCAATAATCAAGTGGTCCAAATAGACTTAGTTAAGTACTTTCTAAACCCATATATTATTCTTAATCCACTAAGTCAAACAAAAACTCATCGTTTGAAAGACTAATTTACCTACATTTCACACTATAAGAAAAAAATTATTTAGCTACAGCAAAAATTGCTACTGCAACAAAATTTTAATGTATGAATTCCTGAAAAAAAAAACTCAGGTTATAACGCAACGGAAAAAACATAAAACTTTCAAGCAACAGAGAAACACACATGCACGGACATTGAACAGTTACATTCACAAGTGGTAATGGCTCCCTCTCTCTCTTCTCCCTTCACCCCCATCCCACCTCTATCTACCCTTCCTACCATGATAATCATAACCACCTTTCCACCACCCATTCCTTCAACCACAAACCATTGTACGACCACAAAATTCCAAACATAGCCACCCTTACCATAGCCTGTTCCCATCTCCTCCCACTCAGATAATCACAACCATCGTACCACCATAACAAAGCGCCCGATAACCTTATAAATCCATAAAAATCCAGACACTCATGATAGTACCACATACGTCCAACCCAGAATGAGGAGAAAAGGTAGAGCAAAACGAAGGGGCCACAAAGTAAGATTCAATCAAGAAGCAAGGATGGGCAGAAGACCGAGAGAGCAAGGTCGATGGGACAAACGACTCCACACCGGAAAGAAAGGAATACGGAAAGTCGTGAAGAAGAGAATCGAACTTGAAAGTGAAATAAGAAGAGCAAGAAACACAGTGGAGAAAGAAGAGGATAAACTTCTCATTAACTATAACAGAAGGGAGTCGGGAGTCTTATATAGGCAAGGGGAGAATTACAGAACAATAACTACTATAACCACTAACAACTTAACTAAGTGTATTATTACACTCTATCATTCCCCCTCAAGCTTTGCGTGAGATTCTGTAACGCCAAGCTTGCTTCTGAAAAATATAAAAGACTCGGACGGCAGGCTCTTTGTAAAAATATCAGCTGTTTGAAGTTTGGTGGAAATGTACTTTGGTGAAATCAATCCAGCAACGACTTTTTCCCGAACAAAGTGGTAATCCAGCTCAACGTGTTTTGTACGAGCATGTAAAACAGGATTAGCAGCTAGATGAAGTGCGCTTTGATTATCACATAACAGTGTAGGACAGCAGGATGTAGAGATGCCAATTTCACCGAGAATATATCCAATCCAGGTAATTTCAGATGCAGCAGCAGCAAGTGCTCTGTATTCAGCCTCAGCACTTGATCTGGAAACAGTAGCTTGTTTTTTTGATGCCCAAGAGATGCAGTTAGCCCCAAGGTAGATACAAAAACCAGTGGTGGATCGTCGAGTGATATTACACCCAGCCCAGTCAGCATCAGAAAAGGCAGTAATATTAAACGAGGATTTAGCAGAGATTTTGAGACCATAGTTAGGTGTTCCAGCTATGTATCTGAGAATACGTTTCACATTCTTGAGATGAGACTGACAAGGTTGGTGCATAAACTGGCACGCCAGATTAACAGCATGAGAGATGTCTGGTCTCGTGATAGTGAGATACTGCAGGGCTCCAACAATGCTCCTATACTCAGTTGGATCAGACAATATGTTAGTAGACTGAGAGTTGAGATCATGTTTGAGTGAAAGGGGCGTGCGGTGTGATTTTGCTCCTGTCATGTTAGCCTTTTGGAGAAGATCCCTGATGTATTTGGTCTGCTTCAGAAGTAACCCATCAGGTAAAACCTCTGCTTCAATACCCAGAAAATATTTCAGAAGACCAAGATCTTTCAGAGCACAAACTGCACTTAATTGCCGTATGACCTGATGCAGTAAAGTGGGAGCACTACTAGTGATGATGATATCATCAACATACACTAGAATTAGAACACAGTTACTATCTTTGTGTAAGAAGAACAAAGAAGTATCAGCTCTGCTGCATTGAAACCCAATCTGATAAAGAAAGGAGCTTAACTTGGAAAACCAAGCCCTTGGAGCCTGCTTCAGACCATAAAGCGACTTATGGAGAAGACAAACATAATCAGGATATTTGTGATCAATAAAACCTGGTGGCTGCTGCATGTATACTTCTTCAGTTAAATCGCCATGCAGAAAAGCATTTTTGACATCTAACTGCCTTATTTCCCAGCGACAAGTGACAGCAACAGATAGAATCAGTCTAATTGTGGAGGTTTTGACTACTGGACTAAAAGTATCCTTAAAATCAATACCTGGAACTTGATGAAATCCCTTGGCCACGAGCCGAGCTTTAAATCTTTCAATTGAGCCGTCTGGATTGCGCTTGATGTGAAATACCCACTTGCAGCCCACCAGATTTTTGTCGGATGAAGGAGGAACAAGAGACCAGGTTCTGTTTTGCTGTAGAGCATGCATTTCTTCTTCCATAGCACGGTACCAAACAGGAGAATTTAAAGCCTGTCGAACAGTTTTAGGCTCAGTTTGAACAACATCACCAACTATATGTGCCTCCGGCAGACAAGCTAAACTCTTGGAGCGAGTAATCATAGGATGGGTGTTAGTAGGTTCAGTTGGAGCTGGTTGACATTCATTGAGATCAACAATGAGATTAATCCCATCTGTATTGGACACAGACATAGAAGGATTTGAGGGTGAGATTGTAGTGGTACTGATAGTGGTAATAGGGGAGTTCTGGATACTGCTGTTACTATTAATGTGTAAGGAGGGTGAAGGTGAGACATTGATGGTATCTGTATCAGTTGTAGAAGAAGTGTGTGTAGAAGGAGAGTGTGTAGATGGGCAATCAACAATAGTGGGATTCGTAGGAGATGGATGATCATTGTTGGATTCAGGTAGATCAAGAAAAATTAAAGAAGGTGATGTCTCTGTGGAATTGGTGGTGTCTGTGAGTGGTGATGTATGTATGGGAGAGATAGAAACAGTTGAAGATTGAATATCAGTAGGTCGATCATCACAGAACATTCTGAAGGTAGTGAGAAAAAGATCAGCAGTGTTACCAGTTTCTGTTTCTGGAGTAACATAAGGAAAAAGAGTTTCATCAAAGACCACGTGACGAGAAATGTATGTTTTCCTGGTTGAAGGATGATAACATTTGTAGCCTTTGTGCAGGTTACTATACCCAATAAAAATACAGGGTAAAGATCGAGGTTGAAGCTTGTGGGATGTTTTGTATCTCAAGAAAGGGAAACATCTGCAGCCAAAACTGCGAAGGCAGGAATAATCTGGTTGTGACTTGTGCAGTCTAAAGAAAGGTGACTGATTCTCCAGTGATGGTGAGGGTAACCGATTGATAAGAAAAATAGCAGTCATAAATGACTCAGCCCAAAAAGACAATGGAAGGCCAGCATGAAATAAGAGAGCAAGTCCCATCTCAACTATGTGACGGTGTTTTCGTTCAGCCACTCCATTTTGCTCAGGTGTGCTTGGACAAGAGATATGTTGAAGAATCCCGCATTATGAAGATGTTCAGTGAAGACTTTACTTGTAAACTCAGCTCCACCATCACACTGAAACACTTTAATTTGCGCAGAGAACTGAAGTTCAACCATCTTTTGAAATTGTACAAAAATCTCACTGAATTGAGATTTTCTCTTCATTACATACAGCCAGGTAAAACGGGTAAAGTCATCAACAAAAATCACATAGTATTTCAATTTCTGAGAAGAAGCAACTGGTGCAGGACCCCAGATGTCACAATGTATTTTCTAAGACTACAGCAGACATTTTATCATTCAGAGAAAAAGGTAAACGACAACTTTTGCTCATTTGACAGCTAGAGCAAACAGAAAACTCCTTATTCCATTTACTAATATCTATTTGATTCTGATGACTGAGATTCTTCAGAATTCTTGAATTTGGATGCCCAAGTCTTTGATGCCAGACGTTGCTAGTAGCTTTCCCAAAGAGTAGCAGTTAGAGCTTGAGCATTATTATCTCTCAAGGTATACAAGTCTCCTTCTCTACTGCCTCTGGCTAGAATTTTCTTGGTCAACAGATCCTTGACAATAAACCTAGAATTAGTAAATTCAACTGAACAGAAGTTGTCCTGTGTGAGTTTACTTACTGATAACAAGTTTCGCTTCAGGTCAGGGACAACCAAGACATTGTTCAAATACAAATCCTTTCCTGACTCAGTGGCAATAGTGGCACTTCCTGACAACTCAATTGGTATTTGATTTGCGTTTCCAACAACAACAGACTTATCCCCGATATAAGAGATAGGACTAGAAATCTTACCTGAGTTAGTCACCATGTGATTAGTTGCTCCAGAATCGACATAGTAATCATCGACACTTTGATTATAAACCATGGAATTGTAGGCTTGAGGCACATTCCAGGTTTGAGTGACTGGCTTCTTGAAATCAGAATTTCCTTGATAGGACTGATCCCATCGATAGAAACAGATAGCAGCCGTATGATTTGTGCATCCACATATTTGACAGGGATTGACTTGGTTTTGAGAGGATTGGCCAATTTCAGGACTAGAATTAGGATTTGACGGAGTTCGATTGGGATTAGAATTTTGGTTTTGATAGCTAGAGTAGTTGGAATAAGAATACTGACTCCTTCCTCTTCCGCCTTGATTTCGACCTCTTCCACGACCGAAACCACGACCTCGACCTCCAGATTGGTCATTCTTGGATACATTGAAAGCCATAACAACTTCCTCTGACATTTTCTCTTTACTTTCTTTCCCGTCTTTTGCACTGCCTCCTTCTCGAAGATCAAAATCTTCGATTGCACTTATGAACTGTTTCAGTGTCGGATAAGGGGCTTTGCTTAGCATAATCGATCGTATCATGCTATATCGTTTGCCACATCCCTGAGCTAGCAGAAGCACCTTATCGTCGTCAGCTAACGGTTTTCCGATAGCAGCAAGATTTTCACAAATAAGCTTGAACTCTTTGATGTATTCCTTTACAGATTGATTGTCGCCTAGCTTCAGATTTTGGATTCGCTGCTTGAGTTGGAACTCTCGATCTTTTGTAGATTGAAGAAATTCTTCTTGTAACTCATTCCAGATATCTTTTGCCGTCTTGCATCCAACAGCAATACTGACGCAATCTTCCGCCAGAGTAGCGATCATCCATGTTCGAACAAGAGCATCAGTTTCAGTCCATTTTGCAAGATCTGCTGAGTCTTGGCTCGGCGCTTTATCTTTGATAAGATCAACGACTTTGACTGACTCGAGCAGATTTAACATCTGAGTTCTCCAACTCAGATAGTTCTTTTCTCCTTTCAACTTGATTGTGGAAATGCTGACGAGTTGATACAGATTTGTCGATGTTAATAGAGGACTGAACACCGAACTTTTCTCTAGTAGCCATTTCTTGTAATCGCGCAAGGAAAAAGAAGACGCAGGTGCGGATCAAGAATAGAGCTCTGATACCATGAAAGTGAAATAAGAAGAGCAAGAAACACAGTGGATAAAGAAGAGGATAAAATTCTCATTAACTATAACAGAAGGGAGTCGGGAGTTTATATAGCAAGGGGAGAAGAAGAAGAAGTGTTGAGATTGGTGATTGGAGAAGTGGAGAATTACAGAACAATAACTACTATAACCACTAACAACTTAACTAAGTGTATTATTACACTCTATCAGAACTAGGTATACTCAAGGGGAGGAATACAAAACGAGTGGGTTGAGCAGTCGAACAAGTTACCACCGTAGTTGGAAGGAAATGATTCCCACTACGATCTTCATAGACAACGTCAGCAGAGATGTGTCCAAATATCAACTGGGGAAAATAGTCAGCAGATTCGCCAGATGGACTCGAATCTATATATGCGGAAAGGTGAGAAAATGGTCCCAGAAAGCTTTTACTTTTATGGATGTTAGACATGTAAAAGATGCAAAAAGAGTGATAGAAGGCATTAAAGGTTGGGCAATTAACTCTAGGCTAGAATGGAATTCCAAGGTTTTAAAGATAGAGGAGAAACGATCAGATCAAAGTCTGAAGAAAAGTCAGAGAAGTTGGGTGGAGCTAGTGAATACAGGGGAACAAGGAAAAGCCAGACTAGAAGAGAAAAAAGCTCGGTGCTTTCTAGACTATCATTAAACATCAAGGCAGATGTAAAGATGAAATCGTGCCTGGAGAGATGTGTCATTGTTGCCACCTTTCAAGAAGAGATGAATGCCCAAGATGCGCTGAACCTAATGCATGATCAATGGCCTAATGTCATTGGATTGTTAGCCCTTTCAAGAAAAAAATACCTCATTGTCTTCAATTAAGCTAGTGAAGTAGACAATATATTAAGTATGGCGCAAGAAAAGGGTAAGGTTCGTGGGGACGTAGATTCGTCGATGGATGGTACATGTTCAGGTTGAAAAATGTAAAACCCAGGTTATCATCCGAGGCATCCCTCTGCATGCCTGGAACAGGACTAACGTGCAAAAAATCACACAGACAATTGGGGAGGTAATCAAGATTGAAGACGATGATAACAACTCTATGGAAAATGCAGGGGTGAGAATCCGAATTGAGATGACCACACTCCAAATGACCAACTTGAAGATCATTGTCAAAGTTGAGGATCAGCCGTTCTCGGTGAGCATAGTTAAAGTCGAAGAACAGTTTCCCCATATCATAGACACAGACCCCTCTAAGAGTATCATCCAGCTAACGAGTGATGGGGAAAAAGATCCACAAAGTCAAAATAATTCTAAAAATGGTGACCAGCTGTTATTGGATAAATGTGAGGAGCATAATAGTCACAATTCTTGCGCTTCTAGTTCAAATAGTAATATTCAGATCGACCTACAATGGCCACAAAGAGCTGAGTGTGGTGATATGGAAATCGAGACGGTACCTCTCACTGATAAGGATGTTACTGGGATGGATGCAAGTAATGATAAAGAAGGTGAAAGGATTTTAGGCGGCCACGAGGTAAGCCAAGGGAACGCCGCCTCAGGGCAAAATACACAAATCGATTCCCAAGTACATGCACCTCCCAGAGTCGAGAATATAATACAAGAAAGAGAAAAAGATGGGTCCCTCTTGACACAAAATATACTGTCTGAAAAGGGGCCAGCGGTTTTGTCTCCTAAAAGTAAAGTTCTGCATGGAGAGAGTAAAGATTGTCAGGGAAAGAAGGATAAGGGCCCAGACAGTGTTGTTTCGTGCCATGTGCTGCACAAAGGGACACCAGCTTTTTATACTCAGGAACTCACCCACATGGAAGGTAGTACCGTTCCACTGCATTCGGAAATTGTTCCCACTAAAAAAAGGGGACGCGGCCCAAGATGACCAGGCGAAATGGTCGGTGGGTGACATGCACAATAATGATGTCGGTCTCTTCTTCTCTCAGACAGAACAGGCCCATACAAATAAGGAGGAAGAGTGTGTTAGTATTCCAGACACGTTTTTCCAAGAGTCACCGAGGCAGCCAACGTTTGGTTGCTGTGGGCACGACAAAAGCCCAACAGGAGCAACAGATTTGACCCAAACTTTTAGGCTTAGGTAAACTAGTTATCTTTTGATGGAACACATAATTCATTTCAAGAAGAGGAATTAAGCTCATGGGCACAACGGGGAAATTTGTTCGACTCGGGTTAAAAGGAATGAGCAGAATGCACCCCCTTAAACCCCAGTTAAATAAAGATGACATTCATCTAGTTGTTGAGCTTGTTCATAATACGCCACCATCGTTGACTCCCAACAAGGAAGCCCCAACAAGAAATGAGATGGGAAAAATCATTAACCCAGAAAAAGAAGCGGAAGAATGTGTTGATCTGTTAATACAATTGGGGTGCCAAGTCCCTAATCCTATTCTAACTAAGGCTAACATTCTCAGCCAGCTTCAGTCTAAGATGGAGACGCATAAAGCTCAGAGAAATTAATTAGCCCAAAGTTCTTTTGGAAAGGCTTGGTGGGCCGTGGAGGACATGGAGCTTTTTTGTGGTTCTTTGCGCATGATAGGAGGATATGGGAGCGTAATTTAGATGGTATATTTTCTCATTTTATCTAGTGAGGGGGTGGTCTATGTTGATGCATTGTTTTTTTCTGAAATACCCCAAACCTTAATATGCTAATTAATTATTTAATTAATATTTTCTAAGGCCAATTAAGTCCATAAGATCATTGGTGAAGAAATAAAAACCAAAAAGTAAAAGAAAATGCGTAAAAGTCACAAAACGTGAAAACGCGTATTTAATTAATGTAGGAGGTATATAATCTCGAATAGGGTTATAAATACATTTTATACCCTAATTACACACTAAGAACATGTGGGAAAAATTCCGGAAGGAAACGGATCCAAATAATGCGTTAAAACGCTATCGGAGTCTTAAAACGTGTTTTTCGAGAAAACCCAAAAATGCGACTTTATATAGTCAAACGACCCCGTAAAAATTATGGGTGATTATATAACTATAATTAAACATTAATGGGAGCTTAAAGGCCATTAAAATTAAAGAAATGAGAAAATTCCGGAAAACGGGCCCGGTTAGTGAATAGTGCTAAACCGGGCAAATAAACGAGCGTTTTCTGTAAAAAAAAAATGAAAAAAACGCTCTAGCATGTATTACTGTGTGGGGCCGGTTTCAAATGAGTTAATTAACTCCCTCTCCACACACACTAGACTAGTTAATTAAATAAAGAAGTAAAAAAGGCAAAAAGCAAAAAGTGAACTAATACCCACTTTTCCCTCTCTCTCCTCTATTTTCCCATTCTCCTCACGTACTGCTCCCTCTCCTCCCCTCCGATTCCTCTCTTCTTCTTCCTCTATACTGGAGCGATTTTGAAGCCCCATCCATGGCTTCTCTTCTTCCCAAGCTTGCCCAAGCCACACCAAAGCTCCAAATCCAAAACAAATTACATATTCTTGTTCCTCTCCTTAAGAGCTTCATTTCTATCTTTTTAAAATCCCCTTTGGTGAAAGTTCATCTCCATGGGTTTTGCTCATTTGAAGAGAAAATGGCACCACCTTGTAGCTTGGAGTCTTCTCTTTCCATTAAGGTAAAAAGTGTCCAAGAAAACTCACATTTTTCCCACCTTGTAGTGTTGGCCGATTTTTGCCATTCTCATGCCTTGCTTTCTTCTTGTTTTGGAGCCTTGTTTCAACCATCCAATGGTGGAGTAATTCCCACTTGATTCAAGAGTTGAAAAACCATCCAAAACACTCTAAAGGTAAAACCCTAACCTTGAGCTTTAAGCCCCTCCATTGAATTTGAGTGATTATAAAGGTTAGAAGATTAATTAAATGCATTTTTGTGTTTCTTGGGTGTTAGGATGGAGTTTGGCAACTCCATACCCATTTGACCGATTTTGACCAAGAAGAGGAGATGAGAAGCTTAGAAACAAAGAATGGAGGAATAAGGTAATTAAGTCATCCTAATGCTATTTTGAATGCTTTAGGATTTGGGATCGGTGAAATTGAATAATGAAACCAAAACTTGTGCTAGTAATATGTTTGAATGATATGAGAGAGAATTATGAAATTGTATTGAATTAAAGGCCTAAGTGCCATTGTATTGAGATTTGAGCTATAATGTTGTGTGGGAGAATTTTGAGGATATATTATGTGTGCTGGTAGGACCCCTTGTGGGTGTGGCTAGAATAGGATTTGATTTTGGTGATGAAGGATGATTTTGGACATGTTAGGTTTATGGGGAAACTATGGAGACATTTCAATGGAAAATGGGTGTTATAAGATAACTTGGTGAATGGGAGAACCAAGGTGTGTATAGGGTTGAGTAGAGATGTTTGATAAACTTGAAATGGTAAATGGAGGATGAATATGTGAGTGTATAACATCTGTAGCAAATGAGTGTTGTAAAGCATTGAAATTTCAAGAAAAAGAGTTAGTGCTTGTAATCTTGGAAATGGAGTTTGGACTTGGGTTTTAGAATGGTGTATATCTAAAAATGAATTGGTATGGCCGTTGAGTGCTTTGGTAAGTTTGGTAGGAGGTAAGAGCTATCAAAATGGAAGTAGAAAATGCACAAGTGTGCAGAGACTGTAACAGGAAGATGGAGTTCTGCAGAAAATTGAACAAGAATTGAAGTAAAGATTTAATCAATGGTTTGAAGAGGTTTAGAGCATGTTTTAGGGTGTTTAAACATGTAGGAAACATGTGGAAAGATTAGGAAATGATTAGGGGTGAACTAGGGGTTGAAAACTGTCCAAAAACTGTAAATTTTGACAGTTCCAGAGGTAGTCTGGGTTTACAAATCGGTACGCAAACCCGGACCATAGCAAAAGCACGGCAGAAACTCATTTCAGGGGGTGGTCTGGGTTTTTAAACCCGGACACAAACCTGGACCACATAGAAAAATAGACAGAAACGTTATTCAGGGATTGGTCCGGGTTTGTAACCCCGGACACAAACCCGGACCATGCTAAAAACCTACCAGAATGTGTTTTAAGTGTTGTTATGATGAGGAAGTGAATGGTAATGGTTTTAGATGATGATTAAGCCTTGTTTGGTGACTTTTAAAGGTCCTGAGAAGTATAAACAAGTGTTGGAAGTGATTGAGAAAGTTGTGAGTTTAAGTACACAAAGTTAAACCGAAATAACAGGATAACGGGGTAAGTACGAGAGTAATATAGATTTACATACAGTAAGATATTGTTGTTAATAAAACATTTGGATAATAATACCAGTTGTTCGAAAACTATCCGGGGAGCGTGGGGTGACGCGTTGGAGTAAATCCTTGGGAACACGGTAGAGTAACCCATTGTGTAAGGTATGGTTTTCTTGCAACCTGTGTCCTACCGGATTACCGGCTTGTATGCCTTTGTGTTTTTCTGTGTGTTTGTCACCTTGCAAGATAAGCATGTAATGAGTTTACAGTAATTCATTTATGTGGTGAAAATAATTCCGATACCGTTTAACCTTAATTATGTGTTAAACCGTAGCTAACCGACTCTAGGATCACATAAGAGATCGGTATTCGGATTAAACGTCCCAACCTACGGGAACGTTCTAACTACGACTATCCATGTGGTTGTATATTGTGGTTGTGTGTGTGTGTTGCCTTGTTTAATACATATCGTTGTTTAACGAATGTTGTTGTCCCTGTTTGTCGAATGAGATGTTACCTCCCTTGTGTGTGATTAACCAAGCTTGTAACACCAAATGGTGTATAGATGTGATAAGTTCCATAAAGGAACTTCTAACTAATATGTATATATTATGGGGGATGAGGAATCCGGTCGTTCCGGTCGCACGCGTTGTTTGGGAGTTGATGTATATATTTGAATTAACTCCCACTCTGTTATGTTATGGTTATTTTTCCTTCTTGGATTACAATCACCCACAAGCTTAACCAAGGCTTACCTACCTCATTATTATTCGGGGCTAGGGGGAATACTGTTATGTTAAGGTTGCTTTCCTTCCTTGGATTGCAACCACCCACAAGCTTAACCAAGGCTTACCTACCTCACTATTATTTGGAGCTAGGGGGAAATCGTGTATGATGTGCTCGGTCCTATATTACGGCCGACACATCTAAGTGAAGTAAATGTTTACGGTGTGCTCGGGCCTATATTTTCTCCGGCACATCCTAAGTAAAGTGTACGTTCTCTAAGAAGAACGGTATTAAGTTGTATACATGTTATTACGTGAAATATGTTGTTATGTTGTGTACGTTGATCTCCGAAATCAACCCCGTACAAATATAAGGGGTAATTAGGTATAACCCGATAAAAGGGGTAGGTGTCGTCTAGCAAGGAATGGCTCCATTAGGGTAGAACCCCCAAGGGCCAAAAACACAATAGTGTGATCTAACCAATGTGATGTGTTAATATTATGTTTGTATCCTATTCATTGGATGTGTGATTTATAAGCATGATATGTGTGTATAGTTTCATGCATGTTTTAAATATAATTAACCGCATGCTCAGACGACAAATAGTTGTGTGTGGCCCGGTAGTATGCGGGCTGCTCGATTACCATAACAGCAAAGGTGCTGACCCCCTTTGGGGGGCCCCCATACTTTTCAGGTACAAAGGAGCTGGCAGCCGTTCGAGAGTAGGACGGGGTAGTTTGTTTATGCATTTGTAAGCGTGTAAGAACAAAGGGTGATACCGGAAGTGAATGTATTAGACTCGGTACTGTTTGGATTGTGATTTTATTTGTATTCAGTATATAACGGATTTGTAAATATAAAGTGTAGTACTCGGTAATCTCGACCATCAGACCGGTACGTTGTGTATGTATTAGCCTTGTCAGCCATGTGGGTGGCTAACGGTGTGTAACACCCATTGAATTAGTCAGTGTTTATAATGTGATTTCCGCTACGATTAATGGTTAAGTGTACAGTTTGTAGTTGGGGTGTTACAAAAAGTGGTATCAGAGCGAAGTATCGCTCTGATGACTGGAAATACCGAGCTTAGGGAGTACCGAGTTAGGAGTTTAAGACTTTGGGTTAAGGGTTGAGTGATAGAGTGAGAAGTACGCTAGTTAGGAATTACCAGCGTGCACTGGATACCTACAACATCCTTCCCGCCCTCCACAACCCCCGTTTTATAGCTCGGGAAAGAACGCCAGAGAGATGGAAAGCCCTCTCATACTCGGGAACAAACTGATCTGGCTGATATGAATTATTCCTGTCAAAATCAAAACCTGTCATGCGGTAGATTCTAAGAACTAAGAATCCCAGAGACGGAACCTGTTTGAACACCTTTACCCGCACTTAATAGCGGAAGATTAAGAATCCTATCTACAAGAGACTGAAATTTCCGGCGACCTAGGTCGACATGCATAGCAGTCGAGGAAACCCAGCCAATAAGAAAGAAAGCACTAACTGCGCACAGAAGCAGAAAATGGAGGAGCAACCAACCCGAGACACATGTCTATGGGAACACAATTGTTAAATAATACCGACAATGGTATAGTAACCGACTAAAGAACTAGTCAAGGACGAAAGATTCAAACCTACAACGCCAAAGAGGCTGTAATATCCGATTATCACAGTTTAGATAACTGTGGGAGTATTTTTGAAACATACGTCAATAGGACTACGAAGTAGTACCTAAACAAAATCAAGTCTCGGTAACCACGACAAATGCGTGGGGGACGAACATTAAGGAAGAACATAAAGTTAAGTGGATGGAGAGTCACCCTAGTTAACGACTACCATGTCAAGACGAGTGAGAGTCACTCGAATGTTCTATTATCAAAACTGTAAGGTTAAAGGAGGAGCCAATAAGGCTACCGAACACAGTAATGATAAGAGAAATACCGCAACCAGTATGTGTTGAACCGATATCCAGCCAGCATGGCGCACTTGCTATTGCAAGTGCTGCTATAACGGGGCTATTCGGGAAAATTTTAATGACTATAAAGTACCCAGTAAGGTACCCTATGGTTGAAGGAAGTGATTATAGAATCAAGAATCCAAGAATTTGAAGAGTGAAACCTGGAAGGGCTTAGTGGCCTAACCATTGTACGTGAAGATATACCAGTCAGCGGGAAGCTGGACTTGGTCAAAGCGTGAAGACATTTTAAATACCAGGAAGAATTTTCTCATAAACCCAGTTTTTCTTCTAAACCCAGATTTATTTCAAACCGTTTTCACACCCAAATTTTCTTCCAACTCATATTCATTTCAAACCTTCTTTAAAAACCAAAACCAGTAAAACCTACACCGGCCTCATCGCCACACAGTAGGTAAGTTATACCTAGTTCCATTTCAACAACCTTAGAACAATCTTACAACCCGAGGGAAGGAATCCAGTTCGTACTTAATACAGACAGTGGGTAAATTTCCCTTAATTAAGTTCGGGAAGCACCAAGGGTGCATTATCATCGGACGATATAAGAGGAGTTGACAACAGAATACTTCACACAGGCGTGTGACGGACACTACGAGTATACGAAATGAAATGTGGGACGACTGCACTCCGATAGGAGCTTGTGGGCCTGACAGACCTACTTATAGGTTAGTCGGGCAAGTAGTAATGTATCAGTAGGGTACCCCACATATGTATACGAGTAGAGTCCGAAACACGGGAAGTAGTCGACTCCATACTACGGTCAGCAGTGAAAGTCAAGCAAGAGCAAAGGATTACCAAGAATGGTTGGAGTAAAAGAACTCAGTTAAGTCAACAAGACTAAGGTGATTAGCGAATTTATTTCAAGGAAATGTTTAAGAGTCAGGAAGTGCGAAGTGCACTGACTGCTATGTAAAGACATCGGATATGTCTTAAGAATCTTCAGGGATAAACATGATAGCTGGAAGAATGCCTAGTTTATATATGGTAAGACAGGTGCCTAATATGGACACGTTAATGTGCAACGAGCGGGATGAGACTCCCGAAATGATCACTTAGATTGTCAGGGGATATCAATCTCACTAGAGAGGATATTAAACCCAGCTAAGAACGTAAAACGGCGTAGTTACTATATGTACCCACAAGTACAAGCCAGATGTGATGGCATAACCTAGTAACACCCAGGAGCGGTCCGGAAGGGTGTTTGGGTCAACAATTGTTGAACGAAATGTCGTGATAGAAACACAAGAGTTGAAGCTAATTCTCAGTTTAAACATAAGTCGTCAGGGGGCATCCCATATAAGGAAGTGTGATGCAACGACCTTGTCATGGAGCCCAATACTACCTCTAAACCATGTAACGTTGTACAAAGAAGTAAATGTGTGTGAACAACCTATACTGAGCAAAGCTCGAGCAATAAGGCTTATAGGCCACAAACAAATGTGTCATGTAGATTTAAATTGATTATGGAAGTTTATGGTATACAAGTAAATAGAGCGGTGAACGAACCACTGTTCTAAGAGTGGGGATACCTCTCGATATTGCGAGACCGTAGGAGCGGTAGTTATGTGAACCAAGTTCAAGAAATATGTTGAGGATTGACCATGTAGTTATTGCGGGAGAGCAGTTAGTTAGGTAGCATGTGTGTATAATGTGAAATACCGAGCTGAATAAGACCGGCTTGTAACTCGAGTGAGCAACACTCAAGGAGCATAAAGATTAAAAAAAATAGTGTATTCAGTGGTCATCCAAATGAATGATGAGTCGTAACACGAATGATGAAGTACATGTGCGGAAGCTAACATGGCAGTGGATATCCTGTAAGTTATTGTTGTGCAAGAAGTAAGAATACGGTGCGCAATAAGTGACCGTTGTATAAGTATTGTTAAACGAAAGTATGGCAAATAAGCAGAAGTATGAGTTAAACTCAGTGGAGATACAATGGTAAGTGATAACAAATAAACTAGGCAGTAAGCCAGTAGCCAGTATTATGAGATAAGCATCTCAGTGAAACACAATGTTCATTCTATTGCAATCCCATAAGAGATTTACTGCTAGGAGTTTACGCCTCTGCACTCTGTATGAATGAGTGTTTTGGTATTGCACTTGCGCAGTAATGATTGTGTGGATAGCGAGGAATTTGGGAGAATGTTAATTGTGGTAGTAGTGGAAAGAGACTTATAAGTGACTACAGTAACACTAAATACCAAATACCGGTATGGAATATATCTTAAGTGTTGGAAATAACCGAGGGAGCACTACATATTAGGTAGTAGCTCAGCCTCAACCGACAACAAGTCGGATGAAACTAAGTGAATGATCACGAACTTACACAGCTGTATATGTAGTAAGTTATCTGAATAGTGGATGGAAAGTTTACAACTCACCGAATTAGCGCACGGTAAGAGATACCATGCGTCTGTTGAGAAACCGTAATTCACAAGATAAAGGTGATGAATCGGAGATGTACAGTACATTAAGAATAACGAATGGAGCAAACTAAGCTCTAAGTTATCAGAGTTGCACAGCAGAGGCCAGTAATTCAAACGTGGAATGTGCATAGTGAATATGAGTAAATGGCTAATTATCAATTCCTAGAAGCGTGATAGGCCAGAATCGAAACCGATTATGAGTTAAATAAGCTCCAATGAGAATTCTTTGTTTAGGGACTAAACCGCCAATATGGTTGAGATCCTCTAACCAGAACGCATTGTATAACAGACCGCGTGGAAGTTAAAACACTTCACGGCGGCAGAACATTTTAAACCAATGTTCAATGATTCATTATTTGGGCGTAATCCCTTTTAAGGGGGTAGAGCCTAAAACCGCTTAGTGTGTTTTAATGCACAAGTGTACCGTGAACTATGTTGTGTATAGCACAAACTAATTTGTTTTGATTATTGGTGCGTATGTAATATGAACATGCACATTCATTCATGGTTTAGCTGTGGTAATTGCGCACTGAAGGTGCGAATACCATTGTGATAAATGTATATACCTTGTTAACTGTTATGTGTGAGAGTACAAGTGTAAAGGAGTAAAGAAACTCCCGGGGAACTAAAACCCCGACAGTATGTGTTCACATAATACTAAATGTAATACCGTGTATTGTATTTTGATATATATATATGCATACAGTATTGTGATTCATGAAGGGGTATGAAACCGACATAGAACCTATTAAGAATTAAATTCCTTAGGTAACTTGATTTAAGATGAATCTGGAAGATGATCGATGGACAGAGTTCCACCCTTGGAGATGTAATGATTATGACTAGATGGATTAAAAGATAGAAAAGGGTACATGCTTGAATTAGTTGTTGTTTGAAAATGAAGTGGGAGGTGAAACTTGATTATCATGAGATCAAGGGAAGCCGAACACAAATTGAGGTGGAAAGATAGTTCAACCCCGATGCTGATCACATCAGGGTTGGATGACTCTTGAAACTCCCTATAAGTGGTCACAGATAATCATGTTAAGAACAAAATGCAGTTAGCACAAATTAGACTTGGAGTTGTATTGCGTTTTCAAAAGAATTTTAAATTGGTGTTTTCAAACTTTCAATTGGCACTTTCAAGACTTCAATAAATATTTCAAAAAAATTATTAAATGGTATTTTCAAAGGAAGGATTTCTTTTACTTGACCTTGTAGAGGATTTTCAATTAGTATCCTTCCAATAAAGGATTTGTTCTACTTAACCCCATAAAGAATATTTTGTATTACTTGCTCACGAGCTGAGGACGTATGAGCCTTTGTCTTCGGACCGGTGACATGAGAAGTATATTTTAAAAATGTATGTGATTGTTTTGATCTCCCAAAAGAACGGGGACCAGAAGGTGTCCATCGCGACCGGGTTCTGCGGGATCACAGTGTATATGTACTCGACATGGGTCTCGAGGACTTTAACGTCCTGTAGTCTTAGGACCGAGCCCATGAAGAGATGGAAAAGGTATTTCTGTTTGTTATACATGCTAAGACATGTTGTGTGATATGTGTAATAAATATTATCCAGACCTATGAGTCTGAATGTTGTTATGTGACCCAGACCTGAGAGCTTGAGGGTTGTTATGTAAGTACAATGCTTTTATGTTACCCGGACCGTTGAGTCCGAGGTTATTGTGTAAAGTATGTCATGTATGGATGTGGATATGTTACCCGGACCGTTAAGTCCGAGGTTATTATGTAAAAGTGCGTTTTAGTATGGAAGTTGTATCTTGCAAGTAACCCCAATGTTCTTATTAAAAGGATATGGGAAATTGTGAACTTCGAGGATGAAGTTCTTTTAAGGGGGGTAGATTGAAATACCCCAAACCTTAATATGCTAATTAATTATTTAATTAATATTTTCTAAGGCCAGTTAAGTCCTTAAGATCATTGGTGAAGAAATAAAAACCAAAAAGTAAAAGAAAATGCGTAAAAGTCATAAAACGTGAAAACACGTATTTAATTAATGTAGGAGGTATATCATCTCGACTAGGGTTATAAATACATTTTTATACCCTAATTACACACTAAGAACATGTGGCAAAAATTCCGGAAGGAAACGGATCCAAATAATGCGTTAAAACGCTAACGGAGTCTTAAAACGCGTTTTTCGAGAAAACCCGAAAACGCGACTTTATATAGTCAAACGACCCCGTAAAAATTATGGGTGATTATTTAACTATAATTAAACATTAATGGGAGCTTAAAGGCCATTAAAATTATACAAACGAGAAAATTCTGGAAAACGGGCCCGGTTAGTGAATTGTGCTAAACCGGGCAAATAAACGAGCGTTTTCTGTAAAAAAAAAAAAAAAACGCTCTAGCATGTATTACTGTGTGGGGCCGGTTTCTAATGAGTTAATTAACTCCCTCACACACACACACTAGACTAGTTAATTAAATAAAGAAGTCAAAAAGGCAAAAAGCAAAAAGTGAACTAATACTCACTTTTCCCTCTCTCTCCTCTATTTTCCCATTCTCCTCACGTACTGCTCCCTCTTCTCCCCTCCAATTCCTCTCTTCTTCTTCCTCTGTACTGGAGCGATTTTGAAGCCCCATCCATGGCTTCTCCTCTTCCCAAGCTTGCCCAAGCCACACCAAAGCTCCAAATCCAAAACAAATTACATATTCTTGTTCCTCTCCTTAAGAGCTTCATTTCTATCTTTTCAAAATCCCCATTGGTGAAAGTTCATCTCCATGGGTTTTGCTCATTTGAAGAGAAAATGGCACCACCTTGTAGCTTGGAGTCTTCTCTTTCCATTAAGGTAAAAAGTTTCCAAGAAAACTCATATTTTTCCCACCTTGTAGTGTTGGCCAATTTTTGCCATTCTCATGCCTTGCTTTCTTCTTGTTTTGGAGCCTTGTTTCAACCCTCCAATGGTGGAGTAATTCCCACTTGATTCAAGAGTTGAAAAACCATCCAAAACACTCCAAAGGTAAAACCCTAACCTTGAGCTTTAAGCCACTCCATTGAATTTGAGTGATTATAAAGGTTAGAAGATTAATTAAATGCATTTTTGTGTTTCTTGGGTGTTGGGATGGAGTTTGGAAACTCCATACCCATTTGACCGATTTTGAACAAGAAGAGGAGATGAGAAGCTTGGAAACAAAGAATGGAGGAATAAGGTAATTAAGTCATCCTAATGCTATTTTGAATGCTTTAGGATTTGGGATGGGTGAAATTGAGAAATGAAACCAAAACTTGTGCTAGTAATATATTAGAATGGTATGAGAGAGAATTGTGAAATTGTATTGAATTAAAGGCCTAAGTGCCATTATATTGAGATTTGAGCTATAATGTTGTGTGGGAGAATTTTGAGGATACATTATATGTGCTGGTAGGACCCCTTGTGGGTGTGGCTAGAATAGGATTTGATTTTGGTGATGAAGGATGATTTTGGACATGTTAGGTTTATGGGGAAACTATGGAGAAATTTCGATGGAAAATGGGTGTTATAAGATAACTTGGTGAATGGGAGAACCAAGGTGTGTATAGGGTTGAGTAGAGATGTTTGATAAACTTGAAATGGTAAATGGAGGATGAATATGTGAGTGTATAACATCTGTAGCAAATGAGTGTTGTAAAGCATTGAAATTTCAAGAAAAAGAGTTAGTGCTTGTAATCTTGGAAATGGAGTTTGGACTTAGGTTTTAGAATGGTGTATATCTAAAAATGAATTGGTATGGCCGTTGAGTGCTTTGGTAAGTTTGGTAGGAGGTAAGAGCTATCAAAATGGAAGTAGAAAATGCACAAGTGTGCAGAGACTGTAACAGGAAGATGGAGTTCTGCAGAGAATTGAACAAGAATTGAAGTAAAGATTTAACCAATGGTTTGAAGGGATTTAGAGCATGTTTTAGAGTGTTTAAACATGTAGGAAACATGTGGAAAGATTAGGAAATGATTAGGGGTGAACTAGGGGTTGAAAACTGTCTAAAAACTGTAAATTTTGACAGTTCCATAGGTGGTCCGGGTTTACAAATCGGTACGCAAACCCGGACCATAGCAAAAACACGGTAGAATCTCATTTCAGGGGGTGGTCCGGGTTTTTAAACCCGGACACAAACCCGGACCACATAGAAAAATAGACAGAAACGTTATTCAGGGATTGGTTCAGGTTTGTAACCCCGGACACAAACCCGGACCATGCTAAAAACCTACCAGAATGTGTTTTTAAGTGTTGTTATGATGGGGAAGTGAATGGTAATGGTTTTAGATGATGATTAAGCCTTGTTTGGTGACTTTTAAAGGTCCTGAGAAGTATAAACAAGTGTTGGAAGTGATTGAGAAAGTTGTGAGTTTAAGTACACAAAGTTAAACCGAAATAACGGGATAACGAGCTAAGTACGAGAGTAATATAGATTTACATACAGTAAGATTTTGTTGTTAATAAAACATTTGGATAATAATACCAGTTGTTTGAAAACTACCCGGGGAGCGTGGGGTGACGCGTTGGAGTAAATCCTTGGGAACACGGTAGAGTAACCCATGTGTAAGGTATGGTTTTCTTGCAACCTGTGTCCTACCGGGTTACACCGGCTTGTATGCCAATGTGTTTTTTTGTGTGTTTGTCACCTTGCAAGATAAGCATGTAATGAGTTTACAGTAATTCATTTATGTGGCGAAAATAATTCCGATACCGTTTAACCTTAATTATGTGTTAAACCGTAGCTAACCGACTCTAGGATCACATAAGAGATCGGTATTCGGATTAAACGTCCCAACCTACGGGAACGTTCTAACTATGACTATCCATGTGTTAGTTGTATATTGTGGTTGTGTGTGTTGTGTGTTGCCTTGTTTAATACATATCGTTGTTTAACGAATGTTGTTGTCCATGTTTGTCGAATGAGATGTTACCTCCCTTGTGTGTGATTAACCAAGCTTGTAACACCAAATGGTGTATAGATGTGATAAGTTCCATAAAGGAACTTCTAACTAATATGTATATATTATGGGGGGTGAGGAATCCGGTCGTTCCGGTCGCACGCGTTGTTTGGGAGTTGATGTATATATTTGAATTAACTCCCACTCTGTTATGTTATGGTTGTTTTTCCTTCTTGGATTACAATCACCCACAAGCTTAACCAAGGCTTACCTACCTCATTATTATTCGGGGCTAGGGGGAATACTGTTATGTTAAGGTTGCTTTCCTTCCTTGGATTGCAACCACCCACAAGCTTAACCAAGGCTTACCTACCTCACTATTATTTGGAGCTAGGGGGAAATCGTGTATGATGTGCTCGGTCCTATATTACGGCCGACACATCTAAGTGAAGTAAATGTTTACGGTGTGCTCGGGCCTATATTTTCTCCGGCACATCCTAAGTAAAGTGTACGTTCTCTAAGAAGAACGGTATTAAGTTGTATACATGTTATTACGTGAAATATGTTGTTATGTTGTGTACGTTGATCTCCGAAATCAACCCCGTACAAATATAAGGGGTAATTAGGTATAACCCGATAAAAGGGGTAGGTGTCGTCTAGCAAGGAATGGCTTCATTAGGGTAGAACCCCCAAGGGCCAAAGAACACAATAGTGTGATCTAACCAATGTGATGTGTTAATCTTATGTTTGTATCCTATTCATTGGATGTGTGATTTATAAGCATGATATGTGTGTATAGTTTCATGCATGTTTTAAATATAATTAACCGCATGCTCAGATGACAAATAGTTGTGTGTGGCCCGGTAGTATGAGGGCTGCTCGATTATCATACCAGCAAAGGTGCTGACCCCCTTTGGGGGGCCCCCATACTTTTCAGGTACAAAGGAGCTGGCAGCCGTTTGAGAGTAGGACGGGGTAGTTTGTTTATGCATTTGTAAGCGTGTAAGACCAATGGGTGATACCGGAAGTGAATGTATTAGACTCGGTACTGTTTGGATTGTGATTTTATTTGTATTCAGTATATAACAGATTTGTAAATATAAAGTGTAGTACTCGGTAATCTCATCCATCAGACCGGTACGTTGTGTATGTATTAGCCTTGTTAGCCACGTGGGTGGCTACTAGCGTGCAACACCCATTGAATTAATCAGTGTTTATAATGTGATTTCCGCTGCGATTAATGGTTAAGTGTACAGTTTGTAGTTGGGGTGTTACATTTGCAGTCTTATTTTAGGGGACAATGGGATTGAGTGGTCTGTAACATCTAAGTCTTCTTGTTGATGGCTTGGTGGAAGTAATTAGTTGGGCTCATAAGTTATAATGGATGTGGTGGGCACTTTTTTTCCCCCTAGGCTTTTTCTCCACTGGATTTTACTTATGGAGGTTTTAATGAGGCCCAAGCGCAACCCATCCAATTTTTTTTATTTTTCAATAATATGGCTATATGCCCAAATTATAAAAAAAACATGCATTCACAAGTTAACGGTGCCAAGCGCACAGTTTGACAAGCCGTTAGGTAATTTAACCAAGGGTCCCAGCAATACGGCACACAGCCAGCATGCCGGGAATCACTTACAACCACAAGGATGGGAGTGGATTTTGTACCACTTTAGCATATAAGTTCTCCGGTCATCCCAATTTCCTTAACATCTCACGTCAAGGTCAAAAGGGGGTCTGCGCACCACTTGTAACTCCTGCCCAAGTGCACAATCCAGGTATGAGCAATGCCGGTGTCCAGGTAACAACGAGGCTAACCCACACAATAAGTGCAAGCACCGACGACCAAAGGGAGAGGGCATCGGGCGAACGCCAACACACTTATCACCACCCTGATCAAACTCATCCTTGTATGAGCAATAAAGGCTCCGATGATGTGCCGCCCACATATCCGAGGGTAAGATTAACTTGGATCACACTCGGAGGTGATCTCCTCCGAGCGTTCCCCAAACTACATGGTCCCAACAGTTCAATTACCCCAAGGGTAACTACTTGGTTGATGCCAGAAGCTCTCGACATTTGGACAATGGAAACACACACCCTAGTTTCAAAGCTCCATCCTCAATGGGGCCTGTGTGCTACCTGCATGCCTGCAAGTTAGTTTAAGGGTGTATAATAGAGAGAGACCCAATCATTGCAACACGGGTACAAAAAAAGGCTACTTCTTTTATTGATTGAGATACAAGACTCGAAGACTTACATTTACATCAATATGTACAATTTATGTCGAGGCTTTCAACCCCACTCAGTCGTGACTGACAGATGAAGAAAAGGAGGAGGAACCTTTTCTAATTCCTGACACGTTCTTCCAGGAGTCTCCTCGGCAGGCGTCGTTCAGTTGCTTGAGGACAGGAGCTATAGATAGTGACACTATTGTTGAGAGTCAGGAAAATCAGGTATTTTATGAAGATATTCAGTATGGCTATCGAGAAGAGGATTTAATTACACAGGCTACTCCTGTTAAGTCCCCGATAAATAAAGATGATATTAATCTGGTCGTTGAACTTTTCCATAATACGCCACCACCATCGTTACCTAGGAAGGAAGTTCCAGCAAGGAATGAGAACGGGTAAATTATTAACCCAAAAAAAGAAGCGGAAGAATGTGTTGATCTGTTAATGCAACTAGGGTGCAAAGTTCCTAATCCAAGTCTAACAATGGCTAGCATTCTTAATCAAATCCAGTTTCAGATGGAGATGCTTGAGGCCCAACAGAAGTGACCGACTTGTATTGCTCTTGGAGAGGATTAGTATGCCCAGGTTGTGATGATGATTTGAGTCTCTTGGAAAGACTTGTTTTCTGGTGTGCCCAATGTCATTGGTCCCAGTAGGTCATATTTTGTGCCATGGTGTTGTTGCGCTTTGGAAGGCATTGAGTCATGCTGGTTCTCTGTGAGAAGATAAGAGGATTTGGGTCTTTTCTTAACTTGGTGGATTTTCTCATTTTTTGGGGTTTCGTGTGCTGTGGAATGGCTTTCTTTTTCTTTCTTTTGTGGGGGTAACGTTTGTTGGTTCGTGAGCTCTAAGTTTCTTTGTAAAGTAGTTGTCTAGGTTGGAGATGTTAGTTTTGGTCAGTTAGTCTGTACTTGGATGTGGTGGGTACTCTTTTTACTCCCCGAGTATTTTCCTATTGGATTTTGCTTAGGGTGGTTTTAATGAGGCCTGATCACAACCCATCCGCTTGTTATTTCAATATTATGGCTATATGCACAAATTATCAAAAAACATCGATATATACAAGTACATTATGGTATCAAGCTGTTTGTCATTGTCCTTACAAAAATTAGACATAACAAACCTCCCTTACTTAAGTCTTTGCTGTCCCCGACAATGATTATGAGTACTTTTGTATCTCATCTTGAAATTGCCATAAGTTACCGTCTCGCTCTCACGTCGCATCTTCCTTGACCTCTCCCTCAAATTGTTGCTGATTATTGATGCTAATAAAATCTTGTTTTGTAATTATGCTACTATATCATTTAAGGTTGCTAATATATTCAAGCATTAGGTAAATTGCCACTAACACATAAAATTACTGATATTGATAATGGCTACATTATTTTTTGTCTTACTATTAGTTTTAGTAAAAATAATTTGGCTAACAACATCGGTAGCTAAATCATGAAATTTCTACTGATAGTTGATGCTAATTGAAGTATGGATTGTGCTATTATTTGGGCGACGATAACATATATTTTGACACAGTAACTAAGCTACCACCTTAAGAGTTGCTACTACAAGTAAGTGTTATATCATTTAGCTTTTTTTAGTGATAATTTTATTTTTTATTCATACTGGTAGCTAAAATTTTGAAATTGATACTAGTAGTTGATGCTTATTCAATCACGGTTGCTATTATACTATGATACCGGCTCTGGTAGCTGATATTTGGAACCGGTAGCAACTTTGCTACTATCTTAAAAGTTGCTACTACTAATAGATGTTTTATAGTTGACATTTTGTCAATAATACTATTAGTTTTTATTAATATCGGTAGATAAATTATGAAATTAGTATTGATGATGTTAATGAAAATTTGGTTGCTACCATGCTACAATATTAGAAATAATAGCTAATATTTATAAGTGGTAGTAAAATTGCTATTGTGGTATAAGACAACCATCACCGGTAGTAGTTATTTTATATTTTATCTATTTTTTAGTCAGTAATGTATCTTTGATCAATATATAAGTAGCTATATATAAGAAATTATGAGTGATATTTGTATTTCAATAAATGCACCAGTTGCTATTATGATACGATTAAGGTGACAATAACTAATTCCAAAACTAGTGGCTAGATTGCAACTGCCATAGTGGAAATATAATCTTCTATTATTTTCTCAAAAAAATTTGTTTGATATTTTCAATACATTACCTTTAGTATAGTTTACTTCTTACCTTATAATTTTTAGTTATTAGAGTTTCAAAAAGAATTTTTAAGTAAACAAAACGGTCTAATTCGTGTAAGATAATTAAAAAAACCGCTTTAAAATTTATTTGATTAAATATGATATACACATTTATCTTTTGAACTATTTCGATCATGTCCGGCATAATATATATATTTTTCATACTTACAATTCCTAACATTTGATATATAGTCTGTGTAAATATTATGGATAACTACAATGACAAAGTGGTCAAGACTTTTATACCCATATGTCACAGGTTTATAAAGAACCACAACTATTGGTGGAAAATAAATTTAAAAAGCTACCACACTTGTTGATAGAGAAAAGAAGAAACTTGGACGAAGATGGAGGCCTCTCCTCGAGATCTTGACCGGTCTGATCGTGTCTTGAATTGCTAGCTTCTAGGAGTTTTGGTTTATTATAGGTGTTTTTGTATCATTCTTTTCCTGTTATTTTTAGTTACTATTCCTGGTTGGCCCATCACTACCTTTTTGTTTTCTACTAAGGAGCCCCTCCCTTGCGCTCTTTTGTATATCTTGGGCATCTGATACGTAGAACATCCTACGTATCAACTTTGTACATACCTTTCTCATCATCATTTCTTGAAATACCCAAGAAATCCTAGTCAGCCTTAGTGTTGTTTCCAGAATAGATTATCTTGCTCTAGTGAGTATCTTCCTGAAGAATGTTTCTGGAAAAAGTATTTTGAAAAAAGGTAGGATGGAATGGAGTGTGGGACCCCAAACGCCTTTACTTTTACCACGTATCTTTCTATCATTATTAACCTTCATCCATTGTTCTCTAGTCCTCTCTTAGTACACCACGAACCTAGTAACTTAGAGAATTAGTGTCTAGATTTTCATCATCACAATTACCTATACTTATGTAATCTAAAAAATGCCACAAGTATAAATATGCTTAAGCTGACTCTTGAGTACACTTATTGCTACTCTAGCAATCGTCACTTCCTAAGAACAAAGACTTGGACTTTCTGATGTGGCTGGCAAGATTTTTTTTGTGCCAATTAAGGAAATGGGAGTTTGACCAAGGTAGAGAGGAGTGCTCTGTTGTTTAATTGGGTCTTGAATCCCGAGGACAATGGGGATGTTCCTCAGTTGTTGAGCAAGGTTTGAGGTAAATCGGTTGGTTCACCCATTTGTGTACCTTAATGTAAACTATTGTGTTCATTTTGCAATTGTTTGATATTGTGAATTGTTACTCGTTGGACTATGTTTTGGTGATTATGGGTGATACATTATGGTTTATGGATTGTTGGTTGTTTACTATTATTGTAATGGTACAAGCATGACTTAATTGGTATGAGAATGATTAATGGCACGTTGATAAATTGTGAAATGGTCAGGTGTTAGACATGGTTGCTAAGGTTGTTGTGTGTGCTTGATAAGGGAAGTTTTCTCAAAACTTTGTACACTGATTAATGCGATGCTATCAACAAATTGCGGTTAAGCCACTATGATCTACTATTTCTGGTCAAAAGTACCGTTGGGGGGGGGGAGGTTTGTAACACCCCTACCGCTAATACTGTAATTACCGTCCAACTCCTTATACATTCGTACTCTCGCAGCGGATACATACTTACACAACGACGGGTGATACAATGCCGTTAGCCACCCACGTGACTAACAAGGCTACTACTACATACAGCATCGGTCTGATGGATCGGAATATCCGAGTACTACACATGTACAATACATACTCCATTCACCAATCGAATGCTACTATGCTCCATTACAATACTATATAATATAATATACTTAACCGAGTTCACTAAATTCCAAATTGAAATACCCCGAACTTAAATATAGGGATTAAAATTAATCTAATACGTATTTAAGGGCCTAAGGGTACCTAATTAATATTAGTAAGGAAAAATAAATCCAAAAGAAATAAAGAAACGCTTTAAAAGCGGGAAACGCTAAATAAGCGTTAAATAACCATAGGAGGTATGAGACCTCGGTTAGAGTATTAAAGTGATTCTAAAGGTTTAATAAGACCTAAATAATATATGGGAACAACTCCCGGAGAAAACGGATCCTTAAAACGGATTAAAATCACTAACGAACCTTAAAGCGCGTTCTTCGAGGTAACCGGGAAAACGTGTCTTTAAGCGGGTCAAATAGACTCGTAACAATTTTGGTCAACTAAATAGTCATTAATAAACATTAGTGAAGGTTTAGAACCAATAAAATCAGTAAAACGAGAAAATAGTAAAAACTGTCAAAACGGGAAGTTGTGGGTAAAAACATAAATAACCCAAACTAGTGTGTCCACTATTGTAAATAGAATTTTAAAACCCATAATGGGTGCTGGGCAGCCGATTTATGCCCCCCACTCACACTCTAAATCTCTTCTTATTTGCAAAAAGACAAAAGAATTAAAAAGCAAAAAAATAAACTTACTTTACCTCATTCTCTCTCTTACTCTCTCATTTCCTATCTTCACTCACGTACAGCAGCCCCCCTCTTCCTCCTATTTTCTTCTTCCTCCTCTTGAGCCTTTAATGGCGATTTGCATGAACCCACACCAACACCCACTTCTCTCCTCTTGTTAACTACTCAAATCTCCACCAAAAATCATAAAAATTGTACCATTGTCTTCCTCTCGTCAAGGAGAGCATTTCCCTCTTTTCCAAATTCGAAAAAGAGCACTTTCATCTCCATGGGTATGGAGCATTTGGAGCTTCAAGACCACCATTAGAACCACCTCTTCCTCCTTGTTATTTTAAGGTAAAAATCTTCTTGAAACTCCTTTGTTTTCTAGCCTCATGGGCAAAACGAAAATGAAAACTAAAACCCTTGTTGCTCCTTGTATCCTAGCCGATTTTGGCATCTTGGTGGAGTTGGAAACTTTGTTCTTGAACCACTCCAAGCTTCATTTACACCCTTGCAAGGTAATGAGAATTCTAAACCCTAAAACCTACTTAAAGCTTAATAATTGCTAGGGTTAGTTTTTAGTGTATTGAAATGCGTATGTATATGGGTTGTAGAGTAGAGAATTTGTTGGCTAAACCGGTGGAGAAAGGGAGGAAGGAAGAAGAAAGAAGTAGAAAGAAAATCTAGAGGAGAAACAAGGTAAGAATGCTCTTTTGTGTAGCTTGGTAATGAGTAGTGTAACAGATTTTTAGAAATGGAAATGTGTATTGTAAAATGGCAATGTATTAGTAGTGTAATGTGCAGGAGAATATAAGTATCTTGAAGCCTTAAAAGACATTTAAAATTTGTCACAATTGGATTGGGAATGGGATGTTAAGTGCAGGAATTTTTAAGAGTGTTTAAGTATTGGAATCGTGTATGGGAGCTTGTATATTGTTTTGTGTGAAACAGGTGAAATAAGTATTGAATTGTGAACTAGAATATGTGGTGAGAGTGTAAAAATACAGGGGAGGTTATGGCAAATTTTTGGTAGGAAATGTACACTTATGGATGACTTGGTGAATGGGAGAACCAAGGTGTGTATTGGAGTTGGTAGACATGTTTAGTAGTGATGAAGAGGTAGTTGTAGTATGAGAAACAAGGTGTGAAAATCTGTAGCAAAAGGGTATAAGGATGTATGGAGTTAGGAAAATTAGTGTGTAAGAATTGGTAAAAAGAGTGTTGGACTTGGGTATAGATATTGTAGTTGTTGGAGATGTATTTGGGATGCTAGGAGTGACATTGGTAGAGGGAGTATTGGATGGTAGAAGTGAGTTAGAAATCTGTAGCATAGGTAAAATAAAAGCTGTTACATTGGTTGGAAAAGAAGTGAGGAATTTGTGTAGGATTGATTGATGGATTTAGTAAAGAATTTGGTGGATGAACTAAGGCAAATTGGAGGGCCTAGGTATTTTTAAACATGTGGGATTACATGTAAGAAGATTGGAGAAACAATGGGTAAAGTATAGAACTGAAAACAGAAATAAAAATGCAAATACTGGGCCGGACCGACCTTGGGACCGAACTTGCAAGGTCGGTCAAGCCCAGATTTACAAAGACGGGAAAGCTTCTGGAATGGACCGAACTTGCGACCGGACTTGCAAGTTCGGTCGAACCAGAGAAATTCTCCCGTCTGTAACCTACTGGAATGGACCGACCTTGCGACCGGACTTGCAAGGTCGGTCGACGCGAAATTTTTCCGTCTTGTAACTTACTGGAATGGACCGACCTTGCGACCGGACTTGCAAGGTCGGTCGGCCAGAAAGATTTCCGTCGAGTAAGCTACTGGAATGGACCGACCTTGCGACCGGACTTGCAAGGTCGGTCGGGCTAAAATTTTCCGTTAAGTAACTCACTGGAATGGACCGACCTTGGGACCGGACTTGCAAGGTCGGTCGGCCCTGGAATTTTCACCCGATGTAGCCTACTGACTTGGACCGAACTTGCAAGGTCGGTCGCAAGTTCGGTCGGGTCAAAACTTACAAAAAAAAAACTATAAGACTATGGTTTATATGTATGTATGTATATGTATACCCACCTATACATTGTGCATATATAGTAAGTAAACCATTGATAAGTAATTAAAAGTAAGTAAATAAAATGTAAGTATAAGAATGTGAAGACTTAGTAAGTAGTTATTAGGAAGCGTAAGGGTACCGAATTAAATTAATGATAGTTAGATTAATTATTCGGTTGTTGTATTATCATCAGGATTTGAATTGTGAATACCGGAGGAACGTTGGGATACAAGTACAACGGTGAAAGGTATGATTTCTTCATGCCCTGTATCCTAATCTGGTTACCCCGATTTGTGTGCTTATTTGATCACCTAATAAGATAAATGCATGAATCGGACAATATTGCACCTACTTGTGCTTGTTTACATTGTTCTTGATATTTTTCTTGAACAATAGTTTGTATAATTCATGAAACATATGAATGATGATGAGGTGTATTGTATTTTGTAGTGTACTTGTATATTATAGGGTATTTGTATGTAAGGGTATATAGGTATTGTATTATTGTGGCTTGAATGTGACTTCTGCTAATTCCTAACTACCTAACTCCTAACTTAAGTGAGTAAACCGGAATGAGTAGAAGCCCGATATAGCTTCGGCCACGCGTGAGGATGCGGAGTCACAAGAGGTTGGCTGCAATTCGTGACTCTTAAACTGGTCCGCGGCCCAAATCCCTTAAATGGGTAGCATCCCGGATTGGTGAGTCAAGTAAATCCCGGAGGTGGGACGGAGTAGTCCCCAGGGCCGGAGGTCCCGACGACTTAACTTGAGTAAGAGTAAGAGTAAGTAAGTATGGATCCGTAAGTATGTATGAGTATGTATGCGTATGTATGAAGTAACGAGTAAAAGAGTGTTCTCCACCCGATTAACCCGGGTGGACCAATGAAGCTAACAAGTATTGTATGTTGTGTATGTAATGTGTATGTGGAATTCGGAAAAGGGTAAGTATGTATTGGATGGTTTATGTTGTACTTCTTGTATGCAATGAAGTGTATGTATGTGTGTATGCCTTGTGTAATGTATTGTAATATTGTGTATAAGAGCATGTATGCATGTATGTTTGTAGGAAAACGAACCGCATGTATTCGACCAAGTGGTCGGCGTACCCTCACTAGTACGCGGGGTATGCGGTTATCATGCTCGGCGAAAGCTGACCCCTTCGGGGGACCATTTTTAGTGTGCAGGTACCCGAAGCGATTATGGTAAAGGAAGAGACCGGAGGCACACCCTTGTATTTAGGAGCAAGTAGTTTGTGAGGATCGGGTAGTAAGTAGTCTCTTAGTGAGTACGTATGAACTTGGGAGAGGCATTATACTTGTATAAGGATCTTAGTAAACTCGGTATGTGGATTATATTGTATTGTATTTGAAGTAGTGTATCGAATGGAAGAATGTAGCACGTATTGGTATATGGAGTATATATGGTAGTTATGTAATACTCGGGATTCCGGTCCATCAGACCGATGCTGTATGTAATAGCAGTAGCCTTGTTAGTCACGTGGGTGACTAACGGCATTGTATCACCCACTAGATGTAAGTATGTATCCGCTGCGTGTATCCGACGTGTAAGGAGATTGGACAGTAAGCGTTGTATTAATGGTAGGGGTGTTACAAAAAGTGGTATCAGAGCGAAGTATCACTCTGATGATTGGAAATACCGAGTTTAGGGAATACCGAGCTAGGAAGTAGAAGCTTAGGGCTAAGGGCTGAGTGTTAGCATTAGAGATATGCTAGTTAGGAACTACCGGTGAGTACCGGATACCTACAATACTAGACCCACCCTCCACATACCCTATTATATAACCTGGGAAAGGACGCCAGAGAGAGGAAAAGTCCTCTCATACTCGGGAAGACCCGATCTGGCAGTTGTGAAGCAATCACACGGTAAACAAGAACCGACACGTAGTAGATTCCAAGGACTGGAAGTCCCGGAGATAGTTCCCGGTTGAACCACAACACCTGCACTTAATAGCGGTAGAATGAGCACTCCAACCACGAGGAGGCTGCAACTTACAACAGCATGGGGCGACGTGCTTAGCAGTCGCGAAACCTAGCTAGTCAACCAGCAGCAGGACAGAAGCACTAACCGTGCAACGGAATGAAAAAGGGAGCAGCAACGGAACCCGAGACGCAAGTCTACAGGATAGTAGTACTTGAATAATACCACCAACGGTACGCTAACTGACTAAGGACATAGTCGGGAGCGGTTAACTCCAAAACTATGACGCCATTAAGGTTGCAATACCTGGCCAACATAGCTCAGACAACTGCAAGAACAACCATGAGATACAATCCAATAGGACTACAAGCGTAGTACCTAAACAAGGAAGGCTCAGTAACCACCACAGATGTGTGGGAACGAGCCACAAGGAACGACACTAAACCAAATAGAACGGGAACCTCCAAGGATTGGAGAAGTACCCTGATCAGTGACAACCACGTCAAGCTTACTGAGAAGTTACTCAGAAGACTAATTAACCTAAGTAAATCATCGATAAGATCAAAGGAAGAGTCAACGAGACTATCAAGTACCAGTGAAAACCGTACCGTGACCGATATCGGTTTACCCAAAAACCACCAGTACCACGCACTTGCCACGGAAAGTGCAGTAAGGACCGAGACACGTAGAGAAACCCCAACACGTCACAAGCACATAGTAATGTACGGTGACCGTAACGAAACAACCACAGGATCACACATCCTAACAACCAGACGTATGGAACCTTGGAAAGGCCCAACGGCCCGACCACTGTACTTAGAACACACCAGTCAGCGAGAAGCTGGACTTGGTCAAGATTTCAAACATGGCTATGCCATGAAGAACTTCTTTTAACATCGAACCATTGTTTTTAAAACCCAAAAAAATCTTCTTTCAAAACCATAAACCTTCTTTTAAAACCTTGGATTTTAAAACCAGACCAACAACGTTATGGTGAGTATCATGGAATGATACAAGAGGAGTTGACAACAGAATACTTCACCTAGGCGTGTGACGAACACTACGAGTGTACCCGTTACGGGATGTGGGACAACCGCACTCCGAAGGAGCTTGCGGGCCCGACATATAGTTGGGTAAGTGGCAACGTATCAATATGGTACCCCACGTATGTATACATGTAGTGTGCGACACACGGGAAGTAGTCAACTCCGTTCTACGGACCATGAGTGAGTTCAATCAGAACAGCTGGACACCTCAGACGATCAAGTATCAAGGAACTCAGAGAACCCATTTGAAGATGAGGAATAAGAACTAGGAAGTGCAAAAAGCACAGACTAATAAGTATAGACATTGGATATGTCTCAAATAATCCAAGCAATTACCTGACAGCTGGATGGAATGCCCAGCCTAAACACATTAAGGCGAATGCCTAACGTGAACCTAACAATACTCAACAAACGGGGCGGAATTCCCAAGAGCAATCACAAAATTACTACGAAGCACAATCCATAATCGGAGAGGATATTCAAACCTAGTCTCAAGTACTAGGAACAAGTATAAACAGTCTACCCAAGGACGGGAGACGTCATGACCCAAAAAGGGACAACTCAAGTACAATACCACAAGACGGTACAGTGGACAATATATCATAAACATTAGCCGGATGTAACGGCGTAACTACCAGCACCCAGGAGCGATCCTTGAAGGGTATCTGCGTTAACAACAGTCAAACAAAACGTCGAGATAAGAATACAGGAGCTGGAACGAACACTCGGTTAGGGCACCAAAGGGATTTCACTTGACAGGAAATACCCTAGACTACAAAAGGCATTGACCAACACCAGGCCGCCTAAGAGTCTCCTATGAACAGAAGCGTGATGCCATGACTTACCATGGAGCCCAATAATATCTCCAACCTATGACGGTATACATGGAGTGGAAACATGTATAAGCAGCTTGCAGCAATACGGCTCAGAAGTCGTAAACCAAATACGTTATATAAACTTAAACGGTTGCAAAACCGGCACCAATTGTTAACAAGACCTGCAAGAGATATTGCCGCATACGACAAGAAATCAACAACTGGACCATCGATCCAAACCCAACCTGATGAGTGGCTTGGAGTAATGGCTAACTCAGTGTCACTGTCACTAGAGCATCAGTCTAGTATACAGTTGACAAGCTTTTAATTACCTTCATGCCTTATGTAGCAATGGTAGCACAAAGGCATAAGAATCATGATAATGCCAACATTGGCCTAGTCCACACTTGGACACTACGAGAAACCCAAGGGAAGGTACCCCCTCGTTAGCCAAAGACCACCAATGTGGTGAAGATGTGAACCCTCGGAAAGGCTTCCATCTATTATAACAGTAAGCCTACGCTTATGAACATTGCCAAGGGGCGATGGAATAAGAAAATGAGATTTTCCAAACCATTACGACTTAAGGAGTAAGCATACTCCATATGCACTCAAGCATGTGGTGGACCATTGTGTAAACACCAACATAGCAAACCTTGTCATTAGACCTATGAGTGGAGACAAACCCCTCAACAAGAACTTTCATTTATCAATGACGGAGTACTCTTCAATTGGAGAACGGGACCAGAAGACCCTTGAAGCTTCATGGGATGTCCCGGTGATGTACATACAAGAATAAAACCGCACAGCTAGAGCCTATAACCAATGCTCAGCTTTGAGAGGACAGCAATTGTCAAAAGCAATTAATGTGAACACACATTGAACATCACGAATGACCAACGCTCAAGAGAGCTTATAACCCGATGAGTTATCTCACCCTTGGTCAACCAAGATACTTGGTAAACCGTATCATAAATAATGATGGGATGTGAGGTAAGCTAACCTACACATGAAACCTAAAATGGAAGAACATCTCCGCATTGGGAAGATATTAATATTGTGGTATGCTACGACAACCGTCATACACACGAACATTGGAAACCCTAGGGTATACATGCCATAAGGGAATGGTGCCAATGACAATGGCAATGAGTAAAGAGGAACTATCACAGTAACAGAAACAGTAAAAACGATGTTGTATAATGAGTAAGAATACGGTGCGCAACAAGCGACCGATATGAGGAAGTAGCAGATAATGACACGGAGTATAAGTACGAGATGACAGGCAGAAATATTCTTTCCTATCACATAAGTGACTTACTGTCAAGCGTTTACGCCTCTGCACTCTGTATGACTGAGTGTTTTGGTATTGCACTTGTGCAGCTAATGATCTAATGGGATGGCTAGGGATATGGAGAATGTAAACCATAGTAAACCCTTCTTTTCACCAACAAGACATGGCGCAAGCCAATTAAGCAAGCTTAGCAACAAACCGTGCGGCCTAAGGCCAAAGAAGCACGAACAGTGAGAAACACACTAATAATCACAAGATGTGAATTCCATTGGAATATAAGGTGAAAGGAGATACAGGAAAGTCACTAGGACCGACGCATAGAAATGCAAGGTCATACAAGTAAAGAACACTTGTACTGAACCAGAAGAACTGGTATGATTTAAAAGCTAGTGACAACAGAGGAAGCACTACAGCTAAGTGGTGACTTAACCTCGCCTGACAATAAGTCGGAGGAACTTAACGAATAATCGTAGAAGCACGAATAGCATGTATAGCAGATTACCAGAGAGCTGGTTATAAATCCTACAACTCATTGAGTTCAAACACGGTAAAAGAATACCGCATTTGTTTAGTAAACCTTATTCCCATAATAGACGGATAAAAGGTGATGTATAGCACATTAATGATAACACGAAGGGTAAGTAACCCAAGCTATCAGAGTCGCGCAGCAGAAGCTAGTGGGCCCTAGCTAGGAGATCAATATACCTAGTAAGTATGGCAAAATGGCTATTAATGCCTTGAAGCTTGATAGGCTAGAACCGAATTAACGATGAGTTAAATAAACTCATATAGGAACTCTTGGTGCAAAGACTAAACCGTTGGTATGGTTAAGACCCTTTGACCAGAGCATATTCTATAGTATACCGTAGTGAAGCTAAACGCTTCAGTCTGCCCAAACGGATTAAACCAATGTTTAATAATAATAACATATGGTAGATTACGTGGGCGTAATCCCTTTTAAGGGGGGTAGAGCGAAAATCGCTTAATGCAAGTTTTATGAATAAAACACTTAAACCGTAATGTGCATAGCACAATGAGAACCAAATGGATGATTGATACTATGTTAAATAAACATAAGTACTCATTCATATTGTAATTATGGTAACTAGGCATTAGACATGCAAGTACCATAGGAGGAATACACCCATCTTGTAACACCAATGTAAGAGTATTAGTAAAAGAAAAGTAATGAGTAGTGGACGGAGCTCCACAAGTATTGTAACCTTTGAAGAAGTAGTACGAAATGAATGAGGATAGTAGATGAATGAAATTCATGATTAGTGGAATCGTAAGTAAAATATTTGAAACAATTGAAGCCAACTAAATCTTATAAGTGTAGTATTCCGTAGTTAGAATATAGGAGATGTTGGTGAGTAATGGATGGAAGTAGTGAAGGTTGATGAAATGAGCATTAGGATTGAACCATGGAGTAAAGCATTTGGGAAGTAGAGTGAGGACGATTGATGGATTGATTCCATCCTTTGGAGATGTATGAATTCGTATTCACGACTAAAATGAATAAAAAGATAGAAAATGAAAACAATTAAATTATTTGTTTGGTTGAACCTGATATGGGAAGTCGAACTTGATCCTGATCAGATCAAGGGAAACCGAACACAAATTGGGGTGGAAAGATAGTTCAACACTGATGCTGATCACATCAGGGTCGAATGATTCTTGAAGCTCCCCTCAAGTGGTCACAAGAATCACACATAGGATAGAAGTAATGAACATAAATTGGAATCTGAAGTTGTATGTTCTGGAAGGATTTCGATGTAGCCATGGGGAAGGATTTTCCATAGACTGGAGACTAAGTATGTATGGGAAGCTGGTACGGGAGAAGATAGTAGCATATTACGTTGTATTATTCCAAGGGCAGCGGGACATAGAGGAGTCCTGTGTCTAGATGACCTGAGTGTCTGCGGGATTGTATGTGTATTGCATCGCTTTGGGAATAGCCTTGCATTGTATGTATGTATAAATTGGTAATGAGGAACCGGATGGTCGGTAGTAGTGCGGATCAGAGTAATTATTGTACATTGGCATGGTATGGAGAGGAGAAACCTAGAGTAACTGATTTGGGATTAGTGAGGAGGAAGAACGTATGGCTTTGGTATTAGACACGTTAGAATGAGTAAGCATTGTAAACCTATAACCTCGAACAACTTTGAGGACAAAGTTCCTAAGGGGAGGTAGATTGAAATACCCCGAACTTAAATATAGGGATTAAAATTAATCTAATACGTATTTAAGGGCCTAAGGGTACCTAATTAATATTAGTAAGGAAAAATAAATCCAAAAGAAATAAAGAAACGCTTTAAAAGCGGGAAACGCTAAATAAGCGTTAAATAACCATAGGAGGTATGAGACCTCGGTTAGAGTATTAAAGGGATTCTAAAGGTTTAATAAGACCTAAATAATATATGGGAACAACTCCCGGAGAAAACGGATCCTTAAAACGGATTAAAATCACTAACGAACCTTAAAGCGCGTTCTTCGAGGTAACCGGGAAAACGTGTCTTTAAGCGGGTCAAATAGACTCGTAACAATTTTGGTCAACTAAATAGTCATTAATAAACATTAGTGAAGGTTTAGAACCAATAAAATCAGTAAAACGAGAAAATAGTAAAAACTGTCAAAAACGGGAAGTTGTGGGGTAAAAACATAAATAACCCAAACTAGTGTGTCCACTATTGTAAATAGAATTTTAAAACCCATAATGGGTGCTGGGTGCAGCCGATTTATGCCCCCCACTCACACTCTTAAATCTCTTCTTATTTGCAAAAAGACAAAAGAATTAAAAAGCAAAAAAAATAAACTTACTTTACCTCATTCTCTCTCTTACTCTCTCATTTCCTATCTTCACTCACGTACAGCAGCCCCCCTCTTCCTCTCTATTTTCTTCTTCCTCCTCTTGAGCCTTTAATGGCGATTTGCATGAACCCACACCAACACCCACTTCTCTCCTCTTGTTAACTACTCAAATCTCCACCAAAAATCATAAAAATTGTACCATTGTCTTCCTCTCGTCGAGGAGAGCATTTCCCTCTTTTCCAAATTCGAAAAGGAGCACTTTCATCTCCATGGGTATGGAGCATTTGGAGCTTCAAGACCACCATTAGAACCACCTCTTCCTCCTTGTCATTTTAAGGTAAAAATCTTCTTGAAACTCCTTTGTTTTTCTAGCCTCATGGGCAAAACGAAAATGAAAACTAAAACCCTTGTTGCTCCTTGTATCCTAGCCGATTTTGGCATCTTGGTGGAGTTGGAAACTTTGTTCTTGAACCACTCCAAGCTTCATTTACACCCTTGCAAGGTAATGAGAATTCTAAACCCTAAAACCTACTTAAAGCTTAATAATAGCTAGGGTTAGTTTTTAGTGTATTGAAATGCGTATGTATATGGGTTGTAGAGTAGAGAATTTGTGTTGGCTAAACCGGTGGAGAAAGAGAGGAAGGAAGAAGAAAGAAGGAGAAAGAAAATCTAGAGGAGAAACAAGGTAAGAATGCTCTTTTGTGTAGCTTGGTAATGAGTAGTGTAACAGATTTTTAGAAATGGAAATGTGTATTGTAAAATGGCAATGTATTAGTAGTGTAATGTGCAGGAGAATATAAGTATCTTGAAGCCTTAAAAGACATTTAAAAACTGTCACAATTGGATTGGGAATGGGATGTTAAGTGCAGGAATTTTTAAGAGTGTTTAAGTATTGGAATCGTGTATGGGAGCTTGTATATTGTTTTGTGTGAAACAGGTGAAATAAGTATTGAATTGTGAACTAGAATATGTGGTGAGAGTGTAAAAATACAGGGGAGGTTATGGCAAATTTTTGGTAGGAAATGTACACTTATGGATGACTTGGTGAATGGGAGAACCAAGGTGTGTATTGGAGTTGGTAGACATGTTTAGTAGTGATGAAGAGGTAGTTGTAGTATGAGAAACAAGAGGTGTGAAAATCTGTAGCAAAAGGGTATAAGGATGTATGGAGAAGTTATGAAATACCCCGTAATTAAAAATAGTGATTAATTAGGCTAATAAGTAATTTAGAAGCTTAATTAAGTGTAAATAATTATGAGGGAATACATCCCGAAGAAAATGGACCTTTAAAACGGTTTAAAAACATTAACGAACCTTAAAGCGCGTTTCTCGAGGTAACCGGGAAAACGTGTCTTTAAGCGGGTCAAATAGACTCGTAACAATTTTGGTCAACTAAATAATCATTAATAAATATTAGTGAAGCTTTAGGACCAATAAAATAAAAAAAACAAGAGATTAGTAAAAACTGTCAAAAACAGGGAAGTTGTGGGGTAGAGGTAAATAGCACAAACTTATGTGTCCACTTTAAAAATAAAAAGTAAGAGTGTTATGTGTGTGTGTGGGCTGTCCGATTTTGGCCCCTCCTCACACCCTCTCTTTACTCTCTTTTTACTCAAAACAAACAAAAACAATAACACCTTACTTTATTACTCTCACACTCACTTTTACAATTCTCCTCCTATCTCTTCCTCTCACGTAAGAAACCCCCACCAGCACTCTCTCTTTTCCTCTTCTTCTACCTCCAGCCGATGGACATGGGGAAATAGAGAAACCCACAAAAACACCATCTTCTCTCCTTTGTAACTCCCTCTAGACCCTTCCAAAAAATTACAAAAATTGTACCATCGTAATCCTCTCCTCAAGAGCTACATTTCCATCTTTCCAAAATCCAAAAACAACCACTTTCGATTTTATGGGTATATCCCATTTGGAGTTTCAACACCACCATTAGAAGGCCCTCCTTCTCCTTGTTCCTCTAAGGTAAAAATATTTCGAAAACTCCATCTTTTTCTAGCCTCAAAGGCAAAACGAAAATCTAGACTAAACCCTTGTTTGGTCTCTTGTGTTCTAGCCGATTTTGGCTTGTTGAAGGAGTTGGAAACCTTGTTCTTGAACCACTCCAAGCTACATTTGCACTCTTGAGAGGTAATATAAATTCTAAACCCTAAAATGTACATTTAAGCTTGATTGATGGTTAAGGGTAGTTCTAGTATTAGAATGGTGTATTAAAATGTGTATATAAATGGGTTGTAGCGTTAGAGGAATTGGGACTACAAAACCGGTAGAGAGAAGGAAGGAAGAAGAAGAAGCAAGAAGAAGAAGAGAAGCAAGGTAAATAAGCTCACCCTTGTGTAGTCTTGAATGTGTATGTGTAACAGATTTTTAGAAATGGGAATTGGTATTGTAAAATGATAATGTATTAGTGGTGTAAAGTGTAGGAGAATATAAGTATTTTGAAGCCTTAAAAGATGTGTTAAAACTTGTTAAAACAGATTGGGAATGATGTAGTGGAGTGCAGGAATTTTTATGAGTGTTTTAGTATTGGTATAGTATATGGGAGCTTGTGTATTGATGTCCATTGTAACAGGTGAAATAAGTGTTAAATTGTGAACTAGAATGAGTGGTGAGAGTGTAAAAATATAGGGGAGGTTATGTCAAAATTTACCTAGAATTATAACACTTAGTGAATTTTAAACTAGGTGAATAATGTAAGTTGTAACAGATTTTGAAATAGTTTGATAGAGGGAAGATGGGGAGAGATAGTTAATGTAATTGTAATGTGTTAGAGGTGTTAGAAATGACATTAGAAGAGGGAGTTGTAGATGGAGAGTGTTAGAGTTAAAATCTGTAACAAAAGATATTAGGGAAGAAAACTGTTAAGTGTTGAGTTGAAATTAAGAGAATTGTGTATATAAGTTAGTATAGAGTTGTGTGATGCATTAGGAAGTGAATTAGCATGATCTAGGGTGTTTAAACTGTATAAAAACATGTTAGGATGTATGTAGGAAGATTGGGGAAGCAATGGGTGAAATTGGGAAGAAAAATAAAAACTGTAACAAGATTCTGGAACCGTCCGACCCAGACGGTGAGTCGGACGTGGGTCGGACGGGCCTTAAGAAACGAAAACCAGACTTTCTGGAATGGTCCGACCCAGAGCCGTGAGTCGGACGTGGGTCGGACAAGGCTTAGGAAACATTCTGTAATGGTCCGACCCAGAGCCGTGAGTCGGACGTGGGTCGGACATGGCTTAAATCTCGAAATAAAACTTTCTGTAATGGTCCGACCCAGGGCCGTGGATCGGACGTGGGTCGGACAGGGAAAAAAAAATTAGTGGTCGAAGTTTCTGACTTTGTCCGACCCAGACGGTGAGTCGGACCTGGGTCGGACGGAGCTTAAGACTCGAGACCAAAACCTTCTGGAATGGTCCGACCCAGAGGGTATGGGTCGGACGGAACAGTGCTGGGTCGGACAGGGTAATTTTCTGGAACCGAATCTTACTGGAATGGTCTGACCCAGGGCTTGGGTCGGACGGTGGGTCGGACGGCCCAATCTTGACAAAAAAAAAAATTATTTAAATAATAATTGTATATATATATATATGTATACCCATACATATATGTATATGTACATGTAAGTAAGCATGCAAACCTTAAGCAAGAATATAGAAACTTAAGTAAAGGAAAATAAGTAAGTAATGTGTAAGTGTAAGAAGTATAGGGACATAGTAAGTATGAGTTAAGTAATGATAGTTAGATTAATCCTTTAATTGTATGTATACAATAGGATTCGATTTGTGACACCGAAGGACGTTTGGAAGTACGTACGACGGTGAACGGTATGGATTCCTCATGCCCCGTATGCTATCTTGGTTACTCTGATTTGTGTGTTGTGTGCTAATTGATCACCAAATAAGATAAATGCACGAATCAGAGTTAATATGCATACTTGTGAAATGTAGTGTTGTATGATGTTGTATACTTTCTTTAATTCTTAGTTCGTATAATTCATGAAATGTATGGATGATGATGAATGTGTGTATGTACGTTGTATTGTTCCGTGACCGTTATTTATTGCGTTTGGACTTCTAACTTATTCCTAACAAGCTAACCATCCTAACTTAAAATGGTAATTAAATTGGAATGAGTAGAAGTCCGATATAGTTTCGGCCACGCGTGAGGATGCGGAGTCACGAGAGGTTGGCTCCAATTCCTGACTCTTAAACTGGTCCGCGGCCCAAATCCCTTAAGTGGGTAGCATCCCGGATTGGTGAGTCAAGTAAATCCCGGATGTGGGACGGTGTAGTCCCCAAGGCCGGAGGTCCCGACGACTTAACTTGAGTATAAGTAAGAAGTAAGAATGAGTAAGTAAAGTAAGAGGAAGTAAGTAATTGTATGCAAGAAGAAGTAAGTAATGTGTAAAAGAGTAAAGCATTCCGATTAACCCGGATGCATAATTTGGCTAACTTTGTGATGGTAAGTAAGTTGTGTACTACTGCATTATTGCCTTGAATTGTGTAATGTATTGTATGAGCATGTATGATGTATGAAAAGCATGTATGTATGAATAATGAATGGCATGTTTAGTGGACGTCAAATAGTCGGCGTGCCCTAGCTAGCACGCGGTATATGCGGAGTCCATATGCAGCTTTTGCTGAGCCCCTTGGGGCACCATTTTTACTACACGCAGGTACTCGAGATTGATGAAGATGCTGAGGACATAGCTCCATTTCCTTATCTTCTTTTTGATTGTAAACAATGAATTTGTGATGGGTGTAGTACAGGGCTGTAGTTTTTGAGTAGCCGGTGTACCATGGGGTACACCTTTTTGGATATTGGGAAAGGAGCATTGGTATAGTGAGTGAGTAGCTTTAGAAACTCATTCTTTTGGTAAGCTTGAAAGGTTGTAATCGAATATACTTTAAATACTCGGTGATCCAGGATGTAAGTATTTGGTATATGGTATTTTGGTAAGTAATTCAGTAGCTCGGTACGTTATGTTCATCAGACCGTGACTGTAAGTATTAGTAGCCTAGCTAGCCGTATGGGCGGTTAGTGGCATTGTTCCACCCGCCGTAGTAAGTATGTAATAATTCCGCTGCGCACTCGTAGGATTAACAGGACGATTAGACGGTAAGCATAGGATTAGCGGTTGGGGTGTTACAAGTTAGGAAAAATTAGTGTGTAAGAATTGGTAAAAAGAGTGTTGGACTTGGGTATAGATATTGAAGTTGTTGGAGATGTATTTGGGATGCTAGGAGTGACATTGGTAGGGATTATTGGATGGTAGAAGTGAGTTAGAAATCTGTAGCATAGGAAATAAAAGTTGTTACATTGGTTGGAAAAGAAGTGAGGAATTTGTGAGGATTGATTGATGGATTTAGTAAAGAATTTGTGGATGAACTAAGGCAATTTGGAGGGCCTAGGTAGTGTTTAAACATGTGGGATTACATGTAAGAAGATTGGAGAAACAATGGGTAAAGTATAGAACTGAAACAGAAATAAAAATGCAAATACTGGGCCGACCGACCTTGGGACCGAACTTGCAAGGTCGGTCAAGCCCAGATTTACAAAGACGGGAAAGCTTCTGGAATGGACCGAACTTGCGACCGGACTTGCAAGTTCGGTCGAACCAGAGAAATCCCCGTCTGTAACCTACTGGAATGGACCCGACCTTGCGACCAGACTTGCAAGGTCGAGACGCCGAAATTTTCCGTCTTGTAACTTAACTGGAATGGACCGACCTTGCGACCGGACTTGCAAGGTTCGGTCGGCCAGAAAGATTTCCGTCGAGTAAGCTACTGGAATGGACCGACCTTGACCGGACTTGCAAGGTCGGTCGGGCTAAAATTTCCGTTAAGTAACTCACTGGAATGGACCGCCTTGGGACCGGACTTGCAAGGTGGTCGGTCCTGGAATTTTCACCGATGGTTGTAGCCTACTAACTTGGACCGAACTTGCAAGGTCGGTGCAAGTTCGGTCGGTCAAAACTTACAAAAAAAAAACTATAAGACTATGGTTAGTATATGTATGTATGTATATGTATACCCACCTATACATATGTGCATATATATGTAAGTAAACCATTGATAAGTAATTAAAAGTAAGTAAATAAAATGTAAGTATAAGAATGTGAAGACTTAGTAAGTATGAGTTAGGAAGCGTAAGGGTAACCGAATTAAATTAATGATAGTTAGATTAATTATTCGGTTGTATGATATCATAGGATTTGAATTGTGAATACCGGAGGAACGTTGGGATACAAGTACAACGGTGAAAGGTATGATTTCTTCATGCCCTGTATCCTAATCTGGTTACCCCGATTTGTGTGCTTATTTGATCACATAATAAGATAAATGCATGAATCGGACTATATTGCACCTACTTGTGCTGTTTACATTGTTCTTGATATTTGTCTTGAACAATAGTTTGTATAATTCATGAAACATATGAATGATGATGAGGTGTATTGTATTTTGTAGTGTACTTGTATATTATAGGGTATTTGTATGTAAGGGTATATAGGTATTGTATTATTGTGGCTTGAATGTTGACTTCTGCTAATTCCTAACTACCTAACTCCTAACTTAAGTGAGTAAACCGGAATGACTAGAAGTCTGATACTAAACTTCGGCCACAAGGGGAAGTAGGTGAGTCACAAGAGGTTGGCTGCAATTTCTGACTGAACTTACTTAAAAGGCTATTCCGCGATTGCCAAATCCCTTAAATGGTAGCATCCCGGATTGGGTGAGTCAAGTAATCCCGGAGGTGGGACGGAGTAGTCCCCAGGGCCGGAGGTCCCACGACTTAACTTGAGTAAGAGTAAGGTAAGTAAGTAATGGATCCTAAGTATGTATGATTATGAGTATGTATGCGTATGTATGAAGTAACGAGTAAAAGAGTGTTCTCCACCCGATTAACCCGGGTGACCAATGAAGCTAACAAGTATTGTATGGTGTGTATGTCATGTGTATGTTATTCGGAAAGGTAAGTATGTATTGGATGGTTTATGTGTTGTACTTCTTGTAATGCAATGAAGTGTATGTTGTGTGTATGCCTTGTGTAATGTATGTAATATTGTGTATAAGAGCATGTAATGCATGTATGTTTGTAGGAAAACGAACCGGCATGTATTCGACCAGTGGTCGGCGTACCCTCACTAGTACGTCTTGGTATGCGGTTATCATGCTCGGCGAAAGCTGACCCCCTTCGGGGACCATTTTTTAGTTTGGCAAGGTACCCCCCGCACGATTCAGGTAGAAGGAAGAGACCGGAGGCCCCCTTGTATTTATGAAGCAAGTAGTTTGTGAAGGACGGGTAGTAATTAGTCTCCTTAGTGAGTACGTCTGAACTTGGGAAGTCTATACTTGTATAAGGAATCTTAGTAAACTCGGTATGTGGATATATTGTATTGTATTTGAAGTAGTGTATCGAATGAAGAATGTAGCACGTATTGGTATATGGATTATATATGGTAGTTATGTAATACCGGGTGTAACACCCCTACTACTAATACAGTCATTAGTGTCCAATCTCCTTACTCATCAGATACTCGCAGCGGATACATACTTACATACAATGGGTGATACAATGCCGTTAGTCACCCACGTGACTAACAAGGCTACTGATTCTACATACAGCATCGGTCTGATGGACCGGAATCCCGAGTACTACAATCTACAATACATTCTCCACTTACCATAACTACTACAATCTGCATTCAATACAATACTCCAAGTACCATACAATATAATCTACATACCGAGTTTACTAGGTTCCTTATACAAGCATAATACCTCTTCAAGTTCATACGTACTCACTAAGAGACTTACTACCCATTCCTCGCTACTACTACATTAGTTTCTAAAAACAGGGGTGTGCTAGTTAATACACCTCTACATTATGCTACTACTATCCAATGTAGTCGCCGGTCTCGTGCCTTGACCACATTCGCTTCGGGTACCTGCACACTAAAAAATGTCCCCCGAAGGGGTCAGCTTTCGCCGAGCATGATAACCGCATACCCCGCGTACTAGTGAGGGTACGCCGACCACTTGGTCGAATACATGCGGTTCATTTTCATACAGCATACATGCATACATGCTCTTATACACAATACATGAAATACTTACGCAAGCATACACACATACACTTCATTACATACATGGATACAATATAACCATCAAATACATACTTACCTTCTTCCGATACATATCCCAATACATACACAATTTACAATACGGGTTAGCTTCATTGGTCCACCCGGGTTAATCGGGTGGAGATTACTCTTTTACTCATTACTTCATACATACGCATACATACTCATTCTCATACTCATACTACTTACTTACTCTTACTCTTACTCATGTTAAGTCGTCGGGACCTCCGGCCCGGGGACTACTCCGTCCCACCACCGGGATTTACTTGGTTCACTAATCCAGGATGCTACCCACTTAAGGGATTTGGGCCGTGGACCAGCTTACGAACCAGGAATCGGATCCAACCTCTTGTCTCCCTCATCCTCACGCGTGGCCGAAGCTATATCGGACTTGTACTCATTCCAATTTACACTACTACTTAAGTTAGGAGTTAGCTAGTTAGGAATTAGCACAAGTCAACATTCAAGCCACATTTACAAATACAAGGCCAATATACATTCATACGAAATATAATACAATACAGAAGTACAATACAGATTCATTTACACCATATCATCATCCATACATTTCATGAATTATACAAACTATTGTTCAAGAGAATATACCAAGAACAATATAAACAACACAGGTAAGTGCAATATAATCCGGTTCGTGCATTTATCTTATTAGGTGGTCAAATAAGCACACAATCGGGGTAACCAGATTAGGATACAGGGCATGAAGAAATCATACCTTTCACCGTTGTACTTGTATCCCAACGTTCCTCCGGTATTCACAATTCAAATCCTATGATATACATACATTCAAATGATTAATCTAACTATTATTACTTAATTCGTACTTACTATGTCCTCACACTTCTTATACTTACACATTACTTATTTACTTTTCTTTACCTTAAGTCTTACTTTCTTACTTAACTTAGGTTTACTTTCTTACATGTACATGTATATGTGGATATACATACATATACATATATATATACATATATATATATATATATATATATATTGTCATTCTTTTAAAATATTTTTTTTTTTTGTCAGGACCGGACTTGCGACCGACCTTGCAAGTCCGGTCCATTCCAGTAGCTATCTATACCGAAATTTCTGGCCCGCCGAACTGCAAGTCCGGTCGCAAGTTCGGTCGATTCCAGTAGCTATCCTATCCTCGGGAAATTTTTCTGGGCCGACCGAACTTGCATGTCCGGTCGCAAGTCCGGTCGATTCCAGTAGGTTACAGGATGAAATTTTGGCCGACCGAACTTGCAAGTCCGGTCGCAGTTCGGTCGATTCCAGTAGGTTACACGGGAAATTTTCTGGCCGACCGAACTTGCAAGTCCGGTCGCAAGTTCGGTCGATTCCAGTAGGTTACAGACGGGGAAATTTTTCTGGCCGACCGAACTTGCAAGTCCGGTCGCAAGTTCGGTCGATTCCAGTAGGTTACAGACGGGAAATTTTCTGGTCCGACCGAACTTGCATGTCCGGTCGCAAGTCCGGTCGATTCCAGTAGCTCACCCGTCTTTGTAAGTCTGGGCTCGACCGAACTTGCAAGTCCGGTCGCAAGTTCGGTCCGGCCCAGTATTTGCATTTTAAATTCTGTTTTCAGTTCTCTCATCTCCTCTCTTTACCCATTACTTCCCCATTGTTCCTACACTTAATCCCACATGTTATAACACTAATTAAACCTCCTAATACTCCTTAGTTCATTCACCAATCCATTACTAAATCCATCAAACAACTTACACAATTCCTTACTTCCTTTCAACACTTACAATAGTTTCTCCAAGTAGTTTTTGCTACAGATTTTGGGTTCTTATTTCCTCCATGCATAGTTCCCTCTCCTAATGCCATCTTACCATTCCAATTCATTTCCAAGCAACTACTATCTATACCCAAGTCCAACTCTCCATTTCACCAAATCTTGTACACTCATTCCTCCTAGTTTCCACAATGCACTTAAACTTTTTGCTACAGATTTTGTCATTTACACTCCTCTTCTATATCTCCCTCTTCTATCGACATTTCTAACATTCCTAATGCATTTAGAATACATTACCCATCTCTCAAACTTACCCTCTATTTCCTTAATCAAAATCTGTTACACATACACACCTTAGTCACCTAGTTTCTAACACACTAAGTGTTCCATTCCTAGGTAAATTTTGCCATAACCTCCCCTATAATTTTACACTCTCACCACACATTATAATTTCACATTTCATACTTATTCCACCTGTTGCAATAGACATCAATATACAAGCTCCCATACATATACCAACACTAAACAATCACTTAAAAATTCCTGCACTTAAACACTCAATTCCCAATCTGTTTTGACAGTTTTAAAATGTCTTTTTAAGGCTTCCCAATGCTTATACTCTCTTACACATTATACTACTAACGCATTACAACTTTACAATACATGTTTTTACTTCTAAAAATCTGTTACATACTCATTTACCAAGATTACAAAGACAAGCATATTTACCTTGTTACTCTCCACAAGTTTCTCCTTTCTTTCTTTCTCTTCCTCTTTCCTTCCCCTTTCTCACCGGTTTTGTAAACTTCAATCCCTCTAACACTACCACATTTATACATATGTTTTCAATACTAAACCACACTAAATCTTATTTAAGCTTTTAGTGTACATTCTAGGGTTTAGGAGTTTCATTACCTTGCAAGGGTTTATAAAACACTTGAAGTAGCTCAAGAGAATAATCTTTCCACCTTTCAAATGCCAAAACCGGCTGGGCATAAGAGGAGCAAGCAAGGCTTAGTTCACATTTTCGTTTTGCCATTTAGGCTAGAAAAAGATGGAGTTTTTGAAGAGATTTTTACCTTAGAAGAACAAGGAGAGCAAGGGCCTTCTAATGGTGGTGTTGAAGCTCCCAATGGGGTATACCCATAAAAACGAAAATGCTTGTTTTCAAGTTTTGAAAGATAGGAATGTAGCTTTGATGAGGGATTCCAATGGTGGTGTTTTTATAATTTTTGGAAGAGGCTTGCTAAGGTAACAAGAGGAGAGAAGTGCTAGTTTTTGTGTTTTGTTCTCATTCCTCCATGGAATCGCATGAGGTTGAAGAAAGGAAGAAAGAGAGGGTGAGAGGGGCTGCTCCACGTGAGGGAAAAGAGAATGGGATAGGAGAGAGAATATGTGTGAGTGGGGTAGTTTTATTTATTTTTGTTTGTTTGTAAATAAGAGAGTGTGAGTGAGTGTGTGAGAGAGTGTGAGAGAGGGGGGGGGGAAATAAAGCCCATCGGCTACACCCACACACACACACAAATTTTACTTTTTATTTTGAAAGTGGACACATACTCTTGGTTATTTATACTTCTACACCCCCAAACTTCCCGTTTTTGACAGTTTTTACTAATTTCTCTCGTTTTCTTGATTTTATTGGTCCTAAAGCTTCACTAATATTTATTACTGATATTTTTAGTTGACCAAAATTGTTACGAGTCTATTTGACCCGCTTAAGACACGTTTTCCCGGTTACCTCGAAAAACGCGCTTTAAGGTTCGTTAGTGATTTTAATCCATTTTAAGGATCCGTTTTCTTCGGGATTTGTTCCCTAGTATTTATTTAGACTTAATTAAGCCTTTAGAATCCTTAGAACACACGCTAACCGAGGTCTCATACCTCCTATGGTTATTTAACGCTTATTTAGCGTTTTTCACTTTTAAAGTGTTTCCTTATTTCTTTGGATTTATTTTTCCTTACCAATATTACTTAGGCATTATTAGCCTTTAATTACGTATTAGGTTAATCTTAATCCCTATATTTAAGTTCGGGGTATTTCAATCTACCCCCCTTAAGAACTTTGTCCTCAAAGTTGTTCGAGGTTATGGGATTACTGTACTTACTCATTTATACTTGCCTAATACCAAAGCCATACATTCCTCCTCCTTACAATTCCAGACTCTTACTCCAGGTTTCTCCTTCCCATACCATACCAATGTACAATACCTATTCCAATCCATATTACTACTTACCATCCGTTCCTCCCCATTACCACATTTATACGTACATACAGTGCAAAGCTATCCCCAAAGCAATGCAATACACATACAATCCCGCAGGCACTCTGGTCATCTAGACACGGGACTCCTCTATGTCCCGCTGCCCTTGGAATAATACACATACTACCTTACTATCTTCTCCGGTACACACTTCTAGCAGATCCTCATCCTCCATACTAGGGAAATTCTTCACCACTACCAATTAAAATTTTTCTAAAACATACAACTCCAAATTCCAATTTATATTCATTACTTCTATCCTATGGTGATTCTTGTGACCACTTAAGGGGAGCTTCGAGAATCATTCGACCCTGATGTGATCAGCATCAGTGTTGAACTATCTTTCCACCCCAATTTGTGTTCGGTTTCCCTTGATCTGATCAGGATCAAGTTCGACTTCCCACATCAGATTCAATCAAACAAATAATTTAATTGTTTTCATTTTCTATCTTTTACTCTTCCTAGTCATTCATACATCTCCAAGGATGGAATCAGTCCATCAATCATCCTCACTCTACTTCCCAAATGCTTTACTCCATGGTTCAGTCCTAATGCTCATTTCATCAACCTTCACTACTTCCATCCATTACTCACCATCATCTCCTATATTCTAACTACGGAATACTACACTTATAAGATTTAGTTGGTTTCAATTGTTTTCACATATTTTACTTACGATCCCACTACTCATAAACTTCATTCATCTACTATCCTCATTCATTTCGTACTACTTCTTCAATGGTTACAATACTTGTGGAGCTCCGTCCACTACTCATTACTCTTCTTTACCAATACTCTTACACTGGTGTTACAAGATGGGTATATTCACCCTATGGTATTTGCATGTCTAATGCTTAGTTACCACAATTCAATATGAATGAATACGTATGTTTATATAACGTAGTACCACTCATCGAATAATTTCTCATTTGTGCTATGCACATTATAGTTTTATGTGTTTTATTTATAAAACTTGCATCAAGCGGTTTTCGCTCTACCCCCCTTAAAAGGGATTACGCCCACGTAATCTACCATATGTTATTATTATTAAACATTGGTTTAATCAATTTGGGCAAACTGAAGCGTTTAGCTTCACTACGGTATACTATAGAATATGCTCCGTCAAAGGGTCTTAACCATACCAACGGTTTAGTCTTTGCACCAAGGATTCCTATATGAGTTTATTTAACTCATCATTAATTCGGTTCTAGCCTATAGGCTTCAAGGCATTAATAGCCATTTTGCTATACTTACTAGCTGGGGCCCACTAGCTTCTGCTGCGCGACCCTGATAACTCGGGTTATTTACCCTTCGTGCTATCCTTAATGTACTATGCATCACCTTTTATCCGTCTATTATGGGCATAAGGTTTATTAAACAAATGCGGTATTCTTTTACCGTGTTTGAACTCAATGAGTTTAAGGTTTATAACCAGCTCTCTGGTAATCTTCTGCACATGCTATTCGTGCTTCTACGATTATTCGTTAAGCTCCTCCGACTTATTGTCGGGCGAGGTTAAGTCACTACTTAGTTGTAGTGCTTCCTCTGGTGTCACTAGCTTCTAAATTCTACCAGTTTCCCTGGTTCAGTACAAGTGTTCTTTACTTGTATGACCTTGCCTTTCTATGCGTCGGTCCTAGTGACGTTCTCAAGTCTCTTTTCACTCCTCATTCCATTGGAATTCACACTTTGTGATTGTTAGTGTATTGTACACTCTTCGTGCTTCTTTGGCCTTAGGCCGCACGTTTTGTTGCTAAGCTTGCTTAACTGGCTAGTGCCATGTTTGTTGGTGAAAAGAAAGGTTTACTACGGTTTACATTCTCCATATCCCTAGCCATCCCATTAGATCATTAGCTGCACAAGTGCAATACCAAAACACTCAGTCATACAGAGTGCAGAGGCGTAAACGCTTGACAGTAAGTCACTTATGTGATGGGAAAGAATATTTCTGCCCGTTATTTCGTACTTATACTCCGTGTCATTATCTGCTACTTCCTCATATTGGTCGCTTGTTGCGCACCGTATTCTTACTCATTATACACACATTTTTTTACTGTTTCTTTACTGTGATAGTTTCTCTTTACTCATTGCCATTGTCATTGGCACCATTCCCTTATGGTATGAATACCCTGGGGTTCCCAATGTTCGTGTGTATGACGATTGTTGTAGCGTACCGCACTACTATTATCTTCCCATTGTGGGGATGTTTTATTTCATTTAGGTTTCATGTGTAGGTTGGCTTACCTCACATTATTTTCATCATTTGTGATACAATTTACCAAGTATCTTGGTTGACCAAGGATGAGATAACTCATCGGGTCACAAGCTCTCTTGAGCGTTAATCATTCATGGTGTTCAGTGTGTGTTCACATTGATTGCTTTGATAATTATTGCCTTTCGGTGCTGAGCATTGGTTTAGGCTCTGGCTGTGTAGTTTTGCTTGTTGTATACTACCAGGACATCCCATGAAACTTCAAGGGTTTTCTGGTCCCGTTCTCCAACTGGAGGGTATCATCCCTGACAAGTGAGGGTTCTCGTTGAGGGTTTGTCTCCACTCATAGGTCTAATGACAAGGTTGGCCATGTTGGTGTTTACACAATGGTTTACCACATGCTTGGGTGCATAGGAGTATACTTACTCCTTAAGTCGTAATGGTTTGGAAATCTCATTTCCTGATTCCATCGCCTCTTGGCAATATCTATATGCGTAGGCTTTACTGTTATAATAGATGGAAACCTTTCTAAGGATTCACATCTTCACCACCTTGGTGGTCTTCGGTTAACGAGGGGTACTTTCCCTTGGGTTCTCGTAGTGTCCAAGTGTGGACTAGGCCATTGTTGGCATTATCATGATTCTTATGCCTCTGTGTACAATTGCTACAGAAGGCATGAGGGGTATTTAACTCCGTCAGCTGTATACTAGACTGGTGCTCTAGTGACAGTGACACTGAGGTGGCCATTACTACAAGCCACTCAGGATGTTGGGTTGGATTTATGGTCCAGTTGTTGATTTCTTGTCGTATGAGGCAATATCTCTTGTAGGTCTTGTTAACAATTGGTGCCGGTTTTGCAACCGTTTAAGTTTATATAACGTATTTGGTTTACAACTTCTGAGTCGTATTGCTGCAAGCTATGCTTTTTGCAAGCTGTTTATACATGTTTCCACTCCTTGTATACCGTCATAGGTTGGAGATATTATTGGGCTCCATGGTAAGTCGTGGCATCACGCTTCCGTTCATAGGAGACCCTTTAGGCAATCAGGTGTTAATAGGTGCCTCTCAGTATTTTAGGGCATTTCCTGTTAAGTGAAATCCCTTCGGTGTCCTAACCGAGTGTTCGTTTTAGCTCCCGTGCTCATGTCGTTACGGTTGTTCGACTGTTATTAACGCAGACACCCTTCAAGGATCGCTCCTGGGTGTTGGTGGCTGTGCCGTTACATCCGGCTAATGTTTATAACGTGTGTCGTCCTCTATACCGTCTTATGGTATTGTAGCTGAGTCGTCCCCTTTTGGGTTGTAACGTCTCCCGTTCTTGGGTAGACTGTTTACACTTGCTCCTAGTGCTTAGGACTAGGTTTGATATCCCCTTCAATGATGGAGTGTACTTGTGGTAATCTTGGGGTTGCTCTTGGGAGTTCTGTCCCGTTTGTTGAGCATTGTTAGGTTCACATTAGGCATTCGCCTTCATGTGTTTAGGCTGGGCATTCCATCCAGCTGTCAGGTAATTGCTTAGATTATTTGAGACATATCCAATGTCTATACTGTTTAGTCTGTGCCGTTTGCACTTCCTAGTTCTTACTCCTTATCTTATCTTCAGATGGGTCTTCTGAGTTCCTTTATGCTGAATTGTCTGAGGTGTCCAGTTGTTCTGGTTTGAACTCACTGATGGTCCGTAGAACGGAGCTGACTACTTCCCGTGTGTGTCGTACACTACACGTGCACATACGTGGGGTACCATGTTGATACGTTGCCACTTACCCAACTATATGTCGGGCCCGCAAGCTCCTTCGGAGTGCGGTTGTCCCACATCCCGTAACGGGTACACTCGTAGTGTTCGTCACACGCCTAGGTGAAGTATTCTGTTGCCAACTCCTCTTGTATCATTCTATGATACTCACCATAATGTTGTTGGTCTGGTTTTAAAATCCAAGGTTTTTAAAAGAGGGTGTGGTTTTGAAAAGAAATTTTGGGTTTTAATACAATGGTTCGGTGTTAAAAGAATCTCTCATGGCATAGCCATGTTTGAGGTCTTGACCAAGTCTAGCCTCTCGCTGACTGGTATGTTCTAAGTACAGTGGTCGGGCCGTTAGGCCTTTCCAAGGTTCCATTCCTTCAGTTTTAGGATGTTTGATCCTGTGGTTGTTTCGTTACTGTCACCGTACATTACTATGTACTTGTGACGTATTAGTGTTCCTTTACATATCTCTGTCTTTACTGCACTTGCCTTGGCAAGTGCGCGGTATCGGTGGTTTTTGGATAATCCTATACCAATCTTGGTATGGTTTCTGCTTGTATTTATAGTCTTGTTGACCTTTCCCTTGATCTTGTTGATCTGCAATTGGTATACTCGCTCCTTTAGGTAGCTTCTTAATGATCTCGACGTGATTGTTGTAATCGGGATGTTTCTCCAATCCTTGGAGACTCCCATTCTATTTGGTTTGCGTTGTTCCTTGTGGCTCGTTCCCACACATTTGTGGTGGTTACTGAGCCTACCTTGTTTAGGCACTACTCCTGTAGTCCTATCGGATTATATCCGTGGATGTTCTTGTAGCTGTGTAAGCTTTGCTGGCCAGTATTGTAACCTTAGTGGCGTTGTAGTTCTAGAGTTAACTGCTCCCGACTATATCCTTAGTCGGCTAGCATACCGTTAGTGGTATTATTCAAGTATTACTATCCCGTAGACTTGTGTCTCGGGTTCTGTTATCACTCCCTTTTCTATTTTATTGCACAGTTAGTGCTTCTTTCTGCTGCTGGTTGTCTAGCTTGGTCTCGCGACTGCTAAGCACGTCGCCCCATGCTGTTGTAAGTTGCAGCCTCCTCGTGGTTGGAGTGTTCTTTCAACCGCTATTGAGTGCGGGTATTGTGTTCAACCGGGATCCATTCCGGCTTCCAATCTTGGAATTTACTATATGTCGGTTCTTGTTTACCGTGTGATTGCTTCACAACTGCCAGATCGGGTTTCCCCGAGTATGAGAGGACTTTCCTTCTCTCTGGCGTCCTTTCCCAAGTTATACAATGGGGTTCGCGGCGGGCGGGACTGGTATTGTAGGTATCCGGTACTCACCGGTAGTTCCTAACTAGCATATCTCTAATGCTAACACTCAGCCCTTAGCCCTAAGCTTCTAATTCCTAACTCGGTATTCCTAAGCTCGGTATTTCCAGTCATCAGAGCGATACTTCGCTCTGATACCACTTTTTGTAACACCCCTACTACTAATACACAGTCATTAGGTCCAATCTCCTTACTCATCAGATACTCGCAGCGGATACATACTTACATACAATGGGTGATACAATGCCGTTAGTCACCCACGTGACTAACAAGGCTACTGATTCTACATACAGCATCGGTCTGATGGACCGGAATCCCGAGTACTACAATCTACAATACATTCTCCACTTACCAAATACTACTACAATCTGCATTCAATACAATACTCCAAGTACCATACAATATAATCTACATACCGAGTTTACTAGGTTCCTTATACAAGCATAATACCTCTTCAAGTTCATACGTACTCACTAAGAGACTACTTACTACCCATTCCTCGCTACTACATGGTTTTCTAAAACAAGGGGTGTGCTAGTTAATACACCTCTACATTTGCTACTACTATCCAATGTAGTCGCCGGTCTCGTGCCTTGACCACATTCGCTTCGGGTACCTGCACACTAAAAAATGTCCCCCGAAGGGGTCAGCTTTCGCCGAGCATGATAACCGCATACCCCGCGTACTAGTGAGGGTACGCCGACCACTTGGTCGAATACATGCGGCATTTTTCATACAGCATACATGCATACATGCTCTTATACACAATACATGAATACTTACGCAAGCATACACACACACTTCATTACATACATGAGTACAATAAACCATCAAATACATACTTACCTTCTTCCGGATACATATACCCAATACATACACAATTCAATACGGGTTAGCTTCATTGGTCCACCCGGGTTAATCGGGTGGAGATTACTCTTTTACTCATTACTTCATACATACATACGCATACATACTCATCTCATACTCATACATACTTACTTACTCTTACTCTTACTCATGTTAAGTCGTCGGGACCTCCGGCCCGGGGACTACTCCGTCCCACCACCGGGATTTACTTGGTTCACTAATCCAGGATGCTACCCACTTAAGGGATTTGGGCCGTGGACCAGCTTACGAACCAGGAATCGGATCCAACCTCTTGTGTCACCTCATCCTCACGCGTGGCCGAAGCTATATCGGACTTGTACTCATTCCAATTTACTCACTTAAGTTAGGAGTTAGCTAGTTAGGAATTAGCACAAGTCAACATTCAAGCCACATTTACAAATACAAGGCCCAATATACATTCATACGAAATATAATACAATACAGAAGTACAATACAAGATTCATTTACACCATATCATCCTCCATACATTTCATGAATTATACAAACTATTGTTCAAGAGAAATATACCAAGAACAATATAAACAAGCACAGGTAAGTGCAATATAATCCGGTTCGTGCATTTATCTTATTAGGTGGTCAAATAAGCACACAAATCGGGGTAACCAGATTAGGATACAGGGCATGAAGAAATCATACCTTTCACCGTTGTACTTGTATCCCAACGTTCCTCCGGTATTCACAATTCAAATCCTATGATATACATACATTCAAATGATTAATCTAACTATTATTACTTAATTCGTACTTACTATGTCCTCACACTTCTTATACTTACACATTACTTATTTACTTTTCTTTACCTTAAGTCTTACTTTCTTACTTAACTTAGGTTTACTTTCTTACATGTACATGTATATGTGGATATACATACATATACATATATATACACATATATATATATATATATATATATATATTATATCTTCTTTTTAAATTATTTTTTTTTTGTCAGGACCGGACTTGCGACCGACCTTGCAAGTCCGGTCCATTCCAGTAGCTATCTATACCGAAATTTCTGGCCCGACCGAACTTGCAAGTCCGGTCGCAAGTTCGGTCGATTCCAGTAGCTATCCTCGGGAATTTTTCTGGGCCGACCGAACTGACTGCATGTCCGTCGCAAGTCCGGTCGATTCCAGTAGGTTAAGGATGGAATTTTCTGGCCGACCGAACTTGCAAGTCCGGTCGCAAGTTCGGTCGATTCCAGTAGGTTACAGACGGGGAAATTTTTCTGGCCGACCGAACTTGCAAGTCCGTCGCAAGTTCGGTCGATTCCAGTAGGTTACAGACGGGAAATTTTTCTGGCCGACCGAACTTGCAAGTCCGGTCGCAGTTCGGTCGATTCCAGTAGGTTACAGACGGGAAAATTTCTGGTCCGACCGAACTTGCATGTCCGGTCGCAAGTCCGGTCGATTCCAGTAGCTCACCCGTCTTTGTAAGTCTGGGCTCGACCGAACTTGCAAGTCCGGTCGCAAGTTCGGTCCGGCCCAGTATTTGCATTTTAAATTCTGTTTTCAGTCCTCTCTTTCACCCATTACTTCCCCATTGTTCCTACACTTAATCCCACATGTTATAACACTAATTAAACCTCCTAATACTCCTTAGTTCATTCACCAAATCCATTACTAAATCCATCAAACAACTTACACAATTCCTTACTTCCTTTCAACACTTACAATAGTTTCTCCAAGTAGTTTTTGCTACAGATTTTGGGTTCTTATTTCCTCCATGCATAGTTCCCTCTCCTAATGTCATCTTACCATTCCAATTCATTTCCAAGCAACTACAATATCTATACCCAAGTCCAACTCCCCATTTCACCAAATCTTGTACACTCATTCCTCCTAGTTTCCACAATGCACTTAAATACTTTTCGCTACAGATTTTGTCATTTACACTCCTCTCTCTATATCTCCCTCTTCTATCGACATTTCTAACATTTCTAATTCCTATTTTAGAATACATTACCCATCTCTCTCAACTTACCCTCTATTTTCCTCAATCAAAATCTGTTACACATACACACCTTAATCACCTAGTTTCTAACACACTAAGTGTTCCATTCCTAGGTAAATTTTGCCATAACCTCCCCTATAATTTTACACTCTCACCACACATTATAATTTCACATTTCTATACTTATTCCACCTGTTGCAATAGACATCAATATACAAGCTCCCATACATTATACCAACACTAACAATCACTTAAAAATTCCTATTGCACTTAAACACTCAATTCCCAATCTGTTTTTGACAGTTTTAAAATGTCTTTTTAAGGCTTCCCAATGCTTATACTCTCTTACACATTATACTACTAACGCATTACAACTTTACAATACATGTTTTTACTTCTAAAAAAATCTGTTACATACTCATTTACCAAGATATACAAAGACAAGCATATTTACCTTGTTACTCCACAAGTTTCTTCTTCCTTTCTTTCTCTTCCTCTTCCTTCCCCTTTCTCACCGGTTTTGTAAACTTCAATCCCTCTAACACTACCACATTTATACATATGTTTCAATACTAAAACCACACTAAATCTTATTTAAGCTTTTAGTGTACATTCTAGGGTTTAGGAGTTTCATTACCTTGCAAGGGTTTATAAAACACTTGAAGTAGCTCGAGAATAATCTTTCCACCCACCCTTTCAAAGATGCCAAAACCGGCTGGGCATAAGAGGAGCAAGCAAGGCTTAGTTCACATTTTCGTTTTGCCATTTAGGCTAGAAAAGATGGAGTTTTTGAAGAGATTTTTACCTTAGAAGAACAAGGAGAGCAAGGGCCTTCTAATGGTGGTGTTGAAGCTCCCAATGGGGTATACCCATAAAAACGAAAATGCTTGTTTTCAAGTTTTGAAAAGATAGGAATGTAGCCTTTGATGAGGGGATTCCAATGGTGGTGTTTTTATAATTTTTGGAAGAGGCTTGCTAAGGTAACAAGAGGAGAGAAGTGCTAGTTTTTGTGTTTTGTTCTCATTCCTCCATGGAATCGCATGAGGTTGAAGAAAGGAAGAAAGAGAGGGTGAGAGGGGCTGCTCCACGTGAGGGAAAAGAGAGATGGGAATAGGAGAGAGAATATGTGTGAGTGGGGTAGTTTATTATTTTTGTTTGTTTGTAATAAGAGAGTGTGAGTGAGTGTGTGAGAGAGTGTGAGAGAGGGGGGGAAATAAAGCCCATCGGCTACACCCACACACACACACAAATTTTACTTTTTATTTTGAAAGTGGACACATACTCTTGTTATTTATTCTTTCTACCCCACAACTTCCCGTTTTTGACAGTTTTTACTAATTCTCGTTTTCTTGATTTTATTGGTCCTAAGGCTTCACTAATATTTATTACTGATATTTTAGTTGACCAAAATTGTTACGAGTCTATTTGACCCGCTTAAAGACACTTTTTGTTACCTCGAAAAACGCGCTTTAAGGTTCGTTAGTGATTTTAATCCATTTTAAGGATCCGTTTTCTTCGGGATTTGTTCCCTAGTATTTATTTAGACTTAATTAAGCCTTTAGAATCCTTAGAACACGCTAACCGAGGTCTCATACCTCCTATGGTTATTTAACGCTTATTTAGCGTATTTCACTTTTAAAGTGTTTCCTTATTTCTTTTGGATTTATTTTTCCTTACCAATATTACTTAGGCATTATTAGCCTTTAATTACGTATTAGGTTAATCTTAATCCCTATATTTAAGTTCGGGGTATTTCATCGGGATTCCGGTCATCAGACCGATGCTGTATTAATAGCAGTAGCCTTGTTAGTCACGTGGGTGACTAACGGCATTGTATCACCCACTAGATGTAAGTATGTATCCGCTGCGTGTATCCGACGTATAAGAGATTGGACGGTAAGCATTGTATTAATGGTAGGGGTTTACACAAAGACAAATACAATACTCCTTTCGGGTTCATATATACTCACAGGAGTCTACAACTACCCATTCCTCACAAACTACTTACTTTCTAGGTACAAAGGGAGTACTACTTAGCACTCCTTTACATTCTACTACTAGCAGTCCAAGTGTGGCCACCGTCTCTTACCTTGACTATATCCTCTTCGGGTACCTGCACACTAAAAACATCCCCGAGGGGGTCAGCTTTCGCTGAGCATGATAACCGCATACCCGCGTACTAGCGAGGGTACGCCGACCATTTGGTCGAATACATGCAATTCATTTACAATACATACATTCATACATACATGCTTCATTCATGATACTACAATACTTCACAAGGCATTCATACATTCGCACAGTACAATACATGCTTGGAAGACAATACAAGTCAACCAATACTTACCATCTTCCAGGATACACATACACAATACATACTCATTACGCAATACGGAGATACACTTCTCCAATTCACATGCAAGGCTTGTTAGCTTCTTTACACACCCGGGTTAATCGGGTGATCATACTCATTCTTACTCCGGGTCAATGACTTACGATAGTCAAGACCGATACTCATACAATACTTACTTCTTACTTACTTTACTCATGTTAAGTCGGTATGACCTCCGGGCAGGGACTACTACATCCCACCACCGGGCTTTATGGTGGCCCACTAATCCAGGATGCTACCCATTCAAGGGAATTGGTACATGGAAAAGATTACAGCCAGGACTCGGATCCAACCTCTTGTGTTTCCTTATCCTCACGCGTGGCCGAAACTATATCGGACTTCTACTCATTCCATTTACTCTCATTACTCATGTCAGGAGTTAGATTGTTAGGAATTAGTAGAAGTCAGTACTTCCTTTCCATACCTCCATACAATACACAAGTACACAATACTTACACATACTCTTCATTTCCAGTCATACATTTCATAAATTATACAAATTAAATGTTCAAGGAGATACTCAAGAACAAAATAGTCCAAACACAGTTAAGTGCAATATAAGTCCGATTCGTGCATTTATCTTATTGGTGATCACATAAGCACACAAATCGGGGTAACCAGGTTAGGATACAGAGCATGAAGAAATCATACCGTTCACCGTTGTACGTGTTTCCGAACATCCTCCGGTGTCACAAATCAATCCTATGATATACATACAATCGAATGATTAATCTAACTATCATTAACTCAATTCGATTACTCTTACGTTTCCTAACCCTACTTACTAAGTCTTTACATTCCTTTACTTACATTTTACTTACTTACTTTTAATTACTTAACAATGGTTCGCTCACATATATATGTACATATGTATAGGTGGGTATACATATATACATATATATATACTAGCTATAGCTTACAGTTTTTTTTTGTAAGTTATGGGTCGTCCGACCCAGCGTCCGACCCAAGCCCTGGGTCGGACCATTCCAGTAGATTCCCGTTCTCTGAAATTCTCCCCGTCCGACCCAGCACAATTCCGTCCGACCCATACCCTCTGGATCGGACCGTTCCAGAAGGTTTCGGTCCCGTGTCCAAGCTCAGTCCGACCCTGTCCGACCCATACTCTAGGTCGGACGAAGTCAGTAACTTCGACCACGGAAAAATTTTTGCCTGTCCGACCCACGTCCGATCCACGGTCCTGGGTCGGACCGTTCCAGAAAGGTTGATTATCGATTCTTAAGCCCCGTCCGACCCACCGTCCGATCCAGACTCTGGGTCGGACGGTAGCAGAATCTTGCTACAGCCCTTATTTTCTTTTCCCAATTTCACCCATTGTTTCCCCAACCTTCCTACATACATCCTAACATGTTTTAGTACTATTTAAGCCCTCTAAACCACCTTAATTCGTCCACCAAATCCATTGCTAAATCCATTAATCATCTTACACATTTTCCTTACTTCTCCGCCAACACATGTAACAGTTTTTGTTACACTCATGCTACAGATTTTACAATTCAATTCTCTCATCCAATACTTCCTCAATCCTTGCCATTCCTAGCATTCCAAATACTTTTCCAAGCCATTACATTACTTACACCCAAATCCAACTCTCCTCTTACCAAATCTTGCCCACCAATACTTCCTAGTTCTACAATGCAATTTAATATCTCTTTGCTACAGATTTTGGTTCCTACCTCCTCCATACATAATTTACTCTCCTAATGCCATGTTCAAGGTCTACAATGCATTGCCTCTCCTCTTCAAGTCCAACACTCACTCCCTAGGTCATTGACATAAGTTCTCCTAGTTTCTCCTCCAACACCATTCAACAACTCTTGCTACAGATTTTTGTCCTTTCATTCTCTTCCACCACACTACTCATAGTTATTAAACATCTCTACTAACTCCAATACACCCTTGGTTTTTCCCATTCACCAAGTCATCCATACATGTACATATTCCTACTAAAATTTCGGCATAGTTTACCTGCATTTCTAACTTATCCATACACACATCTTCTCACCAAGTTCATACCTATTCTAGCCACACCCTTACAAGGGTCCTACCAGCAGCAATCAATACAACATACATTCACCAATACTTCTTCAAATACCAATACTAATACTCATATACAATCATTGGCTCCAAGGCCTACAATTCACATACTAATTCTCAAATAATCAATCCTCCTCACAAATACTCAACTCCCAATACTACAATACCATTACAAGATTTTGGGTTCTTTAGTTAGTTTGCCCATTCTCACTAGTCTAATGCATTAAATTAACATTAGTAAGGAGCTCTTACCTTGAGCTTATAATTCCTTCGTTCCCTTTCCATTTATCCTCTTCTTTCTTTCTTGCCCAAATCGGCCACATTGGGAATGGAGCTGCCAAACTCCATTCCCATCACCCAAAGCACATAATACGTGTAATTAATATACTAACCCCTTAATTAATGCTAGTTCATAAAAATGTTTAGAACAAGATTTCTATTTCTAGGGTTTACCTTTGGAGTGTCTTAGAAGGATTTTAGCCCTTGGTTCAAGAAGGTGAATCCACCACCATTGCAAGGTTGATATTATGCTCAAAGGAGGGAGAGAAAACAAGGCATTACAAAGAGGCAAAATTGGTTATGGAGTAAGGTGGAGAGAACATGAGTTTTTCATATAGATTTTTACCTTAATGGAGAGAGGAGACTCCAAGCTTTACATTGGTGCCATTTTCTCTTTGAATGGGGAAAACCCATGGAGATGAACTTCCTCATTTTTGGATTTTGAAAAGAGAGAAGTGTAGAGGATGATGAGGGGATTACAAATATGTAATTATTTTTGTGATTGGAGCTCACATGGAGGTAGAGCATGGGAGAGAAGTGAGAGTTGCCATTGGAGCTTCTTGAAGCTCTCCAAAATCGCCCACAGAGGGAGAGAGAAGAGAGAGAATTCGGTGGAGGGGAAGAGGAAGAGAGAGAGGTGAGTGAAATGTGAGAGTGAGGTGAGAGGGAAGGGAATAAAGTAGTTTTTACTTTATTCCTTTTTACTTTTGGCTCTCTTATTT